>CM062293.1:411084803-411157303 GCA_031216915.1 Pictodentalium vernedei | reverse complement strand
GACGAGCTCGTGGAGCTCGTTCCAATGAGGGGTCATAACCTATGTTTTGGAAGCAAAAAGTGAAAATAAAAAAAAAAAAATGAATGCCGTTTTTCTTGTAGGTAGGACAGATAGCGTAAATTCTCCATACTGAAATTATGCAAATGTGACCCAGTTGTATTTTGTTTATCCAATCAAATTGTCTAGTTTTTGAAATTGACCAATGAAATTGACGGAAGACTTTATTTATCACCGATTAGCCTCGTTCTGTTTAGGCCTAAGATCCCGGGGTAGGTTTGGTGGTGGTGCCCTGCTGTTCGGGGTACCATCACCAAGTTTGCCCTCTGGGGACCTCATTCTGTGGACGACGGCCTGCTCATCTCCGAGCTTTGTGAAGTGGCGATCGTATGCATACCTGGTCCCTCGTATGGTCGTGGTATCCCTATAACAGGCAGGTCGTGTATCTACCTAATACCTCTTGGTCGCTTTTATTATTTACTGATATATTCACGATACAGCCTTCCAAGTTACCAGTTCTTTGATCATTAACAATTATATGACTATAATCACAACCGATATGCGGACGTTCTTATCTCACATATTCTATCCCATTCTCTTTTAAATATGCTCGTGCCTTACACTTTCATTCCTTCCTGTTTTCCATTGTACAAAAGATTTC
The DNA here is from genome assembly GCA_031216915.1 of Pictodentalium vernedei. Classification (NCBI taxonomy): domain Eukaryota; kingdom Metazoa; phylum Mollusca; class Scaphopoda; order Dentaliida; family Dentaliidae; genus Pictodentalium; species Pictodentalium vernedei. Next base: position 411,156,645 of record CM062293.1, on the reverse strand, counting down.
TTTTTTTCTTCCTCATTTTTGCATATTTAAAATTACGCGCTTTTACACCTATTTCTCATAACATGAATGACTGGAACACACACCGGACCAAAATTTATTCCAAAACGTCAAATTTATTATTTTTTTCAATACCTGCCTCTTCTGTTTGTAGATCTTCAGTGCACTTTGTATGTGGAAACGACATCATCGTTTCCACATACAACCCTTTACCTATTTATTTATTTATTTATTTTATTTATTTATTTATTTATTTATTTATTTATTTATTTATTTTTATTTATTTATTTATTTATTTATTTATTTATTTATTGATGTTTAAGGTCACATATTTATGCACAATGGCTAATCATGACCGTGACAGTTTTACGGGTGGAGGAAGCCGGAGTACCCGGAGAGAACCACCGAGCAACGACGAGCAGCTGTCGGCTCCCCAACATCATAACTCCACACTGCAGCACAGGTAGGGTTAGATTGGTTGACGACATGCGCACCATCGACGTGCAGTACGCCTTAGTACACGGCGTCATCGTGCCTCCCGTGCAATGGAGATGAAGTGTCTTGCCCAAGGACACAACGCGGTTGCCAACCCTTTACCTAACAGGGAAAGCAGACGACACTTGAAAAAAAAAATTCTTGAATAACTAATTTTTTTCATTTTTTGTCTCAAAAACATAAGTTATGACCCCTCGTTGGAACGAACTCAACGAGCTCGTTCCAACGAGGGGGTCATAACCTATGTTTTTGAAACAAAAAATGAAAAATTAATGAAAATTAATTGGCGATTTTTGAGAATAGCGCTGGCCGGTTTTGGCCGTTACGTTGGGTAAAGGCTTAAAGTTTACAGTCGGATCCACAAACAGTAGTTATGTATTAATATCTTTGTACTACAACTGAAAATAAATATTGTTTAAACTAAATCAAATTTTCAGTAATTTCTGTCATCTTCGGGTCACCTTAATGTGAATATGCTTGCGTGTACGGCCGGACAAACGTCTCGGCGAATCTTCGACATTTCACACTAATCACATGAAGACATTTAATAATCGAAGGTTTTCACATCTTGTCGAAAGAAGATTTTCAATTGTGGCATTCGTAATCATCACCTAAATACTTGTTTGATTCTTTTGTGGAACATTTGAAGTGTAAATTGTTTTGTGTCAAATACAAAATCAATGAGTGTGATGTTTCCAATAAGCATTGTTAGGGGCTGGTATCATCATTAGTGAAGACGAAAAGAATATTTCTTGCCGGCATTGGAATTCTATACCATATTTAACCCTTTAGTTTAAACAGTATTTATTACAAAAAAGACAAACGATAACAGGTAAATTGCAAACATTAACATTAATGTGAATTCGGCAGTAAGCTGAAAGCTTATACAAGGCCGTTTCAACCAACACAAGATCACAAAGATTCGTCGATGACAATAGCAGATATGAGTATTAAGTACAAACAGTGTTTATCTGCATTGTACAGGCGTTTGAAAAGCGACAGTAACTAATCTTTATAGAAACAGTCAGGGATGGGTTGAGCTGCAAGAAAAGTTGGAAAGTGCGGGGTGGATACATTCATTGCGTAGAGTTATTTATTTGTGTCTAAAGTCACACACACCTATGCAAATGACTAAACGTGACGTAAGATAGAAATATAATCAAGGTAACTCCAATAATTTGCCACCCAAGACGCCCATTTGGAGGACTTTGACCCAAGCATTGGTAACAGAGTCACGGTTGATCAGTAAGGCTTCACCTGTTTACCACTGTAAACAAGTGTAGCTTTATTTACAGGCATTCCCACGGAGATCATCTTGATATTAATTGTCAGTTAGTATTTATTATAGTATATAATTATATAAGATAATACTACATTGGGTTTAATTAATGAATCGCTGACTTGATAAAATAAAGTCGTGTACCACTTCAAAGATAAGGCGGTTGTCGTCATTAGTCAGGAATTCTGAACCGAATTGAAGTGTAGAGGAGTCCGCTCCAAACGGAAGGCGATTAATTGAATAATTACGAGCATCGGAGAAAATTGGACAATGCAGGGGAAAATTAGCGGGAATCTCTTCCTCTCCACACTGGCATAGGGCGGTTGGTGATAAGTGGTTGTGATATAAGTGAAAATTGAGGTTATTACACCCCAGTCTTAATCTACAGTGATATATTTGTGCTGTGCGAGATTTCGATCTACACCAGAACCTTGGCGGTCGTCAAGTGCCATCGTTTAGAAAAGTCTTGAAATTTTGTCAATGATGAGTTTTCACGCACGGACAAGGGCAAAGTATTCCATTGGTCAGTAACGCTGGGTATGAAGGAAGATTTATACAGTTCAGTCCGACAGAACGGAACACGGTGGTTTTGACTCGATCGAAGACTAAGTGAAGGATTGGTCGAGGAAGCGCGTGGCGGGATTTTACGGGAGATGTGCGGAGGAACCATACGGTGGTACATTTTGAAGAACTGGATTAACTCGTGTTTGTAACGTCTATCTTGCAGTGGTTCCCATCCTGTTTCCGTATAAAGTAAGGACTTACTAGCACTGACGGTTGCCCCAGTAATAATCCTTGCCGCAGCAATCCGGATTTTTTCCATTTCCTCCACTTTAGTTACAGAGCAGTTATCCCAAACAGTGTCGGCGTATTCAAGGAGGGGCCTGATAAAAGCAAAATATATTATATATTTTTTCTAAGACACTACGGTCTAAGTTAAATTTGTGCTTCCTAAGTAAGTCTAACCGGGACCAGGCCTTTGCGCAAGTATGGTCGATACGGTCATTCCATGTGCACGTGCTATTTAATATGACTCCCAGATGTTTATGATTAACGACTTCAGATATTTGAGAACCGCCAAAGGATAATGGTGGATGGAAAGTAGGGCTACTTTTCCGAGATATTAGCATACTCTCAGTTTTATTTGGATTGAACTCTACCAACCATGTTTTAGCCCAATGTTCAATTGTGGTCAGATCTTGATTAATTATTGTCGAGGCTTGTTCAGGGTTTTCTATAATTATATATAAAGAAGTATCGTCTGCAAATAGGCGTATACTGCTCAGGAGATCTTTGGTTATATCGTTGATATATATAAGGAACAACAAGGGTCCGTGAATAGACCCTTGTGGAACACATGCATTTATGGTTCTCCAGGAAGAAGTCTCAGACGATATCACAACTCGTTGCAATCTATCTGTAAGATACGATTTGAGGAACAACAGAAGTTCACCCGAAACGCCAATACTTTCCAACTTGTGGATAAGACCTACATTCTATACTTTGTCAAAGGCCTTGCTGACATCACAGAAGACAACCCTAACTTCTTTGCCATCATCAAGGACGTGACAAAATTCATCGTATATGTCTGTGAGCTGGAGAACTGTTGAGTCACCGGGTGTAAAACCTGACTGAAATTGGCTGAGAACTTTATTGTCAATCAAAAACTCCCACAAGCGTTTGAATACACATTTTCCAAGTAATTTTCCAACACAGCTAATCAAAGATATTGGCCGATAATTCGTCACAGAATTGGAGTGGAGTTTTTTCAAGATCGGGGAGACATTGGCTTTTTTCCACAATGATGGGAAATACGAATTGTTCAATAGTATATTGAATAAGATGGACAGTGGCTCACATAAGGATGATTTACATTCTTTTAGAAGACGCGGGCTAATTAGATCTGGACCGGATGCCTTAGAAGTTTTTAACGATTTCATTGCTGTTTCCCTATAATGTAAAGTGATACAATCAATAATTGCAGAAACACGTGTTGTTGCGTATGGCAAGGAAGCATTCGAATCATCAACTGTTGAGATAGAACTGAAGTATTCATTGAACACTTCAGCTTTCTCAACATTCGACGAGTATATTTGGTTGGAATGGGTGAGAGTAGGAATTCCAGAGTAACTGGTCCCGACGACTGTTTTCAAGGTCTTCCACCACTGTGATGGTGGCGTTTTACTACTTATTAGCGTGGACTGGATTTTTGACAAGTATAAAGCTTTGGACTACCTTATAACAGATACAACATTATTCCGTTTTAATTTGTAGTTTGCCCAGGCAGGCATGCGGGGTATTGGTACGTTTAGCAATGCGATATAAACGTTTTCGCTGTCTGAGCAGTAATCTTATTTCATTGTGCATCCATTTCGGCTTGTCTATTCTAGTTCGTTGTGTAAACACCTCCGTCCACAGGCACTCTGTGTTCGAATTATGTAGGTCTGGTCTAGGTCGAAATGATATTCCATCTTTGATATAAATAGCTACCCCCCCCCCCCCCCCCCCTTGTCGAACGGTCAAGTCGCAATGGCTCCTGGAACCCGTGAACAAGAATATCGGATGTGGAGTCATTATCATCCAACCATGTCTCAGACCAAGCCACGACATCAAATGATGCAAATTCATATTGGATAATGTCAACTTTGGGTTTTAAACTCTGAATGTTCAGATGGGAAATTTTGAAGGTATTCTGGTTGTAAGTTGAGAGAATTTGGGCCAGGGTTAGTTTCAATATCACTAGACAGTAGAAGACTCACAGCCACGTTGAACAGCGAAATGACAAGGAGAGCAGAAAGTATCAGTACATGTACTTTCCTTATGAGTACAGTCGATGAAACTCCAACGCTGTAAGGATATAAAGATTCATCCAGAGGATTAACTAAGTGAGATATTAACAATTTATTGGTCAGTCCAACGAACAAAGTGACCACAACATTAAGACTTTGATGCAGCCCATCCCCACTAAGGCGCAAGAAAAGATAGATTAGGACACACATGGATCTCTTCTTCGATAAGGAGAACTTCGAACTCCTACAAAAAAACTTTGCAGTTAAATGTGTCAATCCAAGCACGATAAGATTCAAGGGAACACATGGTGAGCTATTCGTAACTAGGTGACGCAGTTAAGGCAAATTGTTTCTTTATAAACAAGATTGTATTCAGGCTGGCAAATAGTGCAGATAATGTGTGACAAACACTGTTATGCAATTAGAAGACAGTATTAACTTATTTAAAAGTATGATAATAAACAAGATTTAAAAAAAAATAAAAAAGAGTCAGGTTAGAACTATAAAGCGCTACTGACTTGAATGACAAAGATACTGGGAGCTTGTGGGGGCAATGTCATTGGTCATTTTCGGGCAAGTCAAATGAATATTGGTACGAATATCGTTTCCAGTACGAAAATGACTGCGAATATCGATGGCGATAAAAGTTAAATATGATATATTTTCTTTGAGTAGGTGACAGTGTCGAACAGCTTGGAAGTTCCTTTTCGTTAATGGTGATCAGGTAAAATTTAGGATTTACCATGCTGCAACACAAAGGTTGCACCACGGAAAAAGCTTATACACACGAATGACATATTGGCTTTAGTTATGGATGAGGGGAACCAAGTGATGAGAGGCTGTGTTTGTTAACCGAGGTGAACAAACACTACCCCACCCCAAGGGGTTACCACTAGTTCCATATCATATCAGTGTATATTTAACCCTTTGGACCGTGGTTGTATATACCATGCAGTTCAGACCTATCAACTGGTAGAGTCTATATTCGTTACTTGAAGGAAGACCAATCAATATTTTCAAATCTTAATTGGTCTACCACACAATTTCCCTGACCAACTATCTACTTTATTCTTTCAGGTTGTATTACGATCCTGAAGAAAAAACGACCTTTCGTGCTCAAATGGTTAAACTGGACGTGTAGATTATCTATAGTTTTTTTCAGAATCCAATTAATCAGTTATAATAAACAGTTTTTTCTGTCTGACTGTAGACTTGTTAACCATAATCAGAACACATCAAATCTTTGGCCACTGGCAGATTTGTCGCGTACGGTCCTTCGAATAAAGATATTCGAAAAGCTATTCGATTCAAAACGCATCTTCGAGTCGAATCTCAGTCAATGTGGCAGAGTCGAATATCATATTTTCGAACATGATTATCGAAAGCAATGCAGAAAATGTCCCTGTACCAACGAGTCCTGATTGATCGTTGTTGAGTTAACAGCGGATCAATTCCTCTCAAACGCCATGAAAAGTTACTGAGCAGTCTGTTACGTTGCGTTGAAGCAGACTGCAGTGGTCACGTTGGTCCGAAACTGTCTGATGCCAAATTAGCCATTCGCGATATTTTAGTGCCAAGAAAAGTATTTTGGTGCAAAAAAGATAAGGTCGCGGAGAGATGTTTTTCGCTGTCTGGTCCAAATAAATTGATCGAGATTTGAAAAATGAACTGAAAATTACTTCAAGAGTGAAGGAACAATTGGTCACTGACAACACCGACAGAATTCGAAAGTTTGACAGATTCCTTTGTAGATGAAAAGGGATATATCTATGCCACCGACTCAATTAATGGTGGGTTTGAATGATGTCGCTACGTAACCTGTTGTTGTACTTTAGATAATAACAGATAAATCAACTGATTACTGTTAATGTGATGGGCTTAGCTGATCACGAATCTTTACAGAAGGCAGCATGTAATTAGATAAATACTTCAAACCGTCGCGAGTCACTCGCGATGGTATGAAGTATTTATCTAATTAAATGATCCTTTTTGTAGAGTTGAAAACCTACAATGTTTTATTGAAGAAAAAAAAACATGCCCCACTACCACTGACTGACAATTAACATTAAAAGTCTGTCCGAACACTATATCCAACACCTTGATGACAAGACCACCCGGTTGGGTGTGTTTCGTGAAAATCGGTTAATGCTTACCCTTTGATTGCCAGCTCTTCATTTGTGCAATGGATTTCCTTTACAAGCGAAAGAAACTTTTTGGTGCCAAAATTTTAACCAACGAAGATATTTAGTGCCAAGTTGGCACCCGACAGCGTGAATACTGCAGGTAGGAGGGCATTTTCATCGACAGAAGTGAATTTTTACTTGCCTGTGTCGTCAGACAGTGATTTTATCGAAAACGACGCACCGAAACAATAAAACACAAATCATTTGAGACCTACCAAAATATATTTATGGTGCCAAATGTGTGTGCCAAATACGGTATTTGTGATGCCAAACGAATTGCTTTAGTGCAAATGACATCCGACAAGCGTGCCTCCAATCCCCGCGTCTCATCATTCTGCGAACCGCCTACTAATCTCTTTGTGCTGATTGCCTCTCTGAAATTTCGATTACAATCTCCCTCCCCGTGGCTCTCTCCCAGACAAATTATGCCCACTGTCCTACCATTTCTAGGTCTGGTATCATAGTGAGCAATTCTCTATTAACCCTTTACCCAACGTATAGGCAAAAATCGGCCAGCGCTATTCTCAAAAATCGCCAATTAATTTTCATTTTTTGTCTCAAAAACATTATGTTGTGACCCCTCTTTTGAACGAGCTCGTCGAACTCGTTCCAATTAGGGGTCGAAACCTATGGGGTTTTTTTTAGACAAAAAATGAAACAAATTAGTTATCCAAGAATTTTGTATGCAAGTGTCGTCTGCTTTTCATGTTAGGTAAAGTGTTAATACCTTCCTTGTGCTACCATTCTTGTCTTGATATTAGAGTCCCGAATATTCCGAAACATCAGATTTCACCGTTGACTGTCCGAAAGATTTATCAGATATTTGTAATAACTGCGCACGCGATGGGTCGTTTTTATAAATTAATTTTGCTTCAGAAGTTGCAGGTGTTACAAAATTTATGGAAAAGTCGATAGCTATTCAAAGAGACCAGCGTATACAAAATCTTTCCTATGACGTTTGAGATTTGTGCTTTGACGTAATTCGAGATATTCATGTCTCTGTGTTAATCAAAAGCCGCTCTTTATGCAGGAATATAATCACAACAGCCTTTGTCATTGAACCCATGAGGTCGATAGTCCTTTCCGGGAGCACGATACGTCATAATTTAATAAAGTAGGATGGATGTGCGCATGTGTGGGGTAGACCCATCAATATTTTCAACGTACAACCCAAAGACTGCACGTTGAAAATATTGACTGGTCTGCCCCCAAATAATTAATATGTACTCTTCCGATTGTTTTCATTGAACTGACATGGTAGATACCACCATTGTTTATAGGGTTAAACTTTACCGTTTGAATATTATGATTCGACATATTACGGAAATAATGAAAAATGATCAGTGTCGAATTCTTATACAGAACAATCCATCGTGTTTGTGGGGTATACAATACGGGGAAAGTGGTTCCCGACAAAACACTCAGAAGGCGATGATTCCACCCAGGCAATTATTTGAATATGAACTACTGATAACTATATTATACTTCCCTTGCTTAAATTTCATATTCAGTCAAACACAAATAATATTTTGTTTCTATCAATTTGTTTTATTACAAATTATCGGAGACTGCCTGTGGGCACTCTCAGTATGGCGTATACTTCTGCCCCCATCGTGGGGACCCCGCCGTATATATTGGTTTCTATGGTGACACATAGTTGCTTTACATTAAATAGGTTGTATTCTGAATTTATGTTTGCTTGTATACGCCGAATTATCTAAACCCGCCATACATCTGAAATTATTGACTCACAAACCAGTGCTATTTTTTAAAATACTTCCCCAGTGGCCCTCTGACTTTATGTACCGACTTGGGACAACAAAAGACTGCTCAAGGTTCAATACATTTTAATTTGTCTAACAATATTTACAAATCATTAATTTGACAATATGATCGGTAATTTGGGGAAATGTTGAGCCTCAGATGTTATAAAACTTGCACCCAAATTGCTGTAGATTGGAAAACACAGCGTACAGTAATTGTTCAAATCACGGAAACGGACTAAATCCGTTGTCTCAATGAACCATCAAAAGCTGGAAGATTAATTGAGAAACCACAATAAATATCACAAAATTGAACGCAGCAATATATGCAAAATTTCACAATGCGAAAATGCACACGAAGATTCAGGATTAATAAATCCATTTCAATCCAATAACTCAAGAATAAAATTTTGAAATTAAAATTTAAAATTGGTCACGGACATCGCACATTGTGAGTGTCCGAAAATCGAACTTGGAAAATCATTCATAGACATAGGAATAAGCATAAATTCCCCCTAAGCTATTATGGAAATCCTCTTTAAGAACTCAATTTATTTTATAGTCTAATAAAAAAATGCATTTTGTCAAACAGAAAATATATATGATAACAAAAATGCACAGTACTGTGGTTGTAGAGAATTTGCCGTGAAACGCGAGAATTACCTCCCCTTGCCGCAATCTTTGAATGTTTTTGACGTGTTTGCGCAACTTTGTGTTGGACCGTGTTATGGATTTCTGGAATTTTTCGGATAATTTTCCAAAGCCGTTGTGCATTATTATCCCTTTATCTAAAAGTATCAGAAAAAAAACTTTGGGTTTCACAAATTAACGAGGAACACCCACAAACCTAATTCTGCTATGCAGGAAACAACGACACTCATAGACTTGTAATCCGAAATTCGTACGTTATGGATTTATTTCTGATTTAATATCTGTGGTGGCATCAGTTTCAACACTCACAGCCATATCTCGACTACAGCTCAAGCGAAAATAATATCCCATTTTCGAGCGATTTATTCCTGGAAATTAATAAATATACTCCCCCCTCCCCCCCCCCCCCCCCCCCCCGCTCCTCCCCGAAAAAAAGTACCAATCTCTCGTTCAGGTTTTGACTGTGCCTATGGAGAAAAACAGCAGTAATTGCCTTTACATACCCCTCTTACTGTAAAATTGGTATAAGCGGTGTTATCCAATTAGCCACAAACTTGGAAAGAGGATACGCGACTCTGTATTATCCACCCAAAAATACGAGTTAGGTGTCGACTTGGAAAAAATAATAATAAAAATAATACGGACAATGTGGGGTTTGAAAGCCATTGCGACCTGAATAATTTATGAATCGTCGAGAGTTCTTTGGTTCGAGTGTGTGCATTGGCAGCGGGTTCAGGACTTCGAGCTGGAAGGAGGACTAGGAATTGTGCCTAACTACAAAAATTCTGTGTTTTAATTAGAAATGTGGGTACGTAATTGGGGATCTATTGTGTTTGCGAACAATGGGTCGCCTACCCCCTTTACATTTATACATCACTGAAATTTAAATGATGGAGGTAGATTGTTTTCTTGTTCACCATGGTCTATCGCTCATCAAAACAGTCCTCAGGTGTTTAACAGTTAATTATGGACCAGTGCGTTTAAAATTGACAAATTCAAGTAATGCCAGGCCTCAAAGGTAATGACAATAATATTTTTTTTAAAATTAAAAAAAACAAACAAAAAAAAAAACGCAAATATTAAGGTGATAACATTCAGTTTTTTTGTTAATCATAAAAAAAATCACCCGCGCGGTATCGTGTTTTACAAGCCTGTATGTTTTATGTTGGACGTTTACTGAAGAATAAGCCAGCCATCTAAGTGAAAACATGAAAGAAGTACCATTCTCTAATTACACCCGTGGGGGTGCGGTAGCGTTGTATACTAAGGTGTACTGCACGTCGAGTGTGCTCTTGCCTTCAACCAATACTAACCCTATGTGGAGTATGCCAGGTGCTTGCCTTTGCTCGGTGGTTCTCTTTGGCTTCTTCCAACTCTCCGACAGGAGGTACCACTGGCTGTCGAAAGTGTCATTAACTCACCCAATAAATAAATAACTACCATTCTATCATAAACGTTTTGCCCTTTATCCAAAACTTTATCATAACTGACCTAGTTTCCCTTCCGAGTATTGCGGGGAAAATCAGCAGCGCTCTCCTTTGAACAACCCTCACACAGTAACAGTGGTATAAACGCTGTTACCCGATTAGCCTAAAAATGATAAAAGGATACGCGACTCTGTATACGGACACAATTCGGACTCCCGCGTTGTGTCCTTGGGCAAGGCACTTAACCCCAATTATCCACATGCGGGCACGATGACGCCGTGTACTAAGGCGTACTGCACGTCGATAATACGCAAGTCTTCAACCAATCTAACCCCGCCTGTGTGGCAGTGTGGATTTACGATGTTGGGGAGCTCGCAGTTACTCGTCGTTGCTCGGTGTTTTATTTAGAAATGTGGGCATATTTGTGGTAATGCCGAAATCACAATTTACTGACTCCCCCATCTTCTCACTGACAAAAACATGAGTAAATTGTGTACGTTTAATTATAAAACAGCGCAAGTCGAAATGAAATCTGATTCATTGAACCACATTACAGAGCATGTCGAAATTAATTTTCGAACGTCATTTTTTAAGCGTGTCCCTATGTGTGACTACCAGCAGCTATGACTATAGCGTAACTTTGAGTAAATACTTATTTTGTACAAAACTCCAGACCTTTCTCTGACAAATGCCTATAAGTAGTAGGCGAGGGGGTTTTGAGGCCCTATCTTGTGGACCTAGGCTGGTGGACCTAGGAAGTGACGTCATACCGCAATGTATTATGGGTATCACGTGGTTGTCATGATAACCCATGTGGGCGGCCATGTTGTGACGTCATTGTCATGGTGATGGGTGATGTGAGTGCGCATGCGCAGCTCGTGTTGTTAGGGTGATAGGTGTTTCCATCGTCCATTTTGTATGAAGGGGGCCGCCATCTTTGTTTCTATGGTGGCACGTGGTTGCTATGTTACCCAAAAGCTTCTTATAGGGCTAAGAGGTTTGTAACAGGTATGTTCGATTGACTGGGAGTATTTTCTGGAAGACTTCCTTGTATAATTACCCAAATGAGCCCGAGAATGGCCGTAAATCACCGGAAACGACTTTATTTGATATGGATTCCCCGCAGAATCCTGCTTTTAACCGAAATGGACTTGTTTAGAGTAGCACGTAGTGCTATAGATTTTTTAAAAGGTCGTGTTCGATTGAATAGGAGTATTTTTCTGGTACGGAATACACCAGAATGTTTCGGTTTTTGTTTAACGTACACCCCCCCCCCCCCCCTCCCAACCTATATACATAATGTTAATTTTATTAATTTTAAAGGAAGAGTTCCCACTCACCACCCTTCACTTACTGCGTACTTTACATCCCAAACCCACGTTTTATCATATATAGGATCTTTCTCTTTCATCTCGGATGTCTGTAGGCAAGAAATGCTTTGCAGCCCGCTATATTTTCTTCTGCCACAGTGGCAATGTTAACCAATTATTTGAAAAGAATGCGCTCTCTAAAGAATTCGTTGCGTATGCAATGTTGGGTCGAACACCGCCATCTGATAATTTGGTGAGAACGTAAAACTGGTTCAGTTATCTCCCTCCATGTTTGTGTATATCTCCTTGACAACACAGTCAACAGTGCGAAACGCTTTGTTCGCAAATTCTAACCTTGTTTTGGGGTGTACCGAAATACCACGTTCTGTGCAATTTTTTACAAAATAAATGTCAACAGATCATTTTCTTATCAACTTTAATTCAGTTTCTGGAAATGAGAATGTAATGGGATCACATATTCAGTGAAATCGCTTTTCTAAGCGACGTTACGCTCGATTTACCAGAAAGAAGCCGACAAACTGACCAAACATTTTTCAACCAAAAAATATTAAAAAAATCTTTTCTCCACGATAAAATAATTTTTCTCGCTTTATTTATTCGCCCTTTACGTAGTTTTCAAGTTTTTGGCGATGTATTGATGGGTTATATATTTTTTTCATTGCTTTGAAAATGACGAGGCGAACACTGTACTAAATAGGCTTTTGCCTACTGTCAGTCCTGATCGGCACGCCGAAAACACAGCATTATTTTCACTTTAAAGCATCAAATTACATTAAAAAAAATAATTTCACAATAATTTTCTTTACAAACTATATTTTACGCGCTTTATTTTATTTTATAATATCACTTTCCATGTTGAAATACCCTGAAAATTTTTTTTTTTTTTCAATTTTATGTGCAGTCGAAAACACACTTGAAGCGCTTTGGGGATCGAGATTCCAGCTCTAATAGCGAGCTGGCCAATCAGATTCCAGAATTTTTTCCTTTTTGCTAGCTCTTTTAAAGAACCAATCAGATTGCGAGAAGTGTCAGCTCGATCCCCCCAAAAAGTATAAATACCAGCGACCAACTTCGAATAGTATTCGGATTTTCGGGTCTGGATCACTGGTTGACTACCAAAAGCTAGGTTGGAGAAGAGCTTGGTTTTCACCAATTGACTGATTCACCAGTTGTGTTTGAAAAACTAAGAATTGGTTTGCACCAACAAAGTGTTTTTCTCATAAGCTGTACTTGGAAAAAAGTTTTTTCCAGAGCTGTCTTTGAGAAACTAAGAATTGGTTTGCACCAACAAAGTGTTTTTCTCAAAAATTGTACTTGGAAAAAAAAAGTTTTTTCCAGAGCTGTCTTTGAAAAACTAAGAATTGGTTTGCACCAACAAAGTGTTTTTCTCAAAAGTTGTACTTGGAAAAAAATAGTTTTTTCCAGAGCTGTCTTTGAAAAACTAAGAATTGGTTTGCACCAACAAAGTGTTTTTCTCAAAAGTTGTACTTGGAAAAAAATAGTTTTTTCCAGAGCTGTCTTTGAAAAACTAAGAATTGGTTTGCACCAACAAAGTGTTTTTCTCATAAGCTGTGAAAACATTTGGTTTTGTTGAACTGGGTGAAAAATAGATAAATTGTACCCCAAGATCAAGTTGTGAATCCGAGTGCTGAGATTATTGAATGATGGCATCGTTTGAGTGTGAAGAATGCGGTAAAATATTTACCGATCAGTGCAACAGAAATAGGCATGTACGTACAGTGCACCAAGGCAGAAAAAATCATTCTTGCCCGTACTGCACAAAATATTTTACAAGACTGGAGAAGCTCCAGTATCACTTGAAAAAATGTGGTGATTCATGGACATGTATGGATTGCGGTCAGGAATTTACCCAACTCCTACATTTTAACAGGCATAGAAATTTTGCACACCGTCCTGTGTCTGTTAAAAGGAAAGCACCGACCAAACCTGTGGCTGGGGTAAAAAAAATGAGACCAACTGAAAACACGATCTCATTTGATATTGACCCCGAAAACTTTGATGCTAGTCTTATAGAGACTGATGAGGACACTGAATTGATAAACTTGTACCGGGAGTGTTGGAGTTCTATAAGAACACACCATGCTGTAAACAGACGGGTACAAGATTTATACAATTATAGACTGATGGGTTTATCTGACTTTAATTCGGAGCTCAAAACCACCATCTTCGAATCACAGCGATGGAAATTTAAAATAAATTTGATTTATGGTTTTGTGCTCCGAAATAATGAGACTGGAGTGCTGAGGTATTATCATGTCTCACAGAATAATTCTCGGGTGTTGCCTTCACCACATCTGGTGTGTAACCAGGAAGACTTTGAAAAGTTTCTGGAAACGATCTACCAAGAAGATATTCTGGAGTGGGCTAGACAGCAACGCCCAAACACTAAATGGGTGGTCCACCGTTTAACAAATGTGAGCTTTTTTGTTACCAAGATTAAGGACCACCCAATCGGTGCTGGTGAAGTCGAGTTGCCAGATTTCATCACGAACAACAAAGCCATTGTGGGTCTAGTAAAAGACCAGCACAACAATTTCGTTTATGATGATAATTTGTGTTTATTCAGGTGTCTGGCATTGTGGAGTGGTTGTACGAGACACAATCTGAATACAACCACTGATGCACTGTTCCGTAAATATACGGATGTTGATAAGACAGATTTCGGCGGTGTAAGCCTACAAGAAATATCCCAAGTTGAAAAACGCTTCGAAGTGAACATTAACGTGTACCAACTTGTGGAAAATGACGATGGTGTTGTTGCCGAGGTGGTTCAGCGCTCACATCGCCGATACCCTGAAACCATGTATGTGAATGTCTATGCAAATCATTTTTCCTACATACAAAGTATCGTCGACTATTGTAAGTCGTTTTCATGTAGGAAATGTGGCAAATTGTGGAAGACAGTTGACAGAGCAAATCGACATGAAACAACCTGTACGGAAGATGTTAGTTACCGTTATCCTGGTGGAGTGTACCACGTCCACCAGACAATTTTTGATAAATTAGAGGACGAGGGAATCGTGGTACCACAGGAGGATCGTTTTTTCCCCTACAGGGCAACTTACGACTTTGAGTCGTATTTTGATAAATCGACATTGCCTGTAAATAGTGAAAAGTTAACCTGGGAAGCAGAACACAAACCACTCAGTGTGAGTGTGTGCAGTAACATACCAGGTTATGATGAACCACAGTGTTTCGTGTCAAAGGTGAGCCGCAGGACTTGGTAAATGAAATGTTTACCTATTTAACGGCAATGTCGACAGAGTGCTATCACAGAATGCAACAGCTTCATTTTTATACAATGACTGCCTTCCAGCAAAAAATTAGAGACATGAAAGTACTAGAACAATCTACTGCGGAGGAGAAAAATTCCAAACCTCACCCATTGGAGAAGTTGGAGGAAGAACTCCATCGCTACATGATGGAATTACCTGTATTGGGTTTCAATTCGGGGAAGTATGACATAAATGTGATAAAACGTGAGTTTATGGCTTTCCTGAAATTGAAGAGCCCATTAAAATTTGTTGTCAAAAAATCAAACAACTTCATGTGTGTGGAAACGGACTCATTTAAATTTCTTGACATAACAAATTATCTGGCACCTGGATTCAGTTACGACAAATTTCTGAAAGCTTTTCATTGTTCAGCCACCAAAGGATTTTTACCTTACGAGTGGATTACCAATTTAGAAAAATTGGAATGTGATCACCTGCCAGAGTACGAGGCTTTTTACAGTTCTCTAAAGGCTGAGAATATTTCACCAGATGATTATTCCTATTGCAAACAAGTGTGGAAAGAGAATGGTATGACCACGTTTAGAGATTTTCTGACGTGGTATAACAACCGGGATGTTAAGCCATTTCTTGAAGCTGTGGAAAAGCAGTGTGCTTTTTATCGAGAAAGATCAATCGATATGTTCAAGGATGGTATAAGCGTCCCGGGGTTGACACTGAAATACCTCTTCAGCACAGTAGAAAGCGAGGTCTTTTTCACACTGTTTGATGAAAAAAATAAAGATTTACATCATCTGGTGAAAGATCATATTGTTGGTGGACCATCCATCATTTTTAATCGTCACCAAGAGAAAGATAGTACCTTTGTGAGGAAAACAAACTTCGGTGACGAAGCAAAAGTGTGTGCCGGTGTTGTTGGGTACGATGCCAATGCCCTACACTTGTGGTCGTTGACACAGGATATGCCTACTGGTTGGTACGTGCGACGAAGGGAAGAAAATGGTTTTCGACCCGAGTATAACCACAAGTATGGGAGAATGGCGGAGCAATGGCTGGAGTTTATTGCGGCAAGAGACGGTGTGAAGCTTCGTCACCAGTTCAACGGAATTGAGAAACGCATCGGCAAAAGACGTTTGCCTGTAGATGGATGGTGCGCCACCACACAGACTTGCTATCAGTTTCATGGCTGCTTTTGGCACGGTCACGAGTGCCGGTTGAATAAGAAGAAAGATGGTTCTTTCGTTTTGTATAACGAAATCAGAAAAAAGCCCATGCAAGAATTGTTCGAAGAAACCGAAGCCAACTCAAAATATATTCGAGAGCTCGGTTACAATCTTGTTGAAATTTTTGAGTGTGAATGGAGAGACATGAAAAGAAAAGACCCCACTCTCCAAACATTCTTGCGTGGGTTTTCCGATTCAGCCAGCTCTGGAGGAAAAATGACAGAAACTGAACTTGTGAAACAAATCTTAAATGGTGAACTGTTTGGCCTTGTACTATGTGATATCCAGGTGGCAGATAAATTGAGGTCGCACTTTGAAGAGATGACGCCGATATTTAAAAATATCAACATCACCAAAATGGATATCGGCGATCATATGAAAGCTTTTGCTGAAGCAAACAACATTTTGAGACAGCCTCGGAAATCGCTGATCGGCAGTTATTTTGGAAACAGAATATTGCTCACCACTCCTTTGATGCAATGGTATATACAGCATGGGCTGGAAGTTACGCACATTTATCAGATTGTGCAATACCAGCCGAAAGCATGTTTTCAAAGGTTTGGGCATGAAGTGTCCGAGGCTCGACGCCAGGGTGACCGAGATCCAAATCAGGCCATTGTAGCAGATACAATGAAACTTCTGGTCAATTCTGGCTATGGCAAGACTGTTACGAATAAGGAGAAGTTTCGTAGCGTATGTTATTGTTCAGAGGAGGAAGTCACCCAGGCAATAAATAATGTTTCGTTCAGAACTCTTAATCCCCTCAGTGATATCCTTTATGAGGTGGAAATGAACAAAAAAAGAATCAATCTGGACTTGCCGTTGACCATCGGGTTTTTTGTATACCAGTATGCAAAGCTGAAAATGCTTCAATTTTATTATGACTTCATTGATACCTTCGTAGATCGGTGTGACTACGAGGTATGTGAAATGGACACGGATTCACTGTATATAGCTTTTAGTGCTCCATCTCTGGAAGAAGTGGAAAAACCCGACATGAAAAAACAATTTTTCAAAGAGCTGCATCATTGGTTACCATCCGAAGCGTGTGATATACACAGAAATGATTATGTTGCAGCAAAAATGAAAGGTGAAAACTGGTCAGCTGAAAACCCATGCTGTAGAGACCGACAGGCATACGATAAGAGAACTCCTGGTTTGTTTAAAGTGGAGTGGCAAGGCGATGGTATAATCGGTCTCTGCAGCAAAACCTATTATTGTTTCGGTCCAAAGGACAAGTTCAGTTGCAAGGGCATCAGTAAACGCCACAACGACCTCAACAAGAGAAAATACTTGGAAGTGTTGCAAATGCAGGAGAGTGGAACAGGCATAAATCGTGGATTTGTTGTAAACGACAACCACATGTATACATATAAGCAGAGCAGAGACGGCCTCTCCTACTTCTACCCAAAGAGACAAGTGCAAGCTGATGGCATTTCCACAATTCCACTAGACATATAACACCTCCAAGTATTCCTCCAATTTCTCCAAGCATATAATCATACAGTTTCATTAGTCCTATCAGGCATGCATGTTTAAGGCATCAATATGTGTCTCTTTGAATTCTTCTCCAGTCTTGTAACCACAATCCACCCTCTACCAGTTCTGGTGTATAGTTGAAACAGTGAACTGGGAGCTGATGTTTACTGACAAGTATGTTGGTGACTTAATTTCCAACAAATGTGTGTGTTGGAGTTGTTGTGTTAATGTGTACACCGGACCTGGTGAATAGTTGAAACAGTGAACTGATGTTAACCGACAAGTATGTTGGTGACATAATTTCCAACAAATGTGTGTTGGAGTTGTTGTATTAATGTGTACACCAGATCTGGTAGTCTCCGTATCTGACTGTAATACCGCTTTTAAATTTTGAGAAAAAAAATTCTCTGAGGATCAAGATTGCATTGAGTTTAGGAAACTGACCAATCAGATTGCAGAAATTTAAACCAATCAGATTACATTTTCAAAAGCCAATCAGATTGCGAGAAGTGTCAGCTCGATCCCCCCAAAAAGTATAAATACCAGCGAGCAACTTCATTTTCCATTCGGATTTTCGGGTCTGGATCACTGGTTGACTACCAAAAGCTAGGTTGGAGAAGAGCTTGGTTTTCACCAATTGACTGATTCACCAGTTGTGTTTGAAAAACTAAGAATTGGTTTGCACCAACAAAGTGTTTTTCTCATAAGCTGTACTTGGAAAAAAGTTTTTTCCAGAGCTGTCTTTGAAAAACTAAGAGGTTTGGATGGCACCAACAAAGTGTTTTTCTCATAAGCTGAACGTTTGAAGAAACACCTAGTGAAAATGTTACGACTTGGTTCAAAGCAAACGTTTATGAATGTCACTCGTTATCAGGGTGAAGTAAAGATTCACATCCGAAGATTTGTTGACGATAAAAATCCTACAAAGACAGGAATTGCTCTGTCTATTGAAGAATGGAATTCGTTGAAAAGTCAAGTAGAAGAAGTGGAATCAGCCATCAATGCCAATTTGTTTTCACAACAAGATAGTAGAGTTGTGATAAGTGCTGAACCACGAAAACCAAATGGCGAACCAAGTGGCGACCTGCCACTTGACATAGAAATGAAAAGAACAAAGTGGGACGAGTTAAAGTCTCACAAGATCCCTGTAAGGGTAACACCTCAGCCAAACTATGGAAATATTGTTGATGAAGTTGATAAAGAGTTAAGAATGAAAAGAATTGAGCATGAGATGAATGCTGCATATGCTCATTTTGTCGAAGAATTGATTGACACTGTGGCTGTTGAGAAGTGTTATGGGTGTAGTGTGAATCATCCGAGCCAAATACAACACGATGTTTGTCTAATGATGACTCTAGAAGAGAGAATTGATGCGTGCTTTAACGCAGCTCTGGAGAGAGTCTGTAAAGACAAAGTCTATAAATTGTGGCACACGCACATGAGTCTCATGAACCCAATACCAACACCTTGTGAATACTCTCATCTCATTAACAAACAGTTGAGTGCTGAACAAAAAGCAAGCATACATGATATGGTTGTTAGTTCAATGACAGCCACAAGACCATTGACAACTGGTTTCTGAAAAGTTGTTGAAAAAAAAAATTACAAAAAAAAAAAAAAAAAAAAAAAAAAAAAAATTACAAAAAAAAAAAATTAAAAAAAATTAAAAAAAAAAAAAAAATAAAAAAGAAAATAAAAAAAAAAAATAAAAAAAAAATAAAAAAAAATGTCGTGGTTGCCCTTAAGCCACCTGATGAGTTTCCCTTGGGCAAGGACGAAACATGTTATTCTGAATTTTGTTTTGGCAACCACAGAGAAAGGTGTCGTGGATGTCTTTAAGTGGCCTGATAGGTTACTTTTGGACAAGGACGAACCTTTTTCTTTCAACAAAAATGAAAATTAGTTCCCTTGCATACAGTACACTCATACACAATTTTTTTAACTCGCTAGATGCCCTCCTTCCCAAAAACGTATAAAAGGGTGAGTAGATCATGTTCTTAGGTAAACATGGATCCCCGCTGGAAGCACCCTTTTACTTGTTTGTTGTGTGGGCCAACTGGTAGTGGTAAATCATCTTTTGTGAAAAAAGTCATCCAACACATTGCAGAATTATTTACTCCTACTCCCAATCATATAATATGGTGTTATAGTGAATGGCAACCATTGTATGATGCTTGGCCCCAAGTAGAATTCGTAGAGGGTCTCCCTCAAGAAATAAAATCTGACAGTCTAGTAATTTTAGATGATCTGATGCTCGATGTGGATGAGCGAGTGTCTCGGTTGTTCACAAAAGGAAGTCATCATCGTAAAATTAGTGTGATTTATATTGTACAAAATCTATTTGACAAAAACAAAGTTCATAGAACTGTGGCTCTCAATAGTCATTACATGATTTTATTCAAAAACCCCAGGGATCGTTCCCAGATCACACACTTGGCAGCCCAGATGTACCCTGGTCATTCCAAATTTTTGTGAGAAGTATTTGACGAAGCCACATCTCTCCCATATGGTTACCTGTTAATAGATCTTAAGCAGGACACACCCGAACACATGAGACTAAGAACCCAAATATTTCCTGGAGAAACCCAATATGTGTACCTCCGGAAGGTATAAAAGGGGAGTGCAAATCTGCTGTCGAGTCGAAATCATGTCTGACCGTCTTCACCGCAACATCGCGATTCTCAAGCTCTTGAGAAAATCAAAACCCACTGTGGTCAATTCTGTCTTGAAACACGCCGACAAAGACTTGATCAATTGTATTTGTGAGTGTGCCTTAAACATAGTGAAAGGTGCCGTACCTCTGAGTAAAGCTCACAAAGTTAAATTAGTTCGACACAAAAAACTTGTGAGAACAATTGCCAAGAAAGGTACGTCCGAGAAAAAAAAAGAAGCAAATTTTGCAAAAAGGAGGATTTTTAGGGGCTTTGTTAGCGCCTGTGTTACTTGGTGTGGCTAAAGGTATTTTCGGACAGTTGTTATGGAATACGCAAAAAAGATGGCCTTAGTAGAACCGAGGTTGCTCGAACGTTTGCAGGAGGCCCCTATCAGCAAACAGCCCAACGAGATTGCCGCAAGTTCTCTTGACAGGGCAATGCGTGAAATTTTAGATTCGAATAACCTTACAGAAACTGATAAGATAACCCATTATAATCAGATTCTTCAAAGATTTTTAACATTTCGCCAAAAAGCCATGGCCCCTCGCCCTATTAGGGTCGAATTCGAGAAAGATACTAGAGACGAAGATATCATAGACTCCGTTCCAATAACCATGAAAAGAAAAGCCAAACTGCTGCTGAACCGTATAAAAGCAGATACCAATCTGTCTTGGAATGAGAAGGGGGAGTTGGTCCACAAAGACGAAACAGTCGTAGGTTCCAACATAACCGATCTCTTGAACGATCTCTTGAGATAGCGAAAGACTTTTCAACCCAAAGGATGGGAAGTGTTGGCACAGGCCCTCAGAGAAAGTAATATTCCCCAGGAGCTTGTGGGCCACAGGGAACGTTGGGATTTTATGCGACGTGAGCCTGTAGTAGAGAAAAAGCCCCAAGCCACCCCCTCTGCTAAAAGAAAGGTGAAAGCTAGACTCGTAGCCGGTACGTCAAAGTGGTCAAAATATTAATCCAATGGAAAGCGTTTATTACGATCCCGAAGCTCCCGGGAGTTTTGGTGGTGTGGATGCTCTTCAAAGAGCATCCAAGAAAAAAACTAAGCAAGTTGTAAAATGGTTGCAGGGTCAAGACACGTACACCCTCCACAAACCCGTTCGACGCACATTTCCAAGAAGGAAACTGATCGTTAGTGGTATCGATGCACAATGGCAAGCTGATTTAGTTGATTCAACAAGCATCAGTAAATACAATAAAAACACAAAATTCCTTCTGACTTGTATCGATGTTTTCAGCAAATATGCGTGGGTGATTCCATTACAAAATAAATTTGGTGATTCCATAGTGCAAGCTTTTGCTAAAATTTTCAAACAGGGGCGAAAACCTTTAAAGTTACAAACTGATCAAGGCAAAGAATTTTTGAATTCAAACTTCCAGAAATTTCTTAAACAACGAGAAGTAGAATTTTTCACAACCCATAACGTAGAAACAAAATGCTCCATAGTTGAGAGATTTAACAGAACTTTGAAAACCAAAATGTGGAAATATTTTACAAAGAATGATACACTGACTTTCCCACTTCAAACTTTGGTGAAATCGTATAACAACACCCACCATCGCAGCATCGGTATGCCCCCTGTTGACGTGAGTTTGGAAAATCAAGAAGAGGGTGTGGCAAAAACTTTATGGGAACCACATAAAACACAAGTCTCCAAAGTTCAAACTGGGTGACAGGGTGCGAATTAGTAAAGTCAAGAAAACTTTTGAAAAAGGTTACTTGCCCAATTGGACAGAAGAATTATTGACAGTGACATCTGTCAAGAAGGGTCACCCCATCACTTATGTTCTAAAAGACGATAGTGGGGAAGTATTGAAGGGGTCCTTCTACACAGAAGAGCTTCAGCGTGTCACACCAAAGAACATTTATAAAATTGAACATGTACTCAAAAAACGTGGTCGCGGAAAGAAGAGAGAACTGTTTGTAAAATGGTTGGGGTATCCATCATCGTTCAACTCATGGATCCATCAAAGCCAGCTAGCCTATAAAAGGGTGTGAACGAGCTCAATTTCCACTAAAATGGAAGAGGGAGGAACTCCGAACGGATCGTGGCCTTTGTTTGGAAAGAAAGTCCCAAGGAGCGAGATTACTTACTTTTCCCAAATTATCATACTATACATAATCATCATCACTAGCATAGTTAACCTTACCCTCGACAATACGGACAGCAAGTTGTGGACGGCTCTTTTAAGTAGTAGTATAGGATATTTATTGCCCAATCCTACAATTAAGAAAACGTGATGTTTTATCTGACCCTACCAAGTAACAGTTCCATGGACGTGTTTCCAGAAAACACACTGACAACGTACACCACCCAGTTATCACAACCAGTGAACCTCACGGGGGAATGGGAGGTAGGTTTGGCGGAGATCCAGTATCCAAACACTTGGTTTAACATTCGTGGCCAGGAAGTTTTTTTCACAGTGTACTGGACTTCGAAAAAACATTATCAGATCATTCTGAAAGAAGGTCGATATTCAGAACCTTCCGCTGTGATACGAGGCATCAATGGTGTTAAAGAATTGCTGCTACCACGTCACGATAAGATAGAGTTTGAATTAGACGAGATCACTGGTAAAGTTCGAATCAATGTACGAGAAGGGGTCGTACTCACACTGAGTCCCACTCTGCAAAACATATTGGGTTTTAACGAATGTGTGTTCAAGTCGGGAGCTTTTGAATCTTCTCGAGTCGCCGATGTCAACCAAGGATTCTATTCACTCTACGTATATTGTGACTTAGTTCGTGATCAGGTAGTAGGGGATACTAGGGTGCCGTTACTTCACATCGTACCCGTGAGAGGAAAATATGGAAACATCATTTCCAAAACTTTTGAAAACGTGCACTATGTACCGGTTGAAAGGAAGAATTTCAGCACCGTGCAGGTGTATATAAGGGACGACACGGGAGCCACAGTGCCATTTGAACTTGGGAAAGTGACAGTGACACTACATTTCAGAAAGCGCCGATCTTTGAATTTTCTTTGATAAAACAATGCCTTACTGTTGTAATGCTAAATTATACGAAGAGTATTACACGAAACAGGCTGGTAGCGGTCTGCCAGCTTTTTCGGGATCACAAATACAGATGGGTCATGGGCTGGGTAGTTTACTTGGAGGACTAAAGAATGCAGTCCTTCCCTTATTGAAAACGACAGCCAAAACCATGGGTAGACACTTATTGAAAAAAGGAGCCGCATTTGCTGGAGATGTCATCAGAGGAAAAAAATGTGAAACAGCCAGCTATCGGGAGACTTAAACAAGCTGGAATCGATGCTCTGAACGAAGTGGTGGGTGGGTCGAATCCTCCCGGCCGCAGAGGTATAAAAAGGGCAGCACCACGCAAAACTGGCAGATCGATAAAAAGAAGGCGAACTGTTAAGACAATTGACGCTCTGGGTGCATAATGTCTTTGATCAACGAAAAATCCTGTGAGTGTGTCAATAGCGAACTCGACTTATTTTCGATACCACCCACACAGACTAGTGTAGAACATGGTCAATGGATAGAACACCGTTGGCCAACATAGGGAATAGTGGACCGATAGAATTTAACATTTCTGGATCTGGGGACGACTATCTGAACTTGGCTCAAACTTATCTGTACGTTAAAGCATGTATCGTCGATTCCAGTGGTGGACCTATCGCAAACGACGCAAAGGTGGGTCCCGTCAATCTCTGGCTGCATTCTCTTTTCAACCAGGTCGATATCAGTCTAAACGAGAAACTGGTGTCACCGTCCAATAATACTTATCACTACAGAGCATACATAGAGACTTTGTTAAGTTATGGCTCCGATGCCAAAAAGTCACAGCTGACTGGTGCTCTCTGGTACAAGGACACGGTGGGACACATGGATGATAGGACGGATGACAACAAGGGATTTGCCACAAGAAAAAAGTTTACGGCTAAAAGTAAAGTCGTGGATATGACTGGGAGGTTACATTTGGACATGTTCTTTCAAACACGTTATCTCCTAAATGGAGTTAACGTTCACATTAAAATGAATAGGTCAAAAGATGCATTTGCCTTAATGGCCGATGGGGAAACATTCAAAATCAAAATCCAAGACGTATCCCTGTTTGTGAGAAAGGAAAGACTCAACCCTTTTGTGAGAGTGGCTCATACTAAAGCATTGGAAAAGGCAACTGCGAAATATCCCATTGACAGAGTAGAAACCAAAGTGTTCTCAGTGCCGAAGGGAAATCTGAGCATCACACAAGAAAATTTATTTTTAGGCCAACTTCCTAAACGTATCATCGTGGGTTGTGTGGACAACGATGCTTTCAATGGAAACTTTTCAAAGAATCCCTTTAACTTTAAAAATTACAGCATCAATTACCTGGCATTGTATGTGGATGGACAACAGATTCCAGCAAAGCCCTTACAACCGCGATTCGATCAACAAGAAGTGGCGAGGTGTTATGCTACCTTGTTTCAAGGAACTGGTCAAATGTACGAGAACGAAGGAAATCACATCGACAGAGAGGAGTACATAAAAGGGTACACGCTCTTCGTCTTCGACCTGACACCAGACCTGTCTCATGGTCAACATTTCAATTTGGTGAAACGGGGAAATTTAAGATTAGAAATTCATTTTGAAGAACCGCTGCCCACCACCATAAACGTACTGGTGTATGCCGAATTTCAGAACATTATAGAAGTAGATAAAAACAGGAGCGTCATCTTTGATTATTCGACATGAACACTTTGCAAATAGAGAATATTTTCCGCTCGGATCGCGTGTTAAGAAATATCACTCTGGGAGTCTTTGCAAGAAACCGCTTACCAAGAAGATTACCCAGGCACAGACCATTGGCTTTTGTGGCCAACACGCATCCAGACCACAGAGAAGGGGAACATTGGGTGGCCTTCTATTTCAGTTATCGGGACATAGAATATTTTGATTCGTATGGAATACCACCACAGCACAGATCATTTAAGAATTTTTTGAAAAAGCAAAGATGGAAGTACAATACAAAATGCATTCAAGGACCGTTACCAATGTGTGGACATTACTGTTTGTTCTATCTTTTACATCGCTCTCGCGGCATCCCAATGCATGCGATTGTAAACATGTTTTCTGCGGATTTATTGGACAATGACATTTTAGTTAGAGACTTTATTTCTGGTGACGTCATAGCCTAAACAGTATAAAAAGAGGACCAGTCATAGCATCTCGGCATTATCGTTCCATCCGTCGAAGAGTGAAGATGTCTTCGGAAGTGACTGTGTTCAAATTCAATGATCAATTACAAATTTACCTGTTCAAGAACGATGTTGGAATGAAGTTTGTATATAACGAATGGGAGCAATTGACTCAATCTGTTGAAACGGCGAAAAAAAGAAATATGGAACAATCTAAATCTAAAAAAAGAAAGACAATCAAAACAAATGATGTCATAGAAAAAAAATATAAATAAGGGGTGCAACCGAAGATCAGATGTTTACAATCCCGTGTTTGATTCAATCTATTCTAAACGACTGTCATGGACAAAGAGTTCCCAGAAACATTTTTCCTAGAGGTTTCGAAGAAAGAATGAGCCTAACGGGGTTGGTATTCGCAGGAACTTGTCCTCGACTGATAATTGCTCAGAGAAACTCTGATATCCGTCGACCCAAACATATAAAATATGCTTTGGAGGCAAACAGACTAAAAACTTTTGAATCAATGTTACCAAGTGAATGTGCGAAAACCCCCAAAGAACTTGCAAGAGCAGGATTTTTCTATCTAGGAATTAAAGACAGAAGTGAATGTTTTCACTGTGGGGTCATTGTACGCTACTGGCAGGCAGAAGACAATGTCATACAACAACACAAAATGTATTCCCAAGAATGTTGTTACATTCACAACTTACCTGATACAATTGACGATGAAGAAATGGAAAACATAGACGAGTTACAAGAAAAAGTTCAAACGGATTCACAGAAATGCTGTGTGTGCTTAACAGCAGAAGCCAATGTCGCACCGCAACCATGCCATCATTTGTGCCTATGCAAGGACTGTTGTAAACAACTTAAAAGATGTCCAATATGTAGAAAGACTGTTTATGAATATTTGACAATATATGTTCCATGATGTTTAGTAATAAAAGAAATTTAAATTTATATTCAGTGTTGTTATTTGTTTTTGGGGGAAATAAATATGTGTTTGTCGGGCTCATTTGGGTAACTATGTAGAGCCATAAATACTCCCATTCAATCGAACACGACATTTTAAAAAATCTATAGCACTACGTGCTACTCTAAACAAGTTCATTTCGGTTAAAAGCAGGATTCTGCTGGGAATCCATATCAAATAAAGTCGTTTCCGGTGATTTACGGCCATTCTCGGGCTCATTTGGGTAATTATACAAGGAAGTCTTCCAGAAAATACTCCCAGTCAATCGAACATACCTGTTACAAACCTCTTAGCCCTATAAGAAGCTTTTGGGTAACATAGCAACCACGTGCCACCATAGAAACAAAGATGGCGGCCCCCTTCATACAAAATGGACGACGGAAACACGTATCACCCTAACAACATGAGCTGCGCATGCGCACTCACATCACCCATCACCATGACAATGACGTCACAACATGGCCGCCCACATGGGTTACCATGACAACCACGTGATACCCATAATACATTGCGGTATGACGTCACTTCCTAGGTCCACCAGTCTAGGTCCACAAGATAGGGCCTCAAAACCCCCTCGCCTACTACTCCTATATAAAAACAAGATAATACGCAAGAATGACTTGTGTGCCTGCTTTTTGTTGATAAAATATGGCCTTATTAGACTACATTCCCGAATATTAATAATGTACCCACTTAATAACAGCCAAATTTTTATCGGATCACAGTTTTTGATTTGAATAATTGCCGAATTTTTTATTAAATCACATTCAGTAATTTATGTAGATTTCCTGAACTGGGCGAAGGTCAAGAAAGGCACTCTGTAGTTTAGGAGACTCCACAAATAAAAACAAAATAAAAAATCTTAGATATATAGCATTTTTTTAATTATCCATATTAACCAGAAATCAAAACTAGTGAAATTGATTAGAATTAAATTAGAAATGGATATGAAATTTGCAGTAAAATGAACACTGGTATATGCTGCTGGCCGCATTTTTAGTTGTCTGTAATGGCTGTTGTTCAGAATGTCACCCTATTGGGGTGAGTTTTCGCTTTTTCGTCCAGTTTCATGAGAGCTTCCACGAAGTCCGTTCCACATTCGCAATCTTTTCCAGGGGCCATTCTTCAAAGGCTGGTCCATCACAGCTTTGCAGAGATATTGTTTTCTGGACGACAAAAATCAATATGATCTTGATTTCCGATCAGACTCCTTGGGATATTTTGATCTTTAAGGATGTTTGCCAAAATTTTCCACCCTGTCGGTTGAAAATCTTTTCTTTTTCGCAGCAGATCATTTATTAGATCACACATATTGGAGCCCGAAATTGTAATGCCGTTATACACGAGTCAATCTTTCTCATCCCAGGATAAATTGGGTATATTCTTTATTATCTGGAGTAACAAAAGCGCCTTCTGCTGCATGGAATCTGGTATAACGGCTAACCAGTCTGGATAATTTTCCACTGAAAAGCTAGTCGTTAAGGAGTGTGGTTTGGTGTTTTCTTTGGGTAAATTTGATTGGCGCTGAAAGATTGTCTGGTTCAGCAACCCTTTCTCTTCAGAACCCGATGTTGAAGATTCAGTAATTGTTCTCATACCCTGGTCTATTGGCGGGACAGCTACAGCATTCAGGGGTGTGCGTATTTCCTGCAACTGTTCACTCCCCCATGGTTCAATACACTGAATTCTGCTTGAGGGTAGGTTGGTTGTGTCATCTATAGGTTTTTCCCTCAGTGATTTCCCCATCACTAACGATTTTACTGGCTCTAGCTTATTTGCAAGCCCCAAAATATTTCCACTTGTTAATACATTGTTCCAACTAAAGGCTGATTTCTTATGCACTGGAGGATAGGGTGGCTGGTTACAGACAGATCTGGTTGTTAACTCGGCTGTATTTGGGTTCGCTCCCCCTATAGTGTGTTTAAAATTTACATTTTTGTGTAATTTTCGTCTGTGTCGATAATAATTAGTTTTATGAGAGTAAGATTTTTGACACAATTCACAGACGTAGCGTGAATTCATCATTTTCAGAAGCGAGTTAATAGAGTGGCAATACAGTTCCAACACTCTGCCATTTATATGTATGAATAGGATGGGTCCCACCCCAACCTGTCAATCGCTGATTGGCTAATTATATATCATGATAAGGTGGGTTCTACCCCAACCTGTTGATCATTGGTTACTTCAAATTCTCACACAGTACATTGTGGGAAATTACAGTGGTAGAGCTCTGAGGTAAAATAAGTTTTTTTGCTCAACTTCACACAAATTGATATAGTTTACTTCAAAAAAAAGAAACATCAAAGTCACATTCATGACAAGCCGAGGTAGCACATCTGAACCACCAACTCTATACTGTTTAATCAGATAATCCCTTTAATCAGATAATTACATGTGTATATCGGTTTTTCATTGGTTTTTCATCAGTTTCCATCGGCGTTTCATTGGTTTTTATCGGTTTTCATCAGTTTTTATCGGTTTTACAATTCGATAAAATGTTTTTTAGTGATTTTACAATTCGATAAAACGGTTTTTAGTGATTTAAATCACGTAAAATGATCACTAATTACCACTAATTGGTCACTAATGGTCACTAATTGCCACTAATTAGTGACCAATGGTCACTAATGGTCACTAATTGCCACTAATTGGTCACTAATTAGTGGCAATTAGTGATCATTAGTGACCAATTAGTGGTAATTAGTGACCGATTGGTCACTAATTAGTGGCAATTAGTGACCATTAGTGACCAATTAGTGGTAATTAGTGACCAATTGGTCACTAATTAGTGGCAATTAGTGACCATTAGTGACCATTGGTCACTAATTAGTGGCAAATAGTGACCATTAGTGACCAATTAGTGGTAATTAGTGATCATTTTACGTGATTTAAATCACTAAAAACCATTTTATCGAATTGTAAAATCACTAAAAACCATTTTATCGAATTGTAAAACCGATAAAAACTGATGAAAACCGATAAAAACCAATGAAAAACCGATGGAAACTGATGAAAAACCAATGAAAAACCGATATGCACATGTAATTATCTGATTAAAGGGATTATCTGATTAAACAGTGTAGAGTTGGTGGTTCAGATGTGCTACCTCGGCTTGTCATGAATGTGACTTTGATGTTTCTTTTTTTTGAAGTAAACTATATCAATTTGTGTGAAGTTGAGCAAAAAAACTTATTTTTCCTCAGAGCTCTACCACTGTAATTTCCCCACAATGCACTGTGTGAGAATTTGAAGAAACCAATGATCAACAGGTTGGGGTAGAACCCACCTTATCTTGATATACAATTACCCAATCAGCGATTGACAGGTTGGGGTGGGACCCATCCTGTTCATACATATAAATGGCAGAGTGTTGGAACTGTATTGCCACTCTATTAACTCGCTTCTGAAAATGATGAATTCACGCTACATCTGTGAATTGTGTCAAAAATCTTACGCTCATAAAACTAATTATTATCGACACAGACGAAAATTACACAAAAATGTAAATTTTAAACACACTATAGGGGAGCGAACCCAAATACAGCCGAGTTAACAACCAGATCTGTCTGTAACCAGCCACCCTATCCTCCAGTGCATATAAAATCAGCCTTTAGTTGGAACAATGTATTAACAAGTGGAAATATTTTGGGGCTTGCAAATAAGCTAGAGCCAGTAAAATCGTTAGTGATGGGGAAATCACTGAGGGAAAAACCTATAGATGACGCAACCAACCTACCCTCAAGCAGAATTCAGTGTATTGAACCATGGGGGAGTGAACAGTTGCAGGAAAACCGCACACCCCTGAATGCTGTAGCTGTCCCGCCCATAGACCAGGGTATGAGAACAATTACTGAATCTTCAACATCGGGTTCTGAAGAGAAAGGGTTGCTGAACCAGAAATCTTTCAGCACCAATCAAATTTATGCAAAGAAAACACCAAACCACACTCCTTAACGACTAGCTTTTCAGTGGAAAATTATCCAGACTGGTTAGCCGTTATACCAGATTCCATGCAGCAGAAGGCGCTTTTGTTACTCCAGATAATAAAGAATATACCCAATTTATCCTGGGATGAGAAAGATTGACTCGTGTATAACGGCATTACAATTTCGGGCTCCAATATGTGTGATCTAATAAATGATCTGCTGCGAAAAAGAAAAGATTTTCAACCGACAGGGTGGAAAATTTTGGCAAACATCCTTAAAGATCAAAATATCCCAAGGAGTCTGATCGGAAATCAAGATCATATTGATTTTTGTCGTCCAGAAAACAATATCTCTGCAAAGCTGTGATGGACCAGCCTTTGAAGAATGGCCCCTGGAAAAGATTGCGAATGTGGAACGGACTTCGTGGAAGCTCTCATGAAACTGGACGAAAAAGCGAAAACTCACCCCAATAGGGTGACATTCTGAACAACAGCCATTACAGACAACTAAAAATGCGGCCAGCAGCATATACCAGTGTTCATTTTACTACAAATTTCATATCCATTTGTAATTTAATTCTAATTCATTTGACTAGTTTTGATTTCTGGTTAATATGGATAATTAAAAAAATGCTATATATCTAAGATTTTTTATTTTGTTTTTATTTGTGGAGTCTCCTAAACTACAGAGTGCCTTTCTTGACCTTCGCCCAGTTCAGGAAATCTACATAAATTACTGAATGTGATTTAATAAAAAATTCGGCAATTATTCAAATCAAAAACTGTGATCCGATAAAAATTCGGCTGTTATTAAGTGGGTACATTATTAATATTCGGGAATGTAGTCTAATAAGGCCATATTTTTTCAACAAAAAGCAGGCACACAAGTCATTCTCGCGTATTATCTTGTTTTTATATAGGCATTTGTCAGAGAAAGGTCTGGTGGAGTTTTGTACAAAATAAGTATTTACTCAAATTTACGCTATAGTCATAGCTGCTGGTAGTCACACATAGGGACACGCTTAAAAAATGACGTTCGAAAATTAATTTTGACATGCTCTGTAATGTGGTTCAATGAATCAGATTTCATTTCGACTTGCTCTGTTTTATAATTAAACGTACACAATTTACTCATGTTTTTGTCAGTGAGAAGATGGGGGAGTCAGTAAATTGTGATTTCGGCATTACCACAAATATGCCCACATTTCTAAATAAAACACCGAGCAACGACGAGTAACTGCGAGCTCCCCAACATCGTAAATCCACACTGCCACACAGGAGGGGTTAGATTGGTTGAAGACTTGCGTATTATCGACGTGCAGTACGCCTTAGTACACGGCGTCATCGTGCCCGCATGTGGATAATTGAGGTTAAGTGCCTTGCCCAAGGACACAATGCGGGAGTCCGAATTGTGTCCGTATACAGAGTCGCGTATCCTTTTATCATCTTTAGGCTAATCGGGTAACAGCGTATATACCACTGTTACAGTGTGAGGGTTGTTCAAAGGAGAGCGCTGCTGATTTTCCCCGCAATACTCGGAAGGGAAACTAGGTCAGTTATGATAAAGTTTTGGATAAAGGGCAAAACGTTTATGATAGAATGGTAGTTATTTATTTATTGGGTGAGTTAATGACACTTTCGACAGTCAGTGGTACCTCGTGACGGAGAGTTGGAAGAAGCCAAAGAGAACCACCGAGCAAAGGCAAGCAACTGGCATACTCCACATGGGGTTAGTATTGGTTGAAGGCAAGAGCACACTCGACGTGCAGTACACCTTAGTATACAACGCTACCGCGCCTCCACGGGTGTAATTAGAGAATGGTACTTCTTTCATGTTTTCACTTAGATGGCTGGCTTATTCTTCAGTAAACGTCCAACAAAAAACATACAGGCTTGTAAAACACGATACCGCGCGGGTGATTTTTTTTATGATTAACAAAAAAATTGAATGTTATCACCTTAATATTAGCGGTTTTTTTTTTTTTTTGTTTGTTTTTTTTAATTTTAAAAAAAAAATTATTGTCATTACCTTTGAGGCCTGGCATTACTTGAATTTGTCAATTTTAAACGCACTGGTCCATAATTAACTGTTAAACACCTGAGGACCGTTTTGATGAGCGACAGACCATGGTGAACAAGAAAACAATCTACCTCCATCATTTAAATTTCAGTGATGTATAAATGTAAAGGGGGTAGGCGACCCATTGTTCGCAAACACAATAGATCCCCAATTACGTACCCACATTTCTAATTAAAACACAGAATTTTTGTAGTTAGGCACAATTCCTAGTCCTCCTTCCAGCTCGAAGTCCTGAACTCGCTGCCAATGCACACACTCGAACCAAAGAACTCTCCACGATTCATAAATTATTCAGGTCGCAATGGCTTTCAAACCCGACATTGTCCGTATTATTTTTATTATTATTTTTTCCAAGTCGACACCTAACTCGTATTTTTGGGTGGATAATACAGAGTCGCGTATCCTCTTTCCAAGTTTGTGGCTAATTAGATAACACCGCTTATACCAATTTTACAGTAAGAGGGGTATGTAAAGGCAATTACTGTTGTTTTTCTCTATAGGCACAGTCAAAACCTGAACGAGAGATTGGTACTTTTTCGGGGAGGAGGGGGGGGGGGGGAGTATATTTATTAATTTCCAGGAATAAATCGCTCGAAAATGGGATATTATTTTTGGCTTGAGCTGTAGTCGAGATATGGCTGTGAGTGTTGAAACTGATGCCACCACAGATATTAAATCAGAAATAAATCCATAACGTACGAATTTCGGATTACAAGTCTATGAGTGTCGTTGTTTCCTGCATAACAGAATTAGGTTTGTGGATGTTCCTCGTTGATTTGTGAAACCCAAAGTTTTTTTCTGATACTTTTAGATAAAGGTATAATAATGCACAACGGCTTTGGAAAATTATCCGAAAAATTTCAGAAATCCATAACACGGCCCAACACAAAGTTGCGCAAACACGTCAAAAACATTCAAAGATTGCGGCAAGGGGAGGTAATTCTCGCGTTTCACGGCAAATTCTCTACAATCACAGTACTGTGCATTTTTTTATCATATATATTTTCTGTTTGACAAAATGCATTTTTTTATTAGACCATAAAATAAATAGAGTTCTTAAAGAGGATTTCCATAATAGCTTAGGGGGAATTTATGCTTATTCCTATTTCTATGAATGATTTTCCAAGTTTGATTTTCGGACACTCACAATGTGCGATGTCCGTGACCAGTTTTAATTTCAAAATTTTATTCCTGAGTTATTTGGATCGAAGTGGGTTTATTAATCCTGAATCTTCGTGTGCCTTTTCGCATTGTGAAATTTTGCATTTATTGCTTCGTTCAATTTTGTGATATTTATTGTGGTTTCTCAATTAATCTTCCAGCTTTTGATGGTTCATTGAGACAACGGATTTAGTCCGTTTTCGTGATTTGAACAATTACTGTACGCTGTGTTTTCCAATCTACCGCATATTGGGTGCAAGTTTTATAACATCTGAGGCTCAACATTTCCCCAAATTACCGATCATATTGTCAAATTAATGATTTGTAAATATTGTTAGACAAATTAAAATGTATTGAACCTTGAGCAGTCTTTTGTTTTCCCAAGTCGGTACATAAAGTCAGAGGGCCACTGGGTAAGTATTTTTAAAAAATAGCACTGGTTTGTGAGTCAATAATTTCAGATGAATGGCGGGTTTAGATAAACCGGCGTATACAAGCAAACATAAATTCAGAATACAACCTATTTAATGTAAAGCAACTATGTGTCACCATAGAAACCAATATATACGGCGGGATCCCCAAGCGGGGTCCCCACGATGGGGGCAGAAGTATACGCCATATACTACTACTCTCCAATAATTTGTAATAAATCAAGTTTTTAATAACAAATTCAGACCTCCAAAAAGAATCGAGCTCATAACCAGTTAATCACTAATATGAAAATATCTTGTTATCTGGACTTATAGTGTTTGACGTCGTATTTTGAAAAACGTTGAAGAAAATGAATTCCCAGTGACGTTTGAACGTAAGTCTCAAATGGTTAACGAACAATGTAGATGACGCGGGTCAAGATCACCAAAATGGTTACAAACGATACCACATCATTTCTTATCTGTACGCACTTTACTGGACAGTCTTTCAGAAATTCATTGGTGGTGGTGGTGGGGGGGGGGGGGGGGGGCTTACCCTGTCTTTATTGTAAAGACAAGTTAATATCCTATCAATATTAAGTTTCAAAAGTGGAGCTCAAACACAAACAACGTATCCACACCAGTTGAAGATTGAAGCTCACGGTGAAACAGGGTGTTTTCATCACTGGGAACTAAGTTCTGTGATGGAGCTCTGCTAAACAACAAAGTGTTCATGCTGTTCAAAGCCAATTGTCCCAAACATTTTAATTTGGCACAAAATAATTTCGTCGGCTAAAATTTTGGCACCCAAAACGTTCCTTTCGCTTCTGAAGGAAAGCCACTGCAGCAGTGAAGAGCTGGTAATCAAGGCGGAAACCGTAACCGATTTTCACGAAATAGATCAAACCCGATAGTTTTGTCAATAAGGTATCAGAAATAGTATTTGGACAAACATATTTTCAGTGTTAATTGTCAGTTAGTAGTAATGGGGTTTGTTTTTTCTTCAGTAAAACATTGCAGGTTATCAACTTTACAAAGACTATATAAGAATTACATGTCAAATTTTCGCATGTGGGACCGGAGATTAAAAACATGTAGGTCCATTGCCTGAAACTGGGATTGTGCTTTGTATGCTGTGTTACTAGAGTTACGTTTTATCTGTGTTGAACAAGCCGAAAAGACCACGGTTCGATAAACTAACGGACCGCTATCACTTTCCGAAATTTAAATACGACAGTGTTTGCAGCACCATTTTATACTAAATTTAATACTAACAGATTAATCGCTAATTAATGTTAATCCAGTGGGCTAAGCGGGTCGCGTGTCTTACAAAGGCAGCATTTAATGAGATAAATACCTCAGACCGTCGCGATGACTCGCGACGGTATGAAGTATTTATCTAATTAAACGCCCCTTTTTGGAGAGTGTTTGCAGCGCCGTTTTATACTAAATTTAATACTAACAGATTAATCGCTAATTGATGTTAATCCTGTGGGCTAGGCGGGTCGCGTGTCTTACAAAGGCAACATTTAATGAGATAAATACTTCAGACCGTCGCGATGACTCACGACAGTATGAAGTATTTATCTAATTAAACGCCCCTTTTTGTAAAGTTCATAACCAACAATGTCTTACTGAAGAAAAAAACAAAGCCCATTACCACTAACTGACAATTAACATTAGAAATATATTTGTCCAAACACTATTTCTAACAGCTTATTGACAAAACCACCGGGCTTGGCGTGTTTCGTGAAAATCGGTTATTGTTTCCGCCCTGATTGCCAGCTCTTCACTGCTGCAATAGATCTTCCCCAGGAGCGACAGGAACGAATTTGGTGCCAAACTTTTAGCCAACGAATATGTTTTGGTGCCAAATCAAAATGTTTAGGGCAATTGGCTAAATTGGCACCAGGCAGCATGAACACTGGTTGTATAGCAGAGCTCCCTTATCAAACTTAGCCCCAGTGATGAACACACCCTGCTTAGTTTAAACAGTATTTATTTCCAAGAGCAAGTCATGAAAACATAGATACAATTGATACAGATGAGTTTGGATGATAGAAACGGATTCAGCAACAAGCTGTGTAGCTTATACTGCTTCACTCTGAGCTTCAATCTTCAACTGATATGGATACGTAGTTTGAGTTTGAGTTTTGAAACTTAATACTGATAGGATTTTAACCTCTCTTTATAATAAATATAATGACAGGGCCCCGCCAAAGAATTTCTGAAAGTCTGTCCAGTCAAGTGCGTATAGATAATAAGTGATGTAATATCGTTTGTAACCATTGCGTTGATCTTGACCCGCGTCATCTGCGTTGTTGGGTAAACCACTTAATCCCTATTTCTCAAGTGGGAGCATGATGGATTACAGTAGTCCGGCATGCTGCATGTCAGTGGTACACGGTATAGCCATGGCTGCTGAAAGTGTCGTCAACCCACAACAAATAAACGAATAATAAATAATTCATGAAGTTACAACTCAGATTTACACGTGTACAAATCGCACAACCCTTATGGACTGATTTAGAAAGTGTGTACATATTTGGTGATCCGAAAACACAGCTGCGTGGCCATAAGCGGGATTGTGAGGTGTGGCGAGGCAGAGGGATTGTGCCCCCAACTTTTTCCTAAAGATGTCAACCTTACATAAATCAATACCTGAAATCTCTAAAAGTAGTTCATGTCCTCTCACACTGATATTTCATTTTGATATATCTGCACATCCACTTCCTGGGAACTTGAGCCTTAAAAGAGAATTCAGGGTGCTGCAATTGGCACGAACAGTTTTTTCTCCCCGGGAAACATCCTGACCTTCACCTATGGGTTATTCACATTCTTAGCACAGCAAGAGGTGAAATGAAGTAAGGGGGGGGGGGGGGGGGGGTGCAAGCTATTTTGTCACCACACTTCATTTAACCTGGTCACGCCCACGAGAAAATTGTGATCAAAAAGTGGCCTCCTTCTTGATCAGCTCTCGAACTGGTCGTGACACACTTATACTGGTGGGTCGAGAGTTTGCCAATGAAATACTGCAAAATCACAACCGGATCAAGGAAAAGGAACAAAAGTGTCACCTGCAATTCAATTCTGCCACATTTCTTTTTCGACGGGTTAGTCCTATAGTGTTTTGGAGCGAAGAGCGAACAGAGAATTTTGACCGAATCGCGACCTAGTCGCGATCCGGTCGAAATTCTGTGTCCGCCTTTGTCATCACAGTAATGCGCTGTATTAGGGAGTGGCAATGATCGATGGTTGCTGGCCATTCAGACGATAACAAATAAATATTTTGTGAGCTTTGGGAAACAAATCAAATCTTCCAATTTAAAGTTATTTTTACGGCAACAAACGCACATGCTAAACATTAGTTGAAGGAAATCGAAAAAGACAGTTCACTTTGTTTGGAAATCTGTGGATTAAATGTGCAAATATGGTGGGAAACTGATGATGTTTCCATTTCCCAACAGACCAACAGCTTGAATAAATTTCCGACAACGCGGTTGAGTCCTTGTGTTCTCAAATTACTCTCAGATACAATTGTTTCACACTCAACACTGTGTTGACTTTTTGATTTACAGTGCAGACGAAACAAGATGGCGGGTTGGGGGAATCAGTCGGAGAGGTATAAACCTCACTGTTCTGTTTATCTGGGACTTTTCTGATGACCTTTTGATATGCGAGTCTTTACAAAAGGTAGCATTTAATAAGATAAACATTTCAGACCGTCGCGAGTATTAATCTAATTAAATGCTCATTTTTGTAAAGTTGATAACCTACAGTGTTTTAGTGGAGACAAAACAAACCTCATTACCACTGACTGACAATTCACATTAAAAGTAAGTTTGTACAGACACCATTGCTAACACCTCATTGACAAAACCATCGGGTTTAGGTGTGTTTCGTGAAAAATCGGTTACTGTTTGCCTTGATTTCCAGCTCTTCACTGCTGCAATGTGGTTCCTTCACAGGCGAAAGGAACATTTTTGATGCCAGAATTTTAGCCAACGAAGATGATTTAGTGCCAAATCAAAACATTTTGTGAATTTCTGATGACCTTTTGATAAGGGAATGTCCTCAATTGCACAAGTCTGGCACAATCATAATTGTTTGCTCATAGGATGCGTGCGTGGCCCATTTTCGGGGGGCGTTCGAAATGCATGCAATTTCAGACTTCGCGATTCGAAGCGGTAATAGCGTTGATTTTTCAGGATTTCTCAGGTTTCAGAACAACATACCCCTAACGTTTTGAGGATATCTTGTCCCAGATATGCAGGAGTATAATTCATAACATAATGTAAACAAAAATAGCTCAGCATTGATGCATTGTAGTTCGAAAAACATGCATGATTGACCGTGCAGACCATATCGCATTTGGGGTTTACAGTGTAGACTTAGCAAATTTAACCCTTTACCTAACATGAAAAGCAGACGATACTTGCAAAAACAATTCTTGAATAACTAAATGTTTTCATTTTTTGTCTCAAAAACATAGGTTGTGACCTCTCTTTGGAACGAGCTCTACGAGCTCGTTCCAAAGAGGGGTCATAACCTACGTTTTCGAGACAAAAAATGAAAAAAAATATTGAAAATTAATTGGTGATTTTTGTGAATAGCGCTGGCCGCTTTTTCCCGTTACGTTGGGTAAAGGGTTAAAGAAAAACGTTTACTCATAGACGCAGCACTTCTTCGTCATATAGACTATACAATACTATGCATGGTGGCATTTCTCACAAATGCACATAATGTGTTAAGAAATTCACGATCACATTTTCATTGAAGCGACATACCTTTAGTTCAGGGTGGGGCACAAGTGTTTGGTGATTTTCATTGCAGCGGCATGCCTTCGGTTCAGAATGGGGATACACGTGTTGGGGAAAGAAAAATCGGCAGGTATCCGAGTCTTTCGTCGAGACCAGCGGGTGCAAAGGTAGAGATAACAGCTAGAATGCACACGATGGGAAGAACAAGAGAGAGGGTTTGGGGAAATATGATACTACTCTTAGGAAATATAACAAGATGTACAATGGGGGGAGTCACGGAATCTCGGTACTCTAAAAGTGGAGAACAGCAAGATCCCCATAAATAAGTGAAATAACAACTTTGATTGAGAGAGGAAACTTTAATGCCATCGAATTCGGTGAGATTTGGTTATGACATTACATAAATATATTTATCATATGACTCGTCCGTTTTGTTCACTTTAAAACATGTGATATTTTGTTTTCATATTAATCAGTGATAAATAAAGCCTTCCGTCAATTTCATTGGTCCATTTCAAAACTTGACAATTTGATTGGCTGAACAAAATACAACTGGGCCACATTTTCATAATTGCATAATTAGAGTTGGGAGGTTTCATTGGTCAATTTCAAAACTGGACAATTTGATTGGCTAAACAAAATACAACTGTGTCACATTTGCATAATTTCAGGAGGGAGAATTTACGTTATCTGTCCTATTTAGGGTGGGTTATATTTGTATTAATCTTTTACCTAACGTCTGCAGCTCAAATTAGGTGATGGGTTAAAAGGTCATACTAAGTGGCTAATTTGTGCGTGTGTGTGTCATATGATAAATAGAATAAGAAATGAGTGTTGTTCTCATATAATATTTATGAAACTCGTCCAAATTTTCCGTTTGGGCGAGCCAGAGGCTCGCCAAAACGAAACATTTTTAGACTCGTTTCATAAATATTATATGAGAAAAACACTCATTCCATATCCTATATGTAATATTTAAGACCATTATCACGGGATTAGAAACACGGAGGACTAAGTATATGTCTGATGGGGAATGTAATGGATACATAGGTGATAAGGAAGAAGAAATACAGGCGGGGATATAAAAATAATATGAATGGAAGGAGATGTTGAACATCACAAATGAGTTCCGTCTGGGGAATGGGCCTGAAAAAGGAATGACAGAACAACAGTTCGATATTTACATACACATGCTGATTTATGGTGTGTGTGTGTGGGGGGGGGGGGGGGGGGGTGAAAGAGGTAGAAGGGAATTAGATAGTGACCACAACTCGATTATAGCTACGATCAGGAGTCCAATCAGAAGCAATATAAGCTCAGAGGATATTTTCGAGTTAAGAAATGTGGCTAGCAATGTTCACGCTGTCGGGTACCAATTTAACCATTTGCACTAAAAACGTTGATTTGGGACCAAAACGTCGACGTTAGCTACAATTTTTGCACCAAAACGTTTCTTTCACATGTGAAAGAGAGACACTGTGACGGTGAAGAGCGCAATTGATGCCAAAACAAAACAAACAAAATATTACTTCTGTTTGTCGATAAGATGCAAGAAATAATGTTTGAAAAAACTTTTAATGTTAATTGTCTGTGAATGATAATGAGGCAGTGTTCTTTCTGCAATAAAACGTTGTAGGTTATCAACTTTACAATGGCATCATTTAATTAGATAAATACTTCACACCGTCGCGAGTCACAGTTTTTATCTAATTAAATACTGCCATTTGTTAAGACTCGCGACTCGCTAAGTCGATTAACTGTAATTTAATTAGTCGATTAATATGTTGTTATCTAAGTGCAACAACAGGTCTACATACTGACAGCCATTTCCTGACCCTTATTTGGGTGGGGGTCGTCTCGCTATGCCGGTTGCTATTGTTTAGTAAAAATGTGTGAAGATTAAGTACATCAAAGGGAGAAGGATTATAGTCCGTTTCTTATTCGTTTACTCATTTAATGATGAAGTTGGTTAACGCGACTGGACTTAATCACGGTAAAATGACATTTGATAACTATTTTTTGAGAGGAAAAGTTGAATGTAATTTTGTATAGCGAGACCAACCCGGGTGGGGGTCGTCTCGCTATGCCGGTTGCTATTGTTTAGTAAAAATGTGTGAAGATTAAGTACATCAAAGGGAGAAGGATTATAGTCCGTTTCTTATTCGTTTACTCATTTAATGATGAAGTTGGTTAACGCGACTGGACTTAATCACGGTAAAATGACATTTGATAACTATTTTTTGAGAGGAAAAGTTGAATGTAATTTTGTATAGCGAGACCAACCCGGGTGGGGGTCGTCTCGCTATGCCGGTTGCTATTGTTTAGTAAAAATGTGTGAAGATTAAGTACATCAAAGGGAGAAGGATTATAGTCCGTTTCTTATTCGTTTACTCATTTAATGATGAAGTTGGTTAACGCGACTGGACTTAATCACGGTAAAATGACATTTGATAACTATTTTTTGAGAGGAAAAGTTGAATGTAATTTTGTAAAAAATGAACCTTTTTACAAAATTACATTCAACTTTTCCTCTCAAAAAATAGTTATCAAATAAAATGACATTTGATAACTATTTTTTGAGAGGAAAAGTTGAATGTAATTTTGTAAAAAATGAACCTTTTTACACAATTACATTCAACTTTTCCTCTCAAAAAATAGTTATCAAATAAAATGACATTTGATAACTATTTTTTGAGAGGAAAAGTTGAATGTAATTTTGTAAAAAATGAACCTTTTTACACAATTACATTCAACTTTTCCTCTCAAAAAATAGTTATCAAATAAAATGACATTTGATAACTATTTTTTGAGAGGAAAAGTTGAATGTAATTTTGTAAAAAATGAACCTTTTGAGACAATAAAATTTATAATTATTCACAACACTATATATTCAGTTAAAATCCAGAAATTTCATAAATCTGGAGTTTAGAGCTTCTTTGACAATGTCTCCTTTACTTTCCAAAACCCAACTCGGTTTCAAATCGGCAAAAATTCCAACTGTTACTGTTTACAACCATTGTGTACGTAATACCGAGCTTCATAAGTATGCATGATGTCAATGGGTACGAGACTTCTATAGTACGTTTACTAATCGTAACAAAACAAAATCCTCGAAATGCACTTCAAGAAAATGGTGTAAAATCGTTATCCTGAGTTAATTCCATCATTCACAGTTACAAAATGATGAAACATCAAAAATTGATCATTCCTGCACAAGATCTGATTTAATATTAGGACAGTGTGAATTGCTCAAAGTTCTCAGCTTGAGCATTACTTTAGCACATATTCAATTCCCAGAATAATACCAAATAATAATAAACTGACAGTTCTATCATAAATGTGTTGGCATTCCAGTTACTAGAATCAA
The DNA here is from genome assembly GCA_031216915.1 of Pictodentalium vernedei. Classification (NCBI taxonomy): domain Eukaryota; kingdom Metazoa; phylum Mollusca; class Scaphopoda; order Dentaliida; family Dentaliidae; genus Pictodentalium; species Pictodentalium vernedei. The sequence continues at coordinate 411,114,285 of CM062293.1, read as the reverse complement.
TTTTATGCCCCCTGCCATGGCTTCATTTTCTAAATTTTTCTCGGTAGTGAATTTCCAACTAGGGTGGGGGGGAGGACCGGGGGGACCCCTAGTTAGAAGTTCACTACCCTACACCCCCCCCCCCCCCACCCAGTCGGAAGCCTCGAGCCACGTCCCTGTCTTAGAGACGGCCAAAACCAAATCACACAAGAATTAATCGAGCACTTCAAAAAGATAAAGGATAAGTGATGGGCATCCGCAACCTCCCGTCTCCCGAAGTGCAAATAAATGTGGTTGATGAAAAATTATACAGCGAATTCAAAGGAGAGAAGACACGAAAAGTGGTATGTAAATTGCAGAAAAGCAGGAGAGGCAGATGGAATTCCTAGCGAGTTCCTCCTATAAAACGTGGTTGTGGAAGATAAAGGAACTAGACAGAATCCTAACAGGCAAGTCTGAAAATTAGCAGACTGTCATCTGCAAAATGAGGTCCCCAGCGGGTGAATTTGGTGATGCTACCCTGCACAGCAGGGGATGTTCTCTGTTCTGTAAGGTGACAGTAAATTGGTTAGTGAGAGAGGTAGGTATTGGACTGCGAGTGTGTTGAGGTCTGTAACAACCAGTAGTGTAATAATCAACCAGTAGTTTAATAATCAACCAGTAGTGTAATAAAAATTAACCAGTCGTGTAATAATCAACCAGTAGTGTAATAAAAATCAACCAGTAGTGTAATAACCAGTAGTGTAATAAAATTAACCAGTAGTGTAATAAACATCCATGAAAACTAACATTTTTTCAACAAAATTTGAAAAAATTTTGGGATGGCTCAAATCATAGTTTGAGTGCATCTTATCGATTTTTAATCATTTTATCGTACATTTGAAGGCGTTTTGCAGGTCAAACATCATTTCGTGGGTTCAATACGGCAAGGAAAGGTATTTTTATTATTTTATGTGATGTGCGTATTTTCTGGTGTTTAATGTCGCCTTCTGCATTTGTGGCTTTATGTAAATTCAAAAATTGGCCAATTATTTATGATAATGCTGTGCTTTTGAGAGACTCCTTACCCCAGGCATAAGTTATCAGGGTCCATGATAACAGAATTAATTGTCAAGGTAACTTACAGGTGCTGAAGTATGATATTCAAGGACGTGTCTCCTGCGCGTTGTCTTCAATTATAACATTTAATACGGCCCTGACGGATCACATATGGTCTCCCACACCCCATTTTCCCGATTTACGCGTCTACCTTTACCCTTTACCGGGGGGGGGGGGGGGGGGGGGGGGGTTATCTTATTGTTACATTATACGATTTTTAGCTAACTTTTACTCGGTGTAAAGGAACATTGATCTCATTGGCAGCTAAAGAAGTGTTAATTCTATAAGTTCTAGGTGAGACATTGTTTTTAACTTTCTATGTGACAAATCTCAATCCAGTGATAGTTATTTATCTGCGAAGACCCCAATTCTTCATCCCCTGAATAAGCTTGTTTATATTAAATGTAGAGTTAGCTATTAAATTGATTCCCCAGGGCGGCGAAACGGTGGGAGAGGGGGAGTGGTTGCGGTGGTGGATGGCGGTGCTTGGGGAGTATAGCGGAATATGCGCGCCCCTCCAATGTTAACCCGAAATATCAAAAGTTAGAATTTTGAGGATCAAACTCGTGAAAGTTGGAAATGAATATACCTGAATTTTATGGAGCCCGGTTGGTGACAGGTTTCACTCTTATTTTATCATTTTAACGAAATAATATTTCGAAATAACGAAATATTATTTCGTTTTAACGAAATAATATTTCGTTTTAACGAAATAAGTATCTATAGCGGTAAGCAGGGCCAGATTACACCGCTTCGCTACTTTCAATTGCAAAATCTGTTTCCTTAGCTCAGTAAAAGTCAAAGGGTCCCCCCCCCCCCCCCACACAGTTTCTCACCCATCCCCTCCTCTCTCCTAAGAAACCTTATAAATTGCAGGCCAGATACCCATAGACAACAAATGGCCGGCAAAAATAGTAATGGAAACCAGATAACGACATTATAAGATGCATGAGCGTACAGGCCATGGTAACTTGAAGGGTGGGGGGGGGGGGGGGGGGGTTGTGAAGTCGGGGAAAATCAGTTTTTGTCTGTCAGTTTTCATAATTTTTGGGGCCAAGTTTCACAGACCTACCTTTAGTTTCAAACATTCAATCTTTTGTCTTTACATAAGAGATACCCTCCTGTAAGACCAAACTTGGAACCAAAGTCCGTAATATATTTTTTTGGCGTGGTACGTCTCACAGGACGTGCCACAGCAATAAATTATATCACCGACTTTGGGTGCTAGTTTGGATTACAGTCTTATCGGGGTGATAATGCGTCTGATGACTTTGGATATACAGGCCTATCAGTTTAAAAAAAAAAAACAATTCCCGAGAGATCATGCCTCATGCTTTTGGGAGTGCGAGGAGGGGGGAGGACGTCTAAATCTATGTCGGATTTTCAAATATTGTTGGCTTCGGACCTGGGGGAGAGGACCGCCATCCCTCTCTTACCCACCTCGGTTACTGCAGCATCACTTTTCGGTCAAAATCTTCAACCCTTCAAAAAAATATCTGTACGTCTATGATAGATGACGTTCCCCCATAAAGTTGGAAAAAAAAAATCAAAACGGTTTTTTAAAAGGTCATTCATTATTCATGCTGATTCATGGGGAAAAATCGGCCGAACACGCCATTTTCTAATGTGTTTAAAACGAAATAAAATAATAAATAAATACCATTACTGGTTGATTATTACACTACTGGTTGTTACATCAACCAGTAGTGCAATAAAAATTAACCAGTGGTGTAATAATCAACCAGTAGTGTAATACAAATCAACCAGGAGCGTATCGCACGTTTAAAGGCGTTTTGCAGGTCAAACATCATTTATTATAATATTTCGTTTTAACGAAATAAGTGTCTGTAGCGGTTAGCAGGGCCAGATAACACCACTTCGCTATTTTTCGACAGCAAATTCCCGAGAGAGCAGGCCCCATGCTGTTAGGAGTGCCGGGAGGGGGGCGTGGGGGGCCTATGGCTATGTAGGATTTTTAAATACGGCTGGCTTCGGACCTGCAGGAGAGAACCGCCACCCCTCTCTCACCCACCTCGGTTACGGCAGCATCACTTTTCGGTCAAAATATTCAGCCCTTCAAAAACAAAATGCCCGTACGCCTATGATAGATGACGTTCCCCCCATAAAGTTGGAAAAAAAATTCAAAAACGGTTTTTTTAAAAGACGTCATTCATTATTCATGCTGATTCAGGGGGGAAAATCGTCCGAACACGTCATTTTCTTATGTGTTTGCATCCCCCATCGCCCCATGTACCAACTTATTTATTTCGTTAAAAACCAGTAGTTTAATATTAACCAGTAGTGTAGTAAAAAATAACCAGTAGTGTAATAATCAACCAGTAGTGTATCGTACGTTTAAAGGCGTTTTGCAGGTGAAACATCATTTATTATAATACTTCGTTTTAACAAAAATGCGTATCTGTAGCGGAAGGCAGGGCCAGATAACACCACTTCGCTACTTTTCGACTGCAAATTCTGCTTACTTGGCTAAGTAACAAGGTTATGTACTCCAGCAAAATATGAATATGACTCATTAAAATTAATGACTTCATTTTATTGTGGCATAAATTTAGTGAAATTCACTCGAAACACTTTCCAATCAATTAACGTTATGATCGCTCCGTTTTTCGCGATATGTGTATTATCAGAGTTTTTTGGTGCTGTTTCTATATATTCATAGCGTGGTTTATCGGTGCAGAAAGAAACTGAAGCGGCGGAAAGTCCAACGGTACCGCCCTCCCACCCACCCCCCCACCCCCCACACCCCCGCTCTCCCCTCCATCGTTCCGCCGTCCTTGGGAATCAATTCAATAGCTAATTCCAGATTTAACATAAACAAGCTTATCCAGGGGATGGTGAATTGGGGTCTTTGCGGATAAATAACTACCACTGGATTGAGATTTGCCACATAGAAAGTTAAAAACAATGTCTCACCCCACAAATAATATAATTAACACTTCTTTTGCAGCCAATGAGATGGATGTTTTTTTTTTCTTTTCGGCAAAGTATAACTAAAGTCGTATAATGTTAACACTAAGATACTCCCTCCCCCACCCCACCCCCTCGGCCCCGTGAAGGTAGACGCGTAAAGCGGGAGATTGGGGGGGGGGGGGGAGGCCATTTAGTGATACGCCAGGGCCGTATTAAATATTATAATTGAAGTCAACACGCAGGAGACACGTCCTTGAATATCATACTCCTGTGAGGTACCATGACAATTTATTCTGTTATCCTGAAACCTGACAACTTATGCCTGGGGTAAGAAATCTCTGAAAACCACAACATTATCATAAATAATTGGCCAACTTTGAATTTACATAAAGCCACAAATGCAGAAAGTGTCATTAAACACCAGAAAATACGCACATCACATAAAAAATACCTTTCCTCACCGCATTGAACCTACGAAATGATGTTTGACCCTGCAAAACGCCTTTAAACGTACGATACACTACCGTTTATTACACTACTGATTGATTTGTATTACACTGCTGGTTGATTATTATTCTACTGGTTAATTTTTATTACACTACTGGTTAATATTACACTACTGGTTGAAGTAACAACCAGTAGTGTAATTATCTACCAGTTGTGTAATTTATTTATTATTTTAATTCGTTTTAACGAAATAATATTTCGAAATAACAAAATAATATTTCGTTTAAACAAGATCATTATTTCGTTTTAACGAAATTAATAAATTGGTACATGGGGCGATGGGGGATGCAAACAAGTTAGAAAATGGCGTGTTCGGACGATTTTTCCGCATGAATCGGCATGAATAATGACGCCTTTTAAAAAACCGTTTTGAATTTTTTCCCCAACTTTATAGGGGAACGTCATCTATCATAGGCGTACGGGCATTTTGTTTTTGAAGGGCTGAATATTTTGACCGAAAAGTGATGCTGCGGTAACCGGGGGGGGGGGGGGGGTGAGAGAGGGCTGGCGGTCCTCTCCTGCAGGCCCGAAGCCAGCCGTATTTAAAAATCCGACAAAGACGCCCCCCCCCCCCCCTCCCGCACTCCCAACAGCATGGGCATGCTCTCTCGGGAATTTTTTTTAAACTGTTAGGCCTGTGTATCCAAAGTTATATGAAGCATCATCACCCCCGATACGACTGTAATCCAAACTTGCACCCAAAGTCCGTAATATAATTTTTGGCTGTGGCACGTCCTGTGAGACGTACCACGCCAAAAGATATATTACAGACTTTGGTACCAAGTTTGGTCTTATAGGGCGGGTGTCTCTTACGTAAAGACAATAGATTGATTGAACGTTCGAAACTACAGGTAGATCTGTGAAGCTTGACCCCAAAAATTATGAAAACTGCCAGAAAAAAAAAAAAGATTTCCCCCGATTTCCCAGCCCCTCCCCCCCCCCCCCCCGAGTTACCATGGCACATACGCAATGCATCTCATAAGGCTCATAATGTCGTTCTCTGGTTTCCATTACTATTTTTGTCGACCATTTGCAGTCTATCGGCATCGGGCCTGCAATTTATAAGGTTTCTCAGGAGAGAGGAGGTGAGGTGAGAGAAGCTATGTGGGGGGGGGGGGGGGGGGGGGGGTACCCTTGGACTTTCCGCCATTTCGTTTTCTTTCTGCGCCTACAAACCACGCTATAAATATATATGGAACAGGAACAGCACCCCAAAACTCTGGTAAAAAACATATCGCGAAAAACTGATTAATTGATTGGAGAGGGTTTCAAGTGAATACCACTAAATTTATTCCACAATAAAGTGATTTTAATGAGGCAAATTCACATTTTGCTAGAATATGTAACCGTGTTACATAGATAAGTAATCAGATTTGCAATCGAGAAGTAGCGAAGCGGTGTAATCTGACCCGGCTTTGCACTACAGATACTCATTTCGTTAAAACGAAATAATTATTTCGTTAAAACGAAATATTATTTTGTTACTACGAAATATTATTTCGTTTAAAACGAAATAAATAAGAGTGAAACCTGTCATCTACCGGGATCCATAAATTTCAGGTATATTCATTTTCACCTTTCACGGGTTTGATCCTTAAAATTCCGACTTTTGATATTTCGCGTTAACATTGGAGGGGCGCATATATACCGCTATACTCCCCAAGCACCGCCATCAACCACAGCAACCCCCCTCCCCGGCTCTCCCCTCCATCGTTCCGTCGTCCTGGGGAATCAATTCGATAGCTAATTCTAGATTTAATATAAACAAGCTTATTCAGGGGATGGTGACTTGGGGTCTTTGCGGATAAATAACTACCACTGGATTGAGATTTGCCACTTAGAAAGGTAAAAACAATGTCTCACCCCCCAAAGTAAGAGAATTAACATTTCTTTAGCAGCCAATAAGATCGATGTTCTTTTCACCCGGTAAAGTTTAACTAAAGTCGTATAAGGTTAACACTAAGATACTCCCTCCCCCACCCCACCCCCTCAGCCCCGTGAAGGTAGACGCGTAAAGCGGGGGATGGGGGTGGGTGGGTGCGGGGGGGGGGGGGGGTGGAGACATTTTAGTGATCCGTCAGGTCCGTATTAAATATTATAATTGAAGACAAACACGCAGGAGACACGTCCTTGAATATCATACTTCAGCACCTGTAAGTTACCGTGACAGTTTATTCTGTTATCCTGAAACTTGATAACTTATGCCTGGGGTAAAAAGTCTCTGAAAACCACAACATTATCATAAATAATTAGCCAACTTTGAATTTACATAAAGCCACAAATGCAGAAAGTGACATTAAACACCAGAAAATACGCACATCACATCAAAATCATAAAAATACCTTTCCGCGGAGTATTGAACCCACGAAATGATGTTTGACCCGCAAAACGCCTTTGAATGTACGATAAAATGATTAAAAATCGATAAGATGTACCCAAACTATGATTTGAGCCACCTCAAAATTTTTCAAATTTTGTTGAAAAATTGTTAGTTTCATGGATGTTTATTACACTACTGGTTAAGTTTATTACACTACTGGTTATTACACTACTGGTTGATTTGTATTGCACTATTCTGGCTGATTATTACACTACTGGTTAATTTTTATTACACTACTGGTTAATATTACACTACTGGTTGATTATTACACTACTGGTTGTTACAAGGTCAATATAAAACCGAAACCAAAACATATACTAAGTGTGAAGGAGCAACGAATTAGTAAATTTCTTGTGAAACTTTCAGGGAGAAAAAGCTTCTGTGAAGTGTTTGTGAGAAAATAACATTTGGGTGCGAGTGTTAGATATAACATATGTAACATATGATACAGAACTGAGAGCTGTAAGCCAAACTGTTGAAGGAAAGCACGGTCAAATAATGCTGCAGCACGGAATGCAAGGGGGGGGGGGGGGGGGGGGGATGAGCGTAGGCGGGTGAGGATCAAGGAGAGACAAAACTTGATAAAACTTTGTCATCTTAAATTAAATATTTAGTTAATTGCCAGAACAGACGATGGTGCAAACTGATGTCCAAGCGCGTTTTAAATTCTTTTATGCAGAGATGGTGGATTTGGCAAGTAAGGGAGTTAACAGAAAACTATTCAAGAGAGATCTTAGAACTAGAACAGTGGGACAACCCAGAATACAAAAAAAACGCCAGAACGAGAAGGAGGGAGAGAGAGAGAGAGAGAGAGAGAGAGAGAGAGAGAGAGAGGGGTGGGGGGGGTCATGGAGATGGAGGATTTTAGGATTTTAACTGCTAATAGAAAGAGGTTCCGTGTCAGGTGGATGAGGTTTTTGGTTTGTGTGCGTGATAAAGAGAAGCCGGTATTGCAGGAGTGTCAGAAATTGGCCACTTTTGTTTGAAAATGTGTAACTGGACTTGCAGGATAGTTTGTGTAGTTGGCAGGTGGATGGTGTGAGTAGCAAGCTAAAAATACATGAAGGTACAGGAAACATAAATTACTCTAACTAGGAATTTTAATACAATTCGGGTCACTGCTCTGTTCTGGTACCTTATCGAAAGCCAGTGTTGAAATGCAAACATGACACCGTTTTAGATTTAACTATGATTCTGAAATAATCCTGGTCAGTGTTCAATAATGTAAGCTATTGAGTAGTTCAGCTATCCTGGCCGTGGGAAAGTGTCGGTGAATTGAAAAGATAGGTGCTATTGAAGGGTTGGGAAGGGAGAGAAACGCCATGAAGGCACCAAATAAGATTGGATCAGCCAAGATGTCGTCCAAACGCACGGCGTCTAGTTTGTAGAGGACAGTTAGCTGGAATGATGTGTTAAGTGTGATGGAAATAACTGAATTACGAGCGAATCGCGACCAGCACTTATGTCTCAGAACCCTTCACCTACAAGCTTGTTAAGTCAGAACCGATCACAGTCTCTGTCCTATACGTTTTGTGACAGGATAAAGTGATCTACGAATCAACTCGAAGGGTTAACACTGTCTTTCACCTGACAATTCTGGGGGCTCGTCCGGGATGGTCTCGAGCGATAAAGGGCAGTGATAGAGAAGACTCTCAGGAGGGGGTGTAGGGTTGTTTGACGTACAGGTGTGGTCGTATCCAAGGTTGAGTCGTCGAGGGGTAGCTCAAAATACCTGGGGTGCATAGGTGTTTCTCCACATTAATATGCATGAGGGTTTGTAAAACGTTCTAATACGGGGATATTTTGAAGTTGCTTAAATAGTAAGAGTTGTAATTAAGTGCTTAAGTTGTTGTAACCAGGCTATAGCCCGGGGTCGGGTTGAGCTGAGTAACTCAAGAAAGCGTATGCAAAAAATATACCGTTGTTTGTTTGAAAGGTTATAGTTTTTCAGCACTGGTTGTCGTGGGCTGACGACAGAGCAGTGATCTCGCGAAAAATAAAAAAATAAACAAAACTAATCGCTCAACTATGGATATAAATGTGTGGCTTTCCGCTGGTAAGGAGTTGGAGTATAAAGGGCAGGACTTGCGTGATTTTGTTGATAGGAAAGAAAAGGAGTACGCAGAAAATGAAGAGCGTGAGTTGAGAGCACAAGTTGAGCGAAGGCGAGAAGAGTCAGCTTTTAAGCGAGAGGCTGATGAGCGCAAACGAGAGGCTGATGAGCGTGAGCTTGAATTGCTGAGGCTGAGGTTAAAAGTAGCTACACGGGAAGGAGACCGCAGTGAGTCCGTCCCGCAGAACAGAGGCTTAAGACCCAAGCTGCCCAAATTTGATGAACAACAATATGATATGGACCAATTTCTGCAGAGGTCTGAGGTTTTTGCAAAAAGCGCAGGTTGGCCAGAGGGCAGCTGGGTTGTTAATTTGAGTCCCTTGTTGACCGGCATGGGATTGTCGGTCTATACCAGTATGCCGCCGCCGAGCGAGGTTAAAAATTACACGGCACTCAAAAAGGAACTACTGCAGAGATATGAGTTGACGGAAGACGGCTTCCGAAAGAAATTTAGAGAGACAAAATTCGAGAAGGGCGAGACCGTATTCCAGTTTGTGGCTAGGCTGACGAGATACTTCACCAGGTGGCAAGACCTAGCCGAAATTGATAAAACGTTCGAAGCGCTCAACGATTTACTGATAAGAGAACAATTTAAATCGACATGTTCTTCAGATATGGCCGTTTTCCTGAAAGAAAGGCGACCGAAAAGTGTCAAGGAAATGACGCAGCTGGCGCAGTATTACAAAGAAGCACACAGTTGTGACAGCAGTGTGCTGAGGTCCCATAAAGGTGTGGCGCAGAACGTTAACAGGATGGCGCCACGGCCGAAGCCACAGGAAACGCAGAACCTAGGGGAAGGCACGAAATGCTTTATTTGTGAGAAAAGGGGCCACATCGCGAGGGTTTGTAGGACCAAGGTCGAAGCTGGAGCTACCGACTGGAGAAGAGCTTCATTCCAGTCAAGGAAAAGGTGGGATGACACCCCAGGTAACTGGCGCCGCCGAGGCAACGCAGAAGGCGACCAGCTGAGTAAAGCAGCAGCTATGTGCGAGGGTGTTAACGTGGAGCAAACTCCCATAGAGGATTGCATCAAGGATGGAAAATTAACCCTTGCAGACGGTAGATCTCTACCAATAATAAGTGGCAGTGTCTACGTTGGGCCGGAGAGGAAGACAGATTATGGCAATTGTGTAAGCCAAGGCTATATTGGAGAGAGAAAGATACAAGTACTGAGGGACACTGGCTGCACGGGCGCTGCTGTAAGGAAAGATTTGGTAGACCCTGTCCAGTTAACAGGGAAGAATTATTCATGTATCCTGATAGATGGAACAATCAGAGTATTCTCATTAGCAGAAATAACGGTTGACACGCCGTACTACAAGGGTGTATTAACGGCGATGTGCATGAGAGACCCAATCTTCGATCTAGTGGTCGGCAATGTTCCAGGTGCGAAGCTGGAGCCAGACAAATGCTGGCGGAAGGAGACGCCATTGACAGTTGCAGCAGCGACAACTAGAGGACAAGCAGTAAGAGAGAAGCGTCCAGTAAAACCACTGAAAGTGTCGACTGAGATGATTGGGCAGGTAGACCGGAAAGGGTTGATAAAGGCACAGAAAGAAGATGGCAGTTTGGAGAAGCTTTGGAAATTGGTTGATACAGGAGAAGAAGTAGCGACAAGGGGCGATGGGGTTTACAGGATGGAAATCCATAAAGGTGTCCTATATCGAATTTTTGAGCGGAAGCAGAGAAACTCAACAACTCATGTGAAGCAGATAGTCGTTCCCGCCAAATCCAGGGGTCAAATAATGACTCTCGCACACGAGGCAATCATGGGCGGACACATGGGAGTGAAGAAGACTGTGGATAGGATCACTAGTAGTTTCCACTGGCCAGGGATAACAAGTGACGTTACAAGGTTCTGTAGATCGTGTGATGCTTGCCAAAAGACGGTTCCAAAGGGGCGAATACGCCCTGTTCCTTTAGGGGAGATGCCATTGATGGAAGAACTCTTCCAAAGGGTCGCAGTCGATTTGATAGGTCCTATTACCCCTATCTCGGGAAGCAAGAATCGGTTTATTCTAACCGTGGTGGACTATGCGACGAGATACCCCGAAGCTGTGGCTTTGCCAAGCATAGAAACCGAAAGAGTTGCAGAAGCGCTTTTAACAGTTTTTTGCAGCGTTGGTTTCCCAAAGGAAATTCTAAGTGACCGTGGCAGCCAGTTCACCTCAGATCTTATGCGAGAAGTTTGCAGATTGGTGTCAATCAAGCAACTATTCACCACACCCTACAACCCAAAATGCAATGCGTTGTGCGAGCGCATAAATGGTGTTTTAAAAAGCATGCTAAAGAAGATGTGCCAGGAACGACCAGCTGACTGGGACAGGTACCTCCCAGCAGTACTGTTTGCTTACAGAGAAGTACCTCAGTCCAGTACGGGGTTTTCCCCCTTTGAAATGCTTTATGGGTGTAGTGTGAGAGGGCCAATGGAAGTATTAAAGGAGCTGTGGACGGAGAGTGATACCACAGAAGTACGAAACACATACCAATATGTGTTAGCGCTACGAAATAAGTTAGAAGAAACTTGCCTGATTGCCCGAGCCAACTTGGAGAAAGCGCAGGGGCGTCAGAAACACTATTATGACCGACGCACTAAAGAAAGAAAGTTCAAGGTGGGACAGAAAGTCACTGTTCTGCTGCCCACTAGCCACAACAAATTGTTATTACAGTGGAAAGGCCCTTATGGAATTGTTGAGTGCATTAACAAAATGGATTACAAAGTAAATGTGGATGGGAAAACCAAAATATATCATGCGAACTTATTGCGCAGCTACGAAGAAAGGCAGACTGAGGTACCTGGGGGAGATAATGCAGTGTCGGTGGGCATAGCTGTAATCGAAATGGAGCAGCATGATGATGTTGGAATAGTCGACGACGATGCCCACCTTCATCTTGGTGAGGTAGCCGGTATGGAGACGTACCATGATGTCAACATTAGCGAAGAACTCACAACAGTACAGCGGAAGGAAGTGGAGCGATTGCTCCATGAGTTCAGAGATGTGTTTTTGGACACGCCTGGTACTACAGATGTGGTGAAGCATAAAATTGAACTGAATACCTCCGAACCTATAAGAGTGAGACCATACACGGTACTCTATGCAAAGAGGGCAGACATTGCAGATGAAGTACGCAAGATGTTGGATGCGGGAATTATTGGAAAAGCTAACTCGCCCTACAATTCTCCCGTCGTCTTGGTTCGAAAGAAGGACAAAACGGTGCGGTTTTGTATTGATTTTCGTCGATTGAACGCAGTGACCAAGTTCGATACCGAACCAATGGGTGATATTGAAGATATAATTGGGAAGCTATATCGAGCTAAATATCTAACAAAGATGGACCTGAGTAAAGGGTATTGGCAAATACCCCTAACAGCGGAATGTCGGCCACTGACAGCCTTCACGACACCAGGTGACTGTTATCAATTCAGGAAGATGCCTTTCGGGCTCATTAACTCGGGCGCCTCATTCAACCGCATGATGCGAATACTATTACGTGATTTGAATAATGTGGAACACTATATCGATGACATGTTGGAGCACACCGAAACATGGTCTTCCCACGTGCAAGTTCTCAGAAACTTGTTATCGAGAATACGGCAGGCTGGACTGACAATCAGACAGTCAAAATGCTACATGGGATACCAGACGCTGGCATTTCTTGGACACAGAGTCGGCAAAGGAAGTGTCGCGGTAGAAGAGGACAAAATACTGAAAATTCAAGAAGCTAACCCACCGAGGACAAAGAGACAAGTAAGGTCATTCTTAGGACTAGCCGGATACTACCGGAAATTTATTCCCAACTTTTTAGAGATAGCAGCTCCATTAACGGACTTGACCAAAAAAGGAAAATCCAATGTTGTCCAGTAGGGGACAACCAAGACAGATCATTTAAAACCCACAAGGATCTGTTAAATAGGGCGCCGATCCTACGCATGCCGGATTTCTCTCGGCAATTCATTGTACAGGCTGATGCATCTGATACTGGCGTTGGAGCTACGTTGATGCAAAAGTTCGATGATGGAAAATTTCCAGTTGCATATAGCAGCAAAAAGCTCCTTCCTCGTGAGAGAAATTATTCTGTTATAGAGCGAGAGTGTTTGGCCATCATATTTGCAGTTAAGAAATTTCAATGTTATTTGTATGGTAGGGAATTTTTGCTCAACACGGATCACGCACCATTGGCATACATTCAAAAGAGTAAGAGCGAGAGTAGCAGAGTGTTGAGATGGGCTTTGTTCTTGCAAAACTACAGGTTTAGGATAGTAGCCATAAAGGGGTCTGAAAACCGGGTGGCGGATTATCTTCGTCGAGCATAAGTGAGAGTGAAAGCCTTGTATATAATAGTAATATGCATGTCATAGGACCAATTTCTGTTGTATATCGAAAATAGGAGTATTTTCTTAAGTAGGGGGCTGTCAAAAATTGGCCACTTTTGTTTGAAAATGTGTAACTGGACTTGCAGGATAGTTTATGTAGTTGGCAGGTGGATGGTGTGAGTAGCAAGCTAAAATACATGAAGGTACAGGAAACATAAATTAACTCTTAACTAGGAATTTTAATACAATTCGGGTCACTGCTCTGTTCTGGTACCTTATCGAAAGCCAGTGTTGAAATGCAAACATGACACCGTTTTAGATTTAACTATGATTCTGAAATAATCCTGGTCAGTGTTCAATAATGTAAGCTATTGAGTAGTTCAGCTATCCTGGCCGTGGGAAAGTGTCGGCGAATTGAAAAGATAGGTGCTATTGAAGGGTTGGAAGGGAGAGAAACGCCATGAAGGCACCAAATAAGATTGGATCAGCCAAGATGTCGTCCAAACGCACGGCGTCTAGTTTGTAGAGGACAGTTAGCTGGAATGATGTGTTAAGTGTGATGGAAATAACTGAAGTACGAGCGAATCACGACCAGCACTTACGTCTCAGAACCCTTCACCTACAGGCTAGTTAAGTCAGAACCGTTCACAGACTCTGTGCTATACGTTTTGTGACAGGATAAAGTGATCTACGAATCAACTCGAAGGGTTAACACAGTCTTTCACCTGACAAGGAGCACCATGGTGGCTCTTTTTTCGGCGTCACTGTGTTTAAACTGAGGTTGAATTCACTGTTGCCTGAGCAAAAAATGAAAAAAGACTGCTAAAATGGGCTCCAAATGTCTAATTTGATTGCATTGGAAACCAATATCAGCCTGGCAGAATAAGATTCAGTGGGAGAAAAAAGGGGAAGTGGATGGGAAAAGGAAAAATATGTTATTATTGGGCGATACAGAGCAGAAGGTTAGTACGCTTGTTGAATTAGGGAAGAATGTTGTACTGGATATGATTAAAGAGTTCGTTCCCGGATGTTGAGAGGAGAGAAGAGGCATGGGGAGGGAGGGAGGGGGGGGGAGGGAGGGGAATTTGGAGCAGTCAGCACTGAGTGATCAAGGCCTCATTATCTGAGAACTGGGACAAATCAATAGCTGGTCGAAGAGTTATTATTAGACACACGCAATTTCAATGACAGAAATGTTTTGAAAGATGACGTGCAACTCATGCACATCAAACAAGAACATCATTATTTCGGACTGTGTCGGACAGATTAACGGGTGGGGTACTCGGAGACTCCCCAACGTACTAACTCGGCAACTGTAACATTAGCATAGGTTGAAGGCAAGTACACCACCAACGTGCAGCACGCCTTAGTACACAGCGTCACCGTGCCCGATGTGGGCAATCGGGATTAAGTGCCTTGCGCATCTACGCAACGCAGTTACCCCTGGGCAGGATTGAATCGTGAAACTCTTGATTTGAAGCCCGATACTCTAACTACTGAGAAGAACATCATTAAGACTGCTGTAGATCGGTGACTGCTAAGTGTAGCTCTGCAAATTAAAAAAAAACACGGAATGGAGGAAAGAAAGTATAACCTTGGAATTTAGAGCACAGGCGCCCGTCGTATTATCAGGATTTAACATATTCAATAAAATATATATTATACAAACAATACTAAAAACATAGATTATGACCCCTCATTGGAACGAGCTCGTCGAGCTCGCTCCAATGAGGGATCATAATCTATGTTTTTGAGACAAAAAATGAAAAAAGTAGTTATTCAAATATTTTATTTGCAAGTGTCGTCTGCTTTTCATGTAAGGTAAAGGCTTAAAAAAAACTTATTCATCCTCAAGTCTAAAGAAAACTGAAACTATTAGAAGCTCAAAAAATTGTTTGTATAATACGTTTTTCAAGTTGAATCGACATGAGAGAGAAAAATGGTAAAAAAAAGCATATTTTTAACACAACCACCCACTGCAAGCCTTTACCTAACGACTCGTCCGTATCCGTCCGCGTAATATACTAATTCGTCAGTTGAAGTAGAAGTAGTTTTCAAAGAATATCAACAAAACCATATCACGTGACCCCCCCCCCCCCCCCCCCCCATCCCTCATTGGAACGGGTTGGTCACAATGATATGGTTTTGTTGAAATTTTTTGAAACATTTGAAAAAATAAATAATAAATTTTTATATCTTCTGCGTTGGCTAAAGGGATAACAAACCAATCTCAAAGAGGTGCAGCAAATCATTTCGTCCCCTGAAAGCATAATGGTGACAACTTCAATGCTTTAGCATGGTGTATTCCACCCTTTCACTTTCAATGGACGGTTGTGAAATTGAGAAACATCATTAGTTAACAATATCCTTTCCAAGATAAACTAAATCAGAAGGATGGTATAATGGGATTTACGTGGTAGCAATAGCTTATTCAAAACACTGCGTCTTCACGATGAAAGAAAATTTGTGTCCACACAGTAACCTGTTTCCTTCACATTTTCTCATTCTCCACAAAAATCTGTAAAATGCGATATGGCGCACACGATCAACCATGCAAGTTTTTTGAAGTAAAATGTACCAGTCCTGAGCTATTTTGATGACATCGTGTGGTAAATTATATACCACTGCATACAAAGAGTAAAATATCCATAAAAGGTTAGGTTATGTTGTCGTGAAACCTGAAAAATCATGCAAAATCAAGCAGGTTACCATTTCGATTTTTGAAGACTGAAACTGCAAAAACATTGAACGTCTTTTATGGGCCACACACGAAAAATATGAGTAAACGAGTATGCTTGTGACAACGTGTGCAATTATGTGGACATTCCCATAGCAAATAGTCACCGGACAAATCTCAGATAAATAGAACAGCAAGATAATTTTGATGTATGTACCTTCTCTCCGAGTTATTCACGTCCGCCATCTTGCTTTGTTTACGCCGTAAAGCAAAAACGACTACTCGTATTAATATGAGGCAACGCACGTTTGTTAATTTTTGGTATCTTATGAGGTCCACCCATTTAAAAGCGTACTATATAATTGTGGGTTTCATTTCACTCTCCGCGAGGTGACGAGTGATAAATTTAGACAAGTTTGCATTCGAGGTCACCAGAGGTCAACTTGGAGGTGTGAATTTTAACTATTGAAATCCCATTGCTGGTGTGTTCATCACGGTTGGTGTGTAAAGCTAAAATTTATATCATAAGCTTTTTATATATAGTAGAGTAGATAATCATGGTAGAGCTGCACGATATTCAAAGCCGACTACCGGTATCGGTATTCAAAAAAAATACCGCGGGATACCGGTATATCGAAAACTGTTCAGATATATCAACACAAGTACCACAATCGAGACTCGAGGCATCACAGTCGGAACGAATTAGCATGCCTTGATGATGCGGTTCGAAAAACCTTTACCCAAAGCAGACGATATCAAAATTTATTATTTTCAAAATTAAGTTATCAGATTTTCTTCAAAGATTTCAACAAAACTATATCATGTGACCACTCATTGGAACGAGCTCAACCAGCTCGTTCCAATGAGGGGTCACTTGATTCAGTTTTGTTGCAATTTTTGAAAATTATTTTTTCAACTGCTGAATTTGTATATTACGAGGACACAAGCAGACATTTCCTTGGATACAGGGATAATATTATTCATTCGGGGCTACAGTTAAAAAACTCAAGACATCTTAAAAATTAAATTGTTGGTAAATAAATAATGACGATAAACCGATATTTTTGTAATTACACCGGTATTCAATCGATATTGGTTTGAATACCGGTATATATCGGTGTATCGATATACCGTGCAGCCTTAAATCATGGTATAAAATATTTTATCCGAAAGGTTTTTGCCACTGCTTATCACTTTAACATATCGTACGATTTGATTCCTCAAGTCGAACTGCTCATCCATGCTAATTTGAGATCTGACCTGACGAGTAGTTTCTTACTGGGAACCTGACCTTGGAATATAATTGGTACGGCAACAATGGTGGGGAAAACTCTTCAGGGTAAGGGATGTCATGAATTCTGTAACATGAATTTAGATTCTTCCCAAAAGATTTTGCCATTGCTCATCACTTTAACAAATTATACGATTTTACATATCAAGCCGAGCTGCTCATCCATCCATGATGATTATGAGACCAGATCTGATCTTTGAGTCTCCGAAACACCTTGTAACTGCACATCAATGTATTCCACTGTTACGGTATGTTGTTCCACGTGTATGGCGCTACCTTAGACTAATCTAATTGGTGGTTTACTGAGGTCATCCAAAATGTCCACAGGAGAGTTATAGTGGATTGCTATTACAACACACCTATTGGGTTTTCCAATTTAAGAAGCGCCAGAAACATTTCAAATCATTGACCATCAGTGTACAAGGCAGGTTATGAGTCGAAGTGCTGCCTGTGTGTTCTGTCCTTTCACCCAACAACAGTAGATGTTCGTAGGATGTAAAATCAGCCCAGAGTGTCTTAGTAGTATTGGGGTTTAACGACATTTTCGACAACCAGGGTTACCTCGTGTCAGAGAGTTGTACGGTGGGGAAAGCCAGAGTTCCCGAAGAGAACCATCGAGCAGAGGCAAGCAAATGTTAGACTTCTCAACGTACTAACTCCCCACAAGTAGGGTTAGCATTGGTTGAAGACAAGTGCGCCATCGACGTACAGTACGCCTTAGTACACGGCGCCTCCGTGCCCCCACGCGGGTAATTGAGATAAAGTGCATGCCTTGCCCAGTGACAAAACACATTTACTCCTGACGGGGATCGAACCGAGAACATTTCAGTTCGAGGTCCAATGCCGTAACCATTGAGCCACCGCGCCACGTGTAGCGTTTTGCCTTTTTTTTTGTTTTTTTTTTGTTTCTTTTGTTTTTTGTTTTGTTTTTTTCTGTGATAACCTTCCAACAACACTGATTAACATTCAGTATCTCATTGGAATTTCTGTGGACAAAATCTTCAACAACCGCATCACTGTCAGGTGTTCACATTTCTAGCCCTTTAATAACTAATAAAAAATATATATAATATTGCCAGGGGCATCAGAAAGGGGTGTGGTAGAGGTTTCGTCTGGATTGGAGTCTTGAAGTCGATTCGCTCTTTCTAGTAATTTCTTACAACACTTGATTGGATACTTAGATTCACGTCACACATACACACTCGGTCATACAAATGGAGGTCTGTGACACCCGATTCTGAATGTTGAGGGCACAGCGTGAGCAATTCGGTGTAAGATACATGCTCATTAAACAAGAAGTCGGGGTTCATGCGTTGCCAACTGCCACGTGTATTCAACAACAAATAAGTATCCAAGAATACTTGAGGTTTTTTTTACCAATTACCCCAACTGCCAAATATTCTAACTGCATCTTCACTGCACGCCTTCACTGATAAATCTCGCACCCGTTTCTGTTTTTGAACCATAATCCTCATTGGGTAATATTCCAACCATGCTTTCAACGAAGGCATGCCTCGATGATGTAGTTGGACTATTTTATCCCATAAATGGCCGTTTATTTGAACAATAAAGGCCTTGGATAAATTTTGGCTTTATTCAGCTAGTTGAGTGATAAATTTTCCCCATAGGTTTAACACTGAGATAATTTATTCCCCTAGTAGCGACGAACTTGTTGACCTCTGGCCACTACCACATTTGTCTAGCATAATAAATAGTTCGATTGTTGATTTCTTTAAATCTTTTTGAAAGTATTACACAATGCCAGTAGAAAACACCACCGACTGCTCATATAATAAAGTATTTTTGCAAGCTTAGCTTAAGTTTGTAGGGGAATTATTTTTAGACAGAAATGTATTACTGCGCCTTATTTATTTTTGCCAATTTTGCTGGTCGAGCGAACTGGACCAATGTGCTCTTCACTTCTCGCTGTATTTTATAGCGAATTATAGCACGATTTTGCCGCGACTGCCATGTAGAAGATTTATGGGATAAACAAAATAAACGTACAGTGTTTTCAAGTAAAAATATTATTCTACTCGTAGAATTAAGAATGAAACGGACGCTATACGTTTATTCTTTATTTATCACTCAGGACTTGAGGTATTCGGAGGTCCGACACCTGATTTATTTCCTAGCTGGGAATCTCAAATTTCGGGTCAAATCCCATCAGGTAGATGAATTAGAATCGAATCGATCATCGAATCGAACATCGAATTGAATATCGAAGCGAATATCGAATCGATCATCGAATTGAATATCGAAGCGAATATCGAATTGAATCGAATATCGACGTTTTCAAATTGTAGATGTTGCACCTTCTCACAAATGTAGAATAAAGCAAATAATTATCAGTCTCCACTCGAGTATTTTATTAACCCTTTACCTAACACGAAAGGCAGACGACACTTGTAAACAAAATTCTTTCATTTTAATTTTTGACATGAAAAGCAGAGCTTATGACCCCTCATTGGAACGAGCTCAACGAGCTCGTTCCAATGAGTGGCCATAAGCTTTGTTTCTGGGACAAAAATGACAAAAATATTGAAAACTCAATGGTGATTTTTGTGAATAGCGCTGGCCGGTTTTGGACGTTACGGTGGGTAAATGGTTAAATGGCGAATAGCCTGTTTAGGCAAGACAATCAAGAAAGCGGAATATTCCAGAAACGGATTGAAAGTAGTTTCGAATCACAACCTTTGTTAACCCTTCCTCCATGATCAGGGAAAAAATAGGTTTACATATCCCCGCCCCGCCACCAAATCTGTCACCCAACCCTCCATGAATATTTTACCATAATATCCCGTCAGGGGATTTTATCAGGCGGAACACGATCTGTACGTGTAATGCAAAAAACATATTCTCACACTGGGCTAATTACATTTTCACTCACCAAATGCACTTCCACTGGAAATGTTTTCGCGTGATGTGCTTTCATCTTACACTTCCTATCGAAACGAGCACAATTGTTATCTTCATTCATTTTAATCAATTTCTTCTTCAAAAATTTTATTGTGACACCAAATAAAAATTTTTACATTCATCACCCGCAAGAAATGACTGCTGTTTTGAGTAGTGTACGAGGATTTTGTTAATGATTTTCAAATACATAACCTGTGTAGGAAGTCTAAGCGTCATGTTACCATTTATTACTGGTTATTGATGGGAAACTGCAGATTACTTGACTGTAATCATCACGATTGCAACAGTTACTGGACACTTTATGTGCGCTTTAAACAGTAATTACGTCACTTGTCATCATAGCTGCATGAAGTCTCTCTTTGTCTGCAGTGTATCAGAATACTCCAGTGTCGCAACTGATTAACCTATATAGCCACCTCCAGTAATTTTCCAGACATTGAAATCTTGGAAATATCCAAGACAATTTTTTTTTGACTGAGAAGCGGATCAATCTTTCCTGTCTATAACACGAATTGGATGAATGAGTTATTCAAAGATTCTTCCACCAGCGGCGTCACGAAGATAACCGATGGGGAGAGGGGTGCACACCTGATTTATCCCTACTGTAATGGGTCATGTCCCGATGATCAAATATACCAACTATATCACCAAGGTATGCCGCCATTGAAGGCATGCCTTGATGATGTAGTTGAAATATCAGTCAGTCGGGATTATTGTAAAAAAAAGAAACCTTCTGTGAAATTTATTTTGGGATGTATAAAATATAAATTTAGTTGTCGTGAAGCAACATCTTATTTAAGTAACACGCACCATACTGGTACTCCAAGTTGGTCATGCAGGACTTAACCCTTTACCCAACGTAACTGCCAAAACCGGTCAGTGCTATTCACAAAAATCGCCAATTAATTTTCATTATTTTTTTCATTTTTTGTCTCAAAAACATGGGTTACCACCCCCCTTTGGAACGAGCTTGTTCCAATGAGGAGTCATAACCTATGTTTTTGAGACAAAAAATGAAAAAAAAATAGTTATTCAAATTTTTTTCTGCAAATGTCGTCTGCTTTTCATGTTAGGTAAAGGGTTAAGTCCAAGTACCAAATCTGATCTAGATAACAAGCAAGAGCGAACCGATATCTAAGGCTCCAATCCAGGTGAAAATGTCTCAACTGTAAAACTTATTGGGGAAGTTTGTCACACTCCTTAACCACCATCTCTTCCCGGCATCCATAGGGAGCACGTTAGCTCAGTGGTTACGGCATGGGACTTCAAACAGAGAAGTTTACGGTTTCGTCCCCGCCAGGGGCAATTGCGTTGTGTCCTTGGGCAAGACAATTAGTCCCGATTGCCCACGTGCTGGCACGGTAGCGCTATGTACGCAGGCGTAATGCATGTTGCTGGTGCGCCTGTGTTCAACTAATACTAACCCTGCATGTGTGGAGTTAGTGCGCTGGTGAGTCTGACAGTTGATCGCCGTTGCTCGATGGTTCTCTTCGGGTACTTCGGCTTCCTCCACCCGTAACACTGTCCGACACGAGGTGATTCTGGCTGTCAAAAGTGTCGTTAAACTCCCAATAAATAAATAAATAAAAATAAATAAACAAATTTCCGATGTCTCTGTCTGCCATCACCGTAAGTAACCGCACCAATCGCCAGTGATGTGGTAGAAGCCATGACAGAGTAACACGGCTTTTACTGTGACATTCCCGACGATAGTTATGGCTAATTGGTCGGGCTGGCCCGGCTCAGCTATCGCCAAAGCAGCAACCGTCTGTGACAGTTGTTTGAACATTCCAAGTATCGGGTATAGGATTCGACCAACTACTGTTCAACAAGACAACGAATTTAGACGGTGGCACACCCAATACTGCTTTCCAAGAGAGATTTATGCTCGAGAACTAAATGTATTTTTTGTTATGCCTCAGCAGCAAAGTATAACTCATTCTTGAGTTTCAGTATCTTTATATTATATTGTCTCTCATCTCAAAAACAGATCTCAGGCGAAGTTCAGTGCAACACATATCGAGGCAGGGCGAACACAGATAGGCTGCCACGTTAAAGCAAAAAAAAGGATCGATGTATAAAAATTAGCCGGAATTTTTGTTTTCGGCGCTCGCGATATACAGGAAAAAAGATCCAACTCGTGTCATCGATTTCAGTCCCCGCAGTCCACTCTCGTTATATTCTGTCCTTATTATCGTTTTGTAGAAGACATCAATATTATTACTAAGAGTAATATATATTGTAAACTTAAACAAATAAATTGCATTTAACCAACATGTATTATTTTTTTCTTATTTACCATTACCGAATTTGCACATGACTGATTTGTTCCATCACCTCGTGGATATCGAACAGTCATAATTCTATTCTTAATCAAAGTGAGACACAAGAAAGTTCATAGGTTAAAATTGACTTCACACCGGCGTTGGCACGTAAAGTCGTTTCTGTTAAAATACTCATTCTGCCGCACCTTTGAACACTATTTTCATTCTGTACTTAATCGGGTCGTTACCTACTGTGTTCCGACCTGTATAATCAAATCTGAAATAAATGAAACACCCAGACAGTGTTACTCCTAGAAGTTCTATAAAAGATTAATGAAATCTTATTTCACAAAAAAGCCACAGCCAATAATGGTAGGTAATTCAATCGGTTGATATCCCAGGAGACCCGTGTTATTAGCGAAAGAATAGTAGGACGAATTTTCTAGTCTCAGCGTCTTCAGCATTACATCATTAAGTTTAAGATGGAATAAGTATTGAGACAACAATTGAAGGCGTGCGGCTGAAAATTATCTATTTGTTTTAGACCGCGCAACTCCTTCACTCCTCCGTACCACTAAATAAGTCGCTACAGATTATTTACAAAGGTCAAAACAGAGTTGTTGTCTGTTACGTTGACGAGGTCAACTCGGTGAATACATCCGAGACGCTTTAGGCGCACCTCGTATCATCTGGACGATCTGATCTCGTTAACGAGACGAGATACGAAAACTCAGTTCAAATTAATGCTGTACTAATTTGTTTTTATATAACATTGTGAATTCAAAAAAGGAGGATGACGTTCTAAAATTCATGCAAAAGTGACGAATTGTATTGACCAAATAACAGAGCGTAAGAAATCCTGAAATCGGACCCACCCAGCGCCAGGCCTAAAAATAAGCAGTCTGACATTTGCAGAATGAGGTCCCCAGAGGGTGAATGTGATGATGCTATCCCACACAGTGAGCCAATTTATCCTCTGGTACCTCTTTCTGTTTACTTTTGAGACCCTGATTCAGATTGAGGTTCACAGAGGGTAAATTAAGTGATGCTACCCTTTACCCAAGAAATCGGCCACAATCGCTCACGTAATATGCAAATTCAGCAGTTGAAAAAATAATATTTTTCAAAAAAATTCCAACAAAACCATATCATGCGATCCCTCGTTGGAACGAGCTCGTCGAGCTCGTTCCAACGAGGGGTCACATGATATGGTTTTGTTGAAATTTTTTGAAAAAAATTAAAAAATGATATTTAAAATAATAAATTTTGATATCGTCTGCCTTGGTTAAAGAGTTAAACGAAGCGCTACTCATGAACCTCAAAAGACTGATTAAGCTGATAAGTTTGACATTTACAAGCTTCATTGAAGTTATAGATATTACTTTAAAAAGAGACGCTGCTACTTGACCCAAAGACAACAAACCAAGCAGTCAGTCACTGCATCTCCAAATCAACTGTAAAACTCAGTGTTCCGTGTAAATAAAATTTCTTTAACACATTCTATTGCAATCCGCAGTGTGGAAACAAATCGATACAACTTTTCATTTTCACAAATGCACTCAGTTGTAAAACAGCGGATATTTAGTGGAAATGAAGGTTGAACAGTTTTAACACTTGTCTAAAGTATTGCAACTAAAACACTCACGGAGTTAAGATCCCCCATCCCTCGTCTATAAATTATATTCCCCAGGGAAACATGAAAACTGCGAGGCCTGTTTTATCCTATGTACCTTTTAATTTAACCCGGAGGTCCACCTGCAGAAATACTGCTTTTTCTTCCAATTAGTCTCCCCAAGACTCCGGTGTTATTGTTTTGCTGGTATCACCACTCTGCGAATAGCTCATTGGAAATCCTCCGACCTTTTATTGTATTCGACTGGCAACTGTTCATTGCACTACCTCTTTCAACTCAACTGCCTGTTATACTGCTTCTGGCAAATGAGCGAAAGTAAATTGTATTTGTAGGCCAATCTGAAGCTGGTCATGGTCCTAGTGGATGATTCGCCCACCTATTAACTCGTCCCCATGGTTGACAATCTTCATCATTGGAAGAGATTTACAGGAAAGTTAGCTATCCTTAATTTTTTTGAAGCTGTAAGTAAATTTAACACTAAAGGTATGGAAATTTCACATAATTGAAATTCGATATGTTAGCGAATTTGTATCATGCGCATCATGCCACAAACTTCAGGCATTTTCCTGTGCAATAGTTTGAAAATACAGACGCTGGCTCTTTACAATTTTTCCTCAATCAGTTTGAACGTTTGGCGATTATTCTGTGTGGAAACCCATTTAAAATAAGACAACGGGCGTTTTCATCGTCTTTTGATGTTCTTAGGGCCGCACGACATTCAAAACTGAATACCAGTATCGGTTTTCAAAAACATACCGCGGTATACCTGTATATCGAAAACTGTTCAGATGTATGAACATAAGTACCACAATTGAGACTTGGGGCATCACAGCCGGAACGACATTAGCATGCCTTGATGATGCGGTTCGAAAAACCTTTACCCAACGCAGACGATATAAACATTTCTTGTTTTAAAAATTAGTTTATCAGATTTTCCCAAAAAATGTCTACAAAACAATATCATATGACCCCTCATTGGAACGAGCTCAACGAGCTCGTTCCAATGAGGTGTCACATGATATAGTTTTTTTGAAATTTTTTAAAATTATTTTTTCAGCTGCTGAATTTGTATATTACGTGTGCACATGCAGACGATTCCTTGGGTAAAGAGATGTTATTATTCATTCGGGGCTACAGTTAAAAAACTCACGACATCTTAAAAATTAAATTGTGGATAAATAAATAATGACGATAAACCGATATTTTTACACCGGTATTCAATCTATATTGGTTTGAATACCGGTATATATCGGTTTATCCATATACAGTGCAGCCCAAGATGTTCTGTAACTTTTTTCTGTTCATTATAACAACAGTGTGCATCGTGACATATAATACAGACACTGTTCTTCCATTAATATAAAAGCCTAGGAGGTGAAATTTGCTAATTGATTACTCCGAAGCATAAAAACTTGCAAATTTGTATTAAAGCACATTCGCAAAATAAAGAGACTAAGTGGACGGTTAGTGTTGGTAGGTTTGATACTGATAGATATTCTTAATGGCGGATTATCTGTGAACTGGTTGCTTCTAATTCGCTCGCGATAAAAAGTTGAGTTTCGTTTTGCTACTTTTAATAAACGAAAAGTACAGACAGCACCGAGAGCTGTATGTTGTTTTCATTTATTCGAAGGAACAAAAGGACA
The DNA here is from genome assembly GCA_031216915.1 of Pictodentalium vernedei. Taxonomy (NCBI): domain Eukaryota; kingdom Metazoa; phylum Mollusca; class Scaphopoda; order Dentaliida; family Dentaliidae; genus Pictodentalium; species Pictodentalium vernedei. The sequence goes on along the minus strand of CM062293.1, from coordinate 411,088,532 downwards.
CTTGCTAATCTAATGATTTCAAGGGAGATAACTTTATCGAATGTCGATTTTCTTGACGAGATTGGTGAGGGATATCTGGAAATTACCAGCTGAAGAACGTTGTGGGAAAAGCACATGTAAACGAAAGCAAACATTAATTAAGGCGTAGAACACCTTTTTGTCGGCTGTTATAATGGACTGCAGTGGGATAGAATTTCATGTCTTATTGCCGAAAATATAGTTCCTCTTTGAAATAATCGATTGTTTTGGAGAATTCACCGAAACAATCGATCATTCCAAGGAGGGAACTATTTTTCGTGAGTCCGAGTGAATTCGCGTACAACTTCCACTGAATCACGAAACTGTTATCCATATTCTATAAGCATATGAAATTAATAAGAATATTCAAAACTCAGCGGGATTACACTCGTCTTACATACAGTTCTTTCACCACATTGCGTCAAATGCGGGAGATGGGACAGATGTCGGACACAATCCCCGGGAACTATATAAATTGGATGAATGGATAGATATTTCCGCCGTACCACTCTACTAGCCCAGGTCATCTCCGGTGACCTGGGCTAGTAGAGTGGTGCGGTGGAATTTTTTTTAAACAGGCCGGTGAAGGAATGAATTCTCTGAGCTGAGGGCCCAGGTGGGAAAATTTGGAAAATAAACCATAAAAGGTGTGATTTCCTTCCTTCTCTGGTCGAAATAAGGTAACAACTATAGTAAATAAGATAATAGTGCTACAGTACATGAAGAGTGTATTCTCGCTAAATCACCTGCTGAGTGGAGGTATCACCCAACGCATCACTTTCAAATTCCGTACATATGGCCAAAAAACACAAGCATTGTTCAAGCCAATGGACCTCCAGGTTTGACCTGCTTATATTTGTTATGTTCTGTAACAAATTTGCAATTATTGCTTGGGTGGAATTATAACTCGGCGGGTGATTTAGTGAGAATACACTCTCCACGTACTGTATATATACGATTGTGAAAAAACTTTTTTTCTGTTGGAAAAAGAGGGACACGTGTCTCCTATGCCCCCCCCCCCCCCCCAGCTCTGCCGCCCCTGGGTTCCTGCCTCGATTCTGATCCTTCAGCAATTTTCGATGGAAAAGGCAGCTGTCAAACTCTCTTCCTTTCTTACGAGACACAGGGCCTATGACCCGTGGTTAGCAGTTCATGAATAGACGGTATAATGTATTGTAATACTGTAAGCACAATAACACCATACTTTCAGAATAATGCTCGTTTTGCTGTTGCATTTTTATAACGAGGGGTACAACATATTCGACCCCCACAAAATTTATAGGTTGTGGTATTAACCTTTACCAGACACAGCTTTTTAAAAAATAAACAAAATCTCATATTTAATGAAAATTAAATTAAATATCAATACAACCATGCAAATATGGATATCACTGGAACCAACCCACTCAGCCGGTTCCAGTGATATACATATTTGCATGGTCAATTTTCCAGGCGTTTTTGGACGTTTTGTTAGGTCCAGTTCCCTGACCCACAATGACCTGCGCCCACGATGCTCTTGAGTGAACTCTCTGTCTATTTATCGATGTCACACCGGTTTTTTTTTGTTGTTATTTTTATTTATGTTTACTACCGTGCATGTATTTAAACGTGTATTTAAACTGTAAACTTTATCCATGTATATATTTGTACCTTTTTTATTCAAGATTGCAATAAAAACTCGATTATAATACCATTCTCAACTTATTCATTTATCACAAGGACGAGAGTCCGTCAATGTAGATCTCACCAGACAGTGAAAATCCTCAAATCCAATTTATCAACTCCAGTGTTGCACATCCGACTGTTTTATCACAGCGAACATAGTTTTTGGAGTTAGTTCCCTTGACTGGACGGATTTCTGGCGATGTTTCATCCAATTTTCCTCTTCATTGGCATAATTGGTGGGAAGTTCTCCCTAAACTGCTTATGACACTTCATTCCACTTAGGGGTTATTACCAATGTTTTCTTGTCAGAAATTAAAAAAAATATATTAAAATGTGAAAGGCAATTTTTTGTTGAATAGCGAAGGCTGGTTATAGTTGTTACGTTGGGTAAAGGGTTAATACTTGTGTTCTTCCATAAAAAAATGGGAATCTTTTTCTAATAGCAAATTGGCCTTCCGGTGTTTTAGAAACTATCCTCGCTACACGCATTGTATTTAGTTTAAGACAATCGATGACGACTTTAACGCAAGTAGTTCACTGGAAAACATTAATGTTTTATCTGTCCTTTCGCTGCTTATTTTCAACTAAAGTGTCCAACGACTTTACCCACCTAAATTGACATGACAGGGTTGTTTAAAATCACACAAGGACTGTCTTTGGCACTATGGCACACTAACGCCAGTTGTCAAGTCGCTTGCATTGCGACGAACGTGATGCGTAGCAGGAAATTATATTATCGCTCCACCCTCTTTGTAAAAATTGTTTCCAAGAAAAATTACTTTTCTATTTCACCAAAATGTTCTACGTCGGATCCCAAATCGGAAAGATATTTATTTATTTATTTAGCAACACCTCCAACAGTCAAGGTTATATTTATTTATTTATTTACTTATTTACTTATTTATTTATTCCGATAGCCAGGGTCATAATGCATTGGGCAGTTTTTACAGGATCAGGAACTAGGGGTACCCAGAGAGAACCAATTAGCGGTGGCGAGTAACTATCGGACTCTCCAACTTACTAATATAAAGCAAACACAAAGCAGATAACTCGGGTCAGGAACGACCATTCTATAGCTACTCTTTGAACGCCCATTCCAAACGGGCGCTCAACGCACGGCGATAATCGACGCGGGATGCACAGTCCAGAGAGAGTCCGAGAGGAGGTGTAACCACTCGTAGTGGACGGCCCGGGATCCACTTTTGGGTACACTTTGAAACTTAGTACCCCAAACTCTTGAAAAATAAAGTTAGCATTATTACTGCCCGAGTTACACACAACTAAAATGTGTTTAATCCGGCTAGCATGACGATGTGAATGGTCGCATTGCTGGATATTGTGAAGCTCAAGCTATTCGAGGTCTTGAAAAATCGCAGGGGAAAGGGCCTCCCCAGAAAGGAAAGTGGACGTACATAGGATAGGGAACTCGCGTTCCCCAGGATAGCACCACTGGAACCTACATGGGATTTCATCAGTCCATGCCTTTGATTCAGCTTGTGTCTCCCATGAGATGCAATTGTTTGCATTTTGTGACATATTTTTTCAGCCATGTCAGACACAAAAATTTGATAAAATAGCCTTCTTCGTTACAATCCCTCTGCTATCAATGCAGCACACATTGCTTCAAAAACTCTATTCTCGGGTACGTTAAATTACATGACTCATTGCTGTGACAAGATCGACAGAGTTTCTCCTGGCTTGGCAATCACTGTGTATAAACGGAACAACCAGGCAAATGTTTTTAGAGGCCGGGGGGGGGGGGGGGAGGGGATTTTCTGAAAAACACGGGTGTGTATATTTTCGCTTCATAGTTTGTCCACGTCGTTACATCGCATGCATCATCGCATTATCCCAATTCACCATACACCAATGTGTCATTCCTACCCAACTTTTTTTCGGAAAATGTTTATTTTTTCATGATAAATCGCATTAGAACCGACATAGATCATTTCAGGAATGCAACGAAATTATGAAAAATGCTTATTTTTCTGTGCTTAAAATACCGATTCGAACCTGTCAAGTTGGGTTTATGATTGGCTCATACAT
>CM062293.1:410644698-411084703 GCA_031216915.1 Pictodentalium vernedei | reverse complement strand
ATATGGGCATTGGAACGATCATATGGGAAATCGAATAATCCTCAACTGGACGTATAATTATCACCAACTCCCGATCAACGATTTTACCAACTGGGCGTATAAAAAATCGATAAGGTGACATTATATTTTGAACAGTGGGGTGAATTCTAGGAAGAAGACTATAGTGCGGTCCAACTTGATCTGACATTGTTACGCTATGCCATAAAACCAGTCTCATTTTCATATAGTTCACCGGGCCTATCGTTAGATTCTGTAATGCAATAAAATGGGCTATTTCTCTGCGTTGAAAAGGGTAACCTGTGGTTCGCTTTTTCAACGCAATGCAATATTGCATTCAACCCGGCTTGTGCGCGTATAGGCCTATCTTGCTTTCGGAACTTACAGGCTCCAAATTTACCAGATTCTCACATCGAAAGGGTCACCTGACAAGCATAAAAAATGTATACGACTCATCAACTGAAGATACGAGCGTATACAACTGGGCGTATACAAAAATCGATAAGGTGACATTATATTTTGAACAGTTTTAGTAGCACCGAACCTCCTTCGTTGTTATGGTTGATAGTTTCTGGTGTGGAATTGAACGCCCGAATCTGTCGATCTATGATTTTAACATGTTACATTTGTGCGAACATGTGAAAAACGATATTTTGAAGGAGAAATTTGCCCGAGAAATTCATTTTCCGAGATGATTAGCAGGTGTTTTTCATACTACAAGAGTCGATTTTTCCATTAAGTTGTGTCGTTTCATTGTTAAATATTGTTTTTACATAACATACTTACTGATTTTGCTTTCTTCGGTCATTCCTTTTATTAAAAAAATCTTGTTTTCGGTGATCTTGGATACGCTGCGACTGAAACTTTGAGATAAAAATAGAAATCTCTCGCCTCGCTTATCTCCACTTCCGGCTAAAGGTTTATACGGTTTATACCCTGTGAGTGCACACCCACGCAGTGGCGTGGGCGCACATAGGTAACCCCCGGCACGTATCCATGATTTTATAATTTTTTCTGTATACCATGCAACAGAGTTTGGGGTGCCATCTGGCGGCGTGGCTCTCCCACTGGGTATAAGAGGTTTGTTTTGTGTCAACATCAATTAATTTATGAATTATATCATAGTTTTGGATGACAGTGGGTATGCTGGGGGTCTAGGGGGCACATTCAGGGCAATATTTTACCACAGCAATATGCAGGAGAAAATATGACATCATTTGTTAGGATAAAATGGCTATTGATATTGGTGATTTATATAGCTACAACACCAGTTTTTAAAACAAAATTGATATTCATTTTCTTTTGTGTGGAGTGGAATGAGACAGATTTTTCCCCAAACTGTTGTCTGCTGATGCAGATTTTATTTTGGGATTGGGGTAGTTTTCAAAGAAAGCAGTGAATTCACAAGCAGAAATGACTCTTTTATCAAATGAAATAGGTAAAATGTATCTTTGGAAGGATTAGAATGTTGGTTAAAATCCAGTCCAATCATTTTTACACACCTAGCAAAATCCCCCTACAGTTTTTGAGGGTAGTACCCACAATCTCCCTCATTATTTTAAGAGCAGTACAAAAATCCCCCCTCCCGGCCTTTTACACCAAAAGGTTAAAGGGCAGGGATTTAAAAACTTATGTATTTAATTTGTAAATTACATAAACACTCATTTACAAGAAAACATGCATCAGTAACTATTTATCAGGACAGTTATTTATTTATTTATTGGAGTTTAAGGAAGTGCTCGGCCTCGAGCAGTAAAAAGATTTGGACATTTTTGTATGGCTTTAAATATACTTCTAACAAATTAGTGTGGGTGGGGGGGGGGGGGGGGGTGGAGAAGTTTGGTTCACCAGAAATTATGGAGGGAGGAATTTTTCAGGGAAAAGTTTTGTACGTTACCCTTTGGAAGGTTTGGGGGTTGATTATAAAGAAATACATACATGTAAATGTACATGTATTTTGGGCTTCCAACACTGATTTAATTATTATTATTTGGATATTACACGTATTTCACATTTAAATGTTCATTCAAGAAACACAGACCGAATAATACTGTTTTATTTTTTGAAAAGTTATATTTTTGTCACAGTCAGTAATAAAGGTCATATATTGCCAAAAATAATGCAGTTAAATGCATCTTGAGCAAGTGTGGCATCCAGAACTGAGTAGCACACTATAACCTCTGGCAAATACCAAATACACATGTAACCACCTATTTTACCTATTAACACATTTAATTAACCCATGGTTTCCCCTCATAGTACTTGTTATAGAGGGGATTCCAAATGTATTCCAATCCTCCTCCCAAATCACCATCCAAACACTCGCCTAGAAAACCCCAATTTCACTTGTATTCACTGGTATAATAGAAGTTTTCTCCATATTATAACCCTTTACCTTACATGTACATGAAAAGAAGATACCACTTTTAAATTACTAATTTCTTTTCATTTTTGGGTCAAAAAGACAGCTCATGACCCCCCCCCCCCACCCCCCCCTTCACTGGAATGAGCTGAACAAGCTCATTCCAATGAGGGAGGTCATAAGCTATGTTTTTGATGCCAAAAAATGCAAAAATAATTAACATTGAATGGCAATTTTGGTGAATGGTGCTAGCCGGTTTTGGCCATTACTTTGAGTGAATGATTAATAGAAACTTTCTCTATATTATGATGTTAACCCTTTACCCCTGTACATAAAAAGAAGGTACCACTTTTGAATAACTAATTTCTTTTCATTTTTTTCTGTCAAAAAACAGCTATGACGCCCCCTCATTGGAATGAGCTGAACGAGCTCATTCCAATGAAGGGGTCATAAGCTATGTTTTTGATGCCAAAAAATGCAAAAATAATTAACATTGAATGGCAATTTTGGTGAATGGTGCTAGCCAGTTTTGGCCTTTACATTGAGTGAATGATTAATAGAAGCCTTTCTCCATATTATGATGTTAACCACCTTTACCTTACATGAAAAGAAGATAGCACTTTTGAATAACTAATTTCTTTTTATTTTTTGCGTCAAAAACATAGCTATGACCCCCCCCCCCCCCCCCACCCCCCCTCCACTGGAATGAGCTGAACGAGCTCATTCCAATGAGGGGTCATAAGCAAAGTTTTTGATGCCAAAAATAATGAACATTGAATGGCAGTTTTGGTGAATGGTGCCACTAAGCCCGATTTGGCCATTACAATGTGTGAGTGATTAAAAATGTTAAAAAACAATTTCTTCATTCACAGAGTATTTTGGAACATGAATTTGGGGAAAGGGGGTGGGGGTACATTGGGAAAAGTAACAAAGTTGCAAATGTGAATGAATGGCTTTTGTGCACATACCAATATAGTAGTCTGATACTAGTGTTGTCAGGTCCCCATGTTATAGCACAAAACTACATTAACAATTGTCCCCCTACCACCCATACTGAACCCCTCAGCTGATGAGAAAGTAAACAGCATACACTCTCAGTTTCCTATGATTTGCTTTAGTACTGCAGCTCTCAGGGTCCATTGAGTTTTTTTTCTATTTGACAAACCCTGTACTGTCTCTTCTCACTAATTTTTCATTGTATGTCAGTCAGTATTCCTATGTACATGCAGATTGTCACTTTCAAAATATGTGATTGCATGTCTGTCTGTCCATCACAACATTCCTCTGTACATGTCGCCTGGTCACTTTCAAAATATGTGATTGCATGTCTGTCTGTCCATCCACACAAAGTGTTGGTTTGTTTTCATTTGCACGGTTGTACATTTTCAATAACTGGCAATTGACCCCCCCCCCCCCCCCTCCCATACACACACATACACAAATATATTAAACATTAAAGAGCACTACATTCCTGAAGCAAATATCTGAGTTATCTTCACTGGGTACTATGCATGCATGTATTTTCCCTAATTTCACTCTTTTTATCAGAATGGGTGCCTGTAGGGATTAAATCGAAGGTTGTAAACGAGCCCTTCTGGGTACATGTGCTTGCGTGACACACACATCACTACAGAATCAATATTTGATGGTTTTAGGCATTTAACAGTGCTATGCTATAACATAGGAGCAGTGCTCAGCTGGTCATACTGTTGGAAAAATCGTGTTTAATGTTTTGTCAGTGCCATACCAATGACACCTAGGTCCCTTAACTGAGAAAGTGAGGCTTTTTTCACAAGAATGGCAAAATATTCATCAAATGCATTGTGACATATCTTCAGAAGCCAGAATGTGATTTAAAAACTATCACAAATGGGAAATTTAATATCACAGGAGGTTTGTTATGTGTCAACATCAATTAATTTATGAATTTTATCCTAGTTTTTTATAAAAAGGGGCATACTAGGGGGACACCTTCAGGGCTGTATTTTGCCACATCCATATGTACATGTAGAAGAAAACTTGACATCAGTTGTTAAGATAAAATGGTACTGTCTATTGATATTGGTGAATTATACAGCTGCAACCCCCAATTTTTGAATCAAAATTGACATTCATTTGTTTCGTGGGGTTGGAACACCACTCTTTGTCTTGCTATATGATTAAATGAGACAAATTTTTCCTCAAAGTATTACATGCTGATGCAGATTTTAGTTTTATTTTGGGATTAGGTTAGTTTTCAAAGGAAAGCTACATGAATTCCTTACCTCTCAGCTTATTCATTTATTTATATTTATTTATTTATTTATTGGTGTTTAAGGTCACATACTTATGCACAATGGCTAATCGTGACCGTGACAGTTTTAACGGGTGGAGGGAGCCGGAGTACCCGGAGAGAACCACCGAGCAACGACGAGCAGCTGTCAGCTCTCCAACATCGTAACTCTGAACTCTGCACCGCAGCACAGCAGGGTTAGATTGGTTGAAGACATGCACACCATCGACGTGCAGTACGCCTCAGTACACAGCGTCATCGTGCCCCCCATGTAGGCAATCGGGGTGAAGTGTCTTACCCAAGGACACAACGCGGTTGCCGCAGGTGGGATTCGAACCGAGGACCTCTCGGCTTGCAGCCTGCACATCTACCAACTGAACCACCGCGCCCCCAGCTTATTCATTAGGTAACAGAGTAGAAAAATGTACTGGAGGCAACAGCAGTTTTTAATCTGTTTGACACAGTTTGGACAGTTTTCTTAAAACAACAAATTTCCCATGTTTTTAACTCATTGGAAGCCAAAAGTTGAATTCTCATGCAGAAATGACCCTTTTGTCACATGAAAGAGGTAAAATGTATCTTTGATAGGATTGGGGTTGATTAAGGAAATACATAATTTGACTTCCGAACCTGATTTAATTATTATTTTGAGAGTTTATTTCACATTTAAAAAATTCATTGGGGTACCACACCACCTTACAGTACCTTTTTATTGTTTTGAAAAATATGTTTTTGTCAGTAAGGGCTATATATTGCAAGCGAATTCACATCTTGAGCAAGTGTAGCCTCCAGGGGCACACTACAGCCTCCAGCAAATGCCAAATAACAACCAATTTTACCCTACATGTACACATGTATTAACAAATGTAATTAAACCATGGTTCCTCATCATAGTACTAGGGGCAGGGGGGTGGGGGTCCAATCTTTCAACCCCCTTCCAAATCACCATTCAAACTCACAGCCAGAAAGCCCATATAGCACTTTTATTTACTGGTATTTAGATGTTTGTCGGAATTATGCCGTTAACCCTTTACTTAACATGAACAGCTGATTACCCTTGCCCACAAACTTATTGGCTCACTAATTTTTTGTGTCAAAAACATGACTTTTTACACCATTGGAATGACCTCATTCCAATGAGGGGTCATAAGCTATCTTTTTGACACAAAAAAACGAGAAAATAATGAACATGGAATGGCAACACTTGTGAATTGCACCAGCAACTTTTGACCGTTATATTTGGTAAAGGGTTAAAAAATGTTAGAAAATAATTTCTTCATTGAAAGAGTATTTTGGAACACAAATTTGGGGGTGGGGTATAGTGGGAAAAAGTAACACAGTAAAGTTGCAAATGTGAATGAATGTCATTTGTGCACAGCAACCAATAAAGTAGTCTTGTACTAATAAAGTAGTCTAGTACTAAATTTTCCTCTTATATGATGCACGACCCTCTGTTTTTAGGTCGGAACAAGTTCTCTGAGGGCTATTTTGACAACGATATTTGACGTTTGTTGAAATATCGCGCTATCAAGCTCAAAATTAGTAGATTTTAACAAAGGGCCATAACCTCTTGAGAAAAAGCGCAGACTCGCCCTATTTTGCGTCATTGGGTGTTGCACGTGCATATCAAGCGACACCACCAAATATCAAAACCCGTCCAGAAATAACTAATTTTTTCACCAAAAAGGGCCGGCCGATCGGCCCTCGCCATTACCGATAGTCAAGGTTTTTTGTTGTTGAAAAATTCGACTAAAAATAGGAAACTAAATGAATAGAATTAAGGGGACGTCCAACCTAACTTTGGTCAAATTTCATGTAATTTTCTTTCAAGTCTAAAAAAGGCCCAAAATGAATAACTCCCAATAATTATATACCAAAATGCTTGGAATGAAACATAGAACATGTGGAAACTGAAATTTGCCATGGAACTGCTGCCATGTGTAAATAGCACCACCTGAAAGTCTGCTATGGCATAAGTAAGAGAACAAAATTTTTACAATAAAATACCTCAAAATAAAATAACAGCTGTATTCTATAAACATTTAAGTACATACTCGAAGAAATCTTTTCCTCATTCATGAAAGTAATGAAGATTGAGACCAAATGTTATAAGTGGAGTGCTCACTGATTGAAGGCAGACATTTTCTTTTGTTTATGTTTTGATTTGGGGAGTTCAACAAAGGTCAACTTGAAGGAGTCCAGCAGAAGAAGTATGGAAGGACAAAAGAGTGTCTCCCAGTATCAAGATGTATGTGTTACTGTAATGGTTTGGAAAGAAAATAAAATATTCTCCTATGTAGAATGCACTGCAAAGTCATACATTGTAGTTGAATAAATATATTTACAAACCCCTTGCACTGTAACCCCTTTTATCCCGTGCATCAATTTGATAGTGATTAAATTGTTAAATTTGTCTGGTTTATCAATAAATATATTAGCTTTGTTTAACTCTTGGTCACCAATACACTCATGATATCTGTTGGAGAATAAAAAAAGGGGAACTGTAACCTGTCACTGCAATAAACCATCTAAAGTACTTAAAAGTACATTGTCATTCAAAACACATCAAATCAACCTTACATAACCATTATTGCATGTACTTTCCCCAAGGAGGCTTATTGACATATTGAGATCAGAAGGGCACATCCAGAGGGTCTCACATATTTTTTTCAAGAACGCAGTACACAAAGCAATCCCCAAAAGATTACAAGTGAGCTCCATTTGACACAAAAAATTTCGGGGGGGGGGGGGGCTCTTTTTGAAGATCCTGGCCACACATGTTCCAAACACTATCAGACAGGTAAACCTCCAAATAAGTGTATCTGCAAAAATCATGTTACATTGCAAAACATTCTTTTTAGAGTTTTAGTTCTGGACCTTTCAAGCTTCTTACTTCCAACTATAACACTTAATTTATCGATTAATGGGTGAATAGAAAAGTCCTGCCACAATCAACATTTTGAGTTCCATAAGCCTTCAAAACAGCTCCGATAAAAAGTGTCAAACATCAGATTGGTGGCTTTATACAGAATATTCATTAGGTTGTTGCTTGATAAGTAATAGGAACAAAATCTTCACAAGAAAATTCTGTAGCAATACAATTGAGAGTATTAGCAGGCACTTTGCAACAAATTGTAACAAATCAACTAGTTCTAAACAAAATTTTCTAACTCAAAAGAGTGAAAAAAGTACCACAACTCTGAAAAAATGTGGGAAGAAACACATGCTACATCAGCTACACAGGCATTGTTTCCCCATGATGCTCGATCACAAAACCAAATATCCTTCAAATTGGAGTAGCAATGGTTGAGATACAAGGGGGAATGTTGGTACATGTAATGATGAATGGGTAAGATTAAGAGGACAGGGGTCACCACTGGCACTGCACGGCCCTAGATGCACCTTTGATTTTCCAACTTCCAGGTCTGGGGCATAATAATCGCAACACACCCACCTTATCAGTTCATAATTTCAGTAAAATAAAAGAAATTATCAATTTGAATTAAATAATAGATGATGGAAAATATTTGGCTTCCTGCGCCTTCTCGTACTATTTAATTACCACAAACAATATCAGTTTGATGCCGACAAACGAAACTGAACGCATGTGGTTTGGTTAAAAAGTAACTCGGCATGAATAATGAAGAAATTGTGAATATTTCGTGTATTTCATTTATTTAAAAGCCAATTGCAGCTAATATTGACCGTGCATTTGATAATTCGTTTCGGTTTTGACCACACGGCCACGCTGACACTCCGTGACAGCGGTTATGTTTATTGTGATACGCAAATTGGGGGATGGTTTCCGGTAAAGGAGATTTGTCACATTTGTCAGTGTAAAACGATCATAAAAGACACTGATCGACGCTTGTATTACTATGGTTGATTGCAAGAAAAAACTAAATTCTCAGCATCGTCCAAGCGCACCTTATTTAAAAGCACGAATGCATCATTTTCAACCCATCTTCAATTGGTCCTTTGCAGACATCAAACATACCCGCCTTCAAATCCCATGGTTACTAGGAAGTAAATAACTTCGCAGCGACAGGGGGAAATTAACACGCTCAATATAGTTCCAGGTCACTTGGAATATTCTTCGTGAAAAAGTGATTTCTGAAGCATTCTGCTTACTTTGTTATGAATATTGCCTTATTTTGTGTGTATCGTCCCGATTTTATACACTCGGTTATTTTTTTTACAAGTGGTTCATGTTGTCTTTCTAGTGCGCAATAATTCAGATTTTTTGTCAACAAAAAAGTTCAGACGGCCTGTAAACACGAGAGGGAATTTCGAACCATATTTTGCAGTTATGACATTAACAGCTCAAGTACTTGCTGTCACCTGTTTGGAAATCCGCTCATACATTGTCTCGAACAAATAAAGGGCGTGATCACGTCCTTGCATTCTTACGATTGCCCAAATTGAGTATTTCTGCAAGAACCACATCGTAATCACATGACCGGAAAAACATCGTTGAAACATGGCCACATCCGGAACATCAAAAATTTGTGTTGATGTCATTACATTCAAACGTCAAAACCCACCAGAGTGTGTGTCAAAAAAATGCTTTCTCCGAGTCTGTAGTATGTTATCATTATATTGAGGACAAGGCTTTCGAATTACCGATTATTTTGTGATTTTACCGGTTCGTTACTTATGCCATTTGCAAATTAATTTTCTTCAAAATCATAAAATTCACTTTTTTTCCTGAAAAAAATGTTATGTACCTTTTCTATGCACTTTACTCATTATTTTGATATATAATTTGCCTTTCCTTACTTCTCTTATCTGTTTCTGAGGCATTGGGAAAAATGTCAAAAAATTGACCAAAGTTAGGTTGGACGACCCCTTAAATAAGTATGCCTAATGATATCACGGAACACCGGCGACGTTTTTTTCTCGAGTCTGGCAAATAACTGACAACATTGGTGTCATTAAATTGAGATAGGTCGGATATCACACATAAATCTGCTATTACGCACCCCCCCCCCCCCCCCTTATACATCCTGCAAGTATAAATATCTCCATAATAAAATTTCTTGCCTAATGTTCCCTACATGGGGTAACTTGGAGGGGAGGGGGGGGGGGGGCGTATGGATGATTTTTAGTTCCCCGAAGGGAGCTTAACTTATCACTTGCCGTCCGTCGACGTCCGTCGTGAACTTTACATTATCGACTTCTCCTCCCAAACTACTGGACCAAATTGAACCAAATTTGGTGTGCATGTTCCTTATCATATGTCAATTCACGTTTGTACAATTAGCCTTGCCGCGCCCACAATGGGCACCACAAGGGGCATTACTCTGATAGCACCCATACATTTTGTTTTTAACAAAAATTAAAAAATCTACTCCAGAACCATCATTTAGAATATTTTGATATTTGGTAACATCTCTAGGGGTTATATACCAGTCAGATTCAAGTTTATTCAAATCGAGTCCACGGGTTAATAATCGGGCTCCCAATAGGAGCCCGAATTTTAACTTAGTGAAATATGAGGAAATTTCTTTAAAAATCTTTCATATTTGGTATGAATGCTTTCGTATTTGGTATACAACATCTCTAAGAGGGTCAGATTCAAGTTTGTACAAACCGGGTGCCTCAGTTAGTATTTGGACTCTCTATTGGAGCCCAAAGATTATTTTCTTTAAAAACCTCCTTCTTCAGCTCCACCGGTCAGAATTGTTTCATATTTGGTATATAACATCTCAAGGGGGATCAGGTTCAAGTTTGTTAAATTTGAGCCCTGGCTTATTATTTGGGCTCTCTACGGGCAGGGGTAGGAGTGGCATGGGGAGCATGTTACGTTCAGGTTTGTTCAAATCGATTCCTTAGTGTTTTTTCTTAAAATTTGCCTCTCATGCATTCATTCCTTTGTAGTGTTGATGAACTATGCATAACTGAATGTGACCCCAAATACTTCTTTGAACCACGTTGGCAGGTGAGCGATTAAGGCCCCTTGGGGCCTCTTGTTTAGTCAAGTTGTGACGAAGTCCGGCTGGTCTTATTTATTTATTTATTTATTTATTGATGTTTAAGGTCACATATTTATGCACAATGGCTAATCATGACCGTGACAGTTTTACGGGTGGAGGAAGCCGGAGTACCCGGAGAGAACCACCGAGCAACGACGAGCAGCTGCCAGCTCCCCAACATCGTAACTCCGCACTGCAGCACAGGCAGGGTTAGATTGGTTGAAGACATGCGTACCATCGACGTGCAGTACGCCTTAGTACACGGCGTCATCGTGCCCCCACGCGGGCAATGGAGATGAAGTGTCTTGCCCAAGGACACAACGCGGTTGCCGCAGGTGGGATTCGAACCGAGGACCTCTCGGCTTGCAGCGGCTGGTCTTATAGTTTGGTGAATGGCGGGCGGGCGTAAACAATTGGTTTCCGGATGATAACTTGATAATGGTTCCTCCCACGTTCATGAAACTCAATAGGTAGGTTGGCATCGATGAGTGGAAGAACTCTATTTATTTTGGACATGCTTGGTCAAAGGTCAAGGTCACAGTGACTATGAACATAGTAAATTGTAAACAATTGGTTTCCGAATGATAACTTGTCCCACATTCATGAAACTTCATAGGATGGTTGGCATCGATGAGAGGAAGAAGTGTATTTATTTTGGACTCGCTAGATGAAAGGTCAAGGTCACAGTTACCTTCTACATAGTAAATCGTAAACAATTGGTTTCTGGATGATAACTTGACTACGCTTGAACCCACATTCACGAAACTTCATAGGTAGGTTGGCCTAGGTGAGTGGAAGATCCCTATTTATCTTGGACATGCTAGGTCAAAGGTCAAGGTCGCATTGACCTTGAACGTAATAAATCGTAAATAATTGGTTTCCAGATGATAATTTGACAATGGTTCCACCCAAAGTCATGAAACTTCATAGGTAGGTTGTCGTTGTTGCAAGAAGGAGCCCTATTTATTTTGGAATCATTAGGTCTAAGGTCAAGGTCATAGTGACCCTTCACATAGTAAATTGTAAACAATTGGTTTCCGGACGATAAGTTGATAATGATTAAACCCACTTTTGTACCGTCACAACTCGACATTGGATTGGTGATCCTATCGGAATTATTGGGAAATCGTGATTAAGTGCCTTGCCCAATGACACAACGCAGTTACCCCTGCTGGGGATCGAACCGTGTATCTCTCGGCTTGATGTTAGTAGTAAATCATGTACCCGATCGACCCACATTAGCCGGAACTCATGTGAGATGGCCCAGTTACTTCATTTTTGGTTGTCATGGTAGCCCGCGTGACTGCCATCTTGTGACAACATCCCCATAGTGATACGTGGTCCTAGTGTACATGCGCCGCGCGTTTTTGTTGAGGTGAGACGAGTGTATGTCGTCCATTTTGTATATCTGAGACCGCCATCTTGGTTTCTATGGCAGCACATGGTTTCTATGTGACCCAAAACCTTCTGATAGGAAAGGGGTGTGTTCGGAGGGTGTGTTCGATTGAATAGGAGTAAATTTAATTACAACAAAAAAACTGACAATCACTCTAAATAATCCAAAACTACCAAAACTACCAAACCCCCATCTAGGGCTTATAATAGTAGCACGTAGTGCTAAATGAATGATGAGAGGTCTCATGTGGATAAATTTTACGTGAACTGGAATAAATCGAATTACCACGAACATCCAGACAAATCCTCTAAACCATCAAAACAACTTTATTTGGCACGGATTCCTCAATTTTGGGCTTAAAAGACTAGCATGCAGTGCTTTAAGTTGAGGTGCGTTTCCTGGTATGAGTAATTGTATTTGTTCGAATACTTTGTAAAATTACCCAAATAAATCCAACAGTTCTTTTACTAGTGCGGATTTCCCACTAAATATTCGGTTTCTATCTGTTGTCCCCTAGAATTCTTCTTTTTGTAACTTTATTGTTTCGAATGTGCACCATAGTCTCTGTATTTCATCTATCCTGGTATATTCTGTGGTTTATCCTTCTATTTCCTGGCCTGTTTTGCCTTTTACTGGGCCCATTTCTGCCTATCCCAACAGTTTATTTTGTCTTGGACGTCTCAGTTTTTGCCTTCCCTGTGTATAATCCTCAAACCCAAAATACAATCAAGCAGGGATAGGTATTATTCGAACGACTCGAATCTTATCGAGCAAATAAGCTTTTGAGCAATTACTGAAAAAGTCATTGCTCGAACGACTCAAATCCCATTGAGCAAATGAGTATCGAAAGAGCAATTTCTTTTACGACTCTTAATGCTCATCGGGGTATAGGAGGATACCTATGACATGATGACGTAGTACTATATATACTTGATGATAAATTAGCTCCTAGCATCTGCCCAGTTCTAGACCTTTCCATGATCTTCATATCTCCAATACCACTATTACTGATTTTCCCAATACTGCCATCGTCTGTCCTATGATTAGCTTTTACAGTAGTCACCAAAACCTGAAGTCTTCTTCCACTCTTGCAGCCTTGTACCATTACTAGCACTAGTACAGGCTTCCTAACCATCTCAGATTGCTCGAACGACCAGAATCGAACAAATGAGCCATAGAGTAATTGCCTGAACGAGTGACTCCACGTACGACTCTTTTGCTCGTCTAGGTATTGAAGGATGGGAAGGATCTTGGGAACTGACAACGTGATATAATAATCTTAGTTATTGAGATTGACGTACAATCCAGCTCATAATACAGACTTGGTTTTTGAAAGTGTTGTTAAACTCTAATGAACCAATTTGCCATTGAATTATGATCTTTTGTCAGTTTAAAAAATGAAGGTTTGTTTTACTATAGCTTGTCTGGAGTTTGATCCTTCCGCAATCTTTCAAAAATTTCCCGATTGCCATATTTGTCGCCACATTAACATATGAACACACATGTGTGGTTCTGTGTTTATTTGCATGTCGCCCTACAACACGTTTTGGCAAATTGTTATATTTCACATAACCGCTGCTATTTCTGCGATATATACCATCTCTTTCCTGAAAAATCTTGCTTAGGGCCTGCAATATTTACCGAAATTAACAATATTGGGTGTGCACCATTACGTGTCACGTATTTTCATATTAGTAGACGTGGAAGCCAGGAGTAGTAGTAATAATGTATATGCCAGGCAGTAGCAGTGTGAGTAAATAAACTGTACGTAGAGAGTGTATTATCACTAAATCACCCGCAGAGTGGAGATTCCACCAAAGCAGTAATTGCAACTTTGTTGCAAAGCACAATAAGCACAAGCAAATTTCCAGCCAATGAACCTCCGGGTTATATCCGGAGGTCCATTGGCGGAAACATTGCTTGTGTTTTTGTCCACATGTACAGAATTTGACAGTGATGCTTTGGGCGATAACTCCACTCCCCAGGTGATTTAGTTACAATCCACTCTCCACGTACTGTAGGTTATTACTGCCATGTGGGTTCTCGAGACCTCGTCTCTGGGCTTATATCGACGAGTCCGTTAAGACGAGTCGATATACGATCCAAAGACGTGGTCCCAATCTAAACATCATTTCGGAAGTAATAACCAATTTATCTTACAACTTTCCTCCCTTTCTTGACTTGTACGCATATATTTTGACAATCGGCGATGAATTGATTTTTTGTTATGAATGCATGAATAAAGATCATGACATCATGGTATTACGTTCTTGAACTGTGCATGATGTAATCCCCATTCATTGTTCCATTTGTAATATAAGTGCCGGAAGTTTATAACAGTGTTTCCGCTGTCTCTTTCTTTATTTTATTTTCCGGGTTTATGACCAGGGATGCCTGTATTTAAGAAATAACTGTTGTTTTCCTTCGGTTTATGCGATATAAACCGAAAATTTTCAGCACAAGATTCATAACTCACGTAGCGAGTTATGATTAAGCTTGTGCTGAAAATTTTCGGTTTATATCGCATAAATCGAAGGGAAAACAACAGTTATTTCTTATAATTTAGTCCGACTGTAATATTAAAATATAAAAACTATGAGTACGTGAACGAAAAACTTTTAATTTTCGCAAAAGACAACAGTCAAACTCGGGAAAGTGTGCCACAAACAGGTCACGTCAATCATTGTCAAATTGTTTGTTGTTTTGATTTTCGATCGCAGACGACAGATATTTAGCAAGTCACGTAACAATATCATTAAAAACATTTTTTTTTAAGTTCCCCCAAAATCATGTTTGGATGTATGATCTTTTATTCGTCTCCCACTTCGGTATATTTTATTAAATTCAATTGTTCCCGAAAAATTATCATTATATTCTCGCTGACTGGAGGCGACGAAAAATCGATCATTCATCTTTGTTTACAAGCTTGTTATCCATCTATCAGTCTGCCGTAAGGCCCTCACGGTGACAATTGGATTGAGTGGGCGGGGCTTCCAGAGTGTAGACATTCCAAATCATTACGTGATTTGGTTTATACGATTTTGACGACTTTCACGCTGTATGCTTTCAACCAATCAAACACAGAGGCGGGGCAAATGATTAAATTATAATATTATCATGGCAAAAAATAATCTAGTCTAATTTATTTCGCTGAGTTGGTGATTTATTTATCATTTAATTACTTTCATAACAACGGTGGCCTCGAGATGTGTGATCCGTTTTCGAGAAGTGCTGGTAAAAACGGTATTTTTCTTAATCGAATGATCGCACGAGCGGTTTCTACCATCAATACAGATTTGTATTTCGTCTAGACATTTTTACTTGCATTGGGGGAAATACGTTTTTGTTGTTCCTGTTGTAAGATAAGAAGTGGTTTATGTACGGCTAATAACAGTATTTTTCAATAGCAGTGAGCAAACTAACAGAGAGCTATTGTAGTAGATTTAGAAAACATCAGCTAGTGATTAGGCTAGACAATATCAGTAACATAGCCAAATTAGTGATACATCACTTTACCGGAACATTCGGTGCATGGACAGGAAGAGGAAGTAGAAATGAGAGCACTCTGAACAGGAAAAAGGTTCCAAATAGCATACTGTATATACGTCCCCTGAGTTCCAATGTGTTCTATGTGCCTAGTGGCATATACAACACATTGGAACTCAGGGGACGAATAGATAGACGTTGCACCAAGGTGGAGATTCACACGCCCCCACCAGATTACTCTCCTGAAAAACAGAACGCACTCCAACTGTTATACTATAAAATTCCAAGCGTTGTTTATGAAGTACATGCCTATAAAATAACTATTAGGCGTTTCTGGGGTTGAAAATAGACCGCCATGGGTTAAAACCACCACTGGTGTACTACCATCGATTTAAATCATCCCCACAACACTCAAAATTCCCAGTATAGTTCGTAATGCACTACATCATAAAAGATCAATTGTCATATAGCACAATGGATAAATGCCGTCACTATACTGCAAGTCCATTGTATTGTCCAACAACCCCAAAGCATAATAATATAATAACACTTCGGCCGGCCGCTGATTTGTCGCGGTTCTCGTATGAGAAGGCCTTGGTTACCCATGTTCTACCAACTGCCTCCCTATTCCCGCGCTTCTTCTCTCCTCCCAACACTCGGAGACGAACTGCTTGATGACATCCCTTGCCCCATTCCCCATTCTTCCCAATCTCTCCGATTAGTATATTAACCCTCTCCTTTGAGTCGCCCCCTAACCACATGTCCTTCATTCTCCCATCCCACTTCTCCATTATACTCCCCGTGAATCGTGTTCTTTTAGACTGGTATTTTGGGCATTCTATAAGAACTGGCAAATTACCACATCTTTGAAAATGCTATTGGTTCATTTCAGACAATGCAAAGTCATAACTAGAAAATAAAGTTGTAGAAAATACAATTGTAGAACTTATTTCGTCTGCTTTTATAAAGAAAGGTAGCCATTTTGTTTCCGAATTAATTTCACCTATTGGCGTTCAGATAAAAGAGAGTTTCCTGATAAATATCCAAAATGAAGCGATTCGGATCTTTTAATTTATTATTTAATTCGTTTGGTGGCATGATAAATGCGTTACAGGACGTTTACTTGCCAGGTATGGCCTCGTTTGAGGTTCAGCGCGATCAATATTAGGCTCAGCCTACGGCATCGCCTAATATTAATTTCCTTCGCTTCGCATTAAGGATTAGCGGGCATGATGGCATTTGTTTTCATACACATGATCTTCCTCAATATGGCACGTACACTTTTCTATTATTTCGCGAGGACGAGGTGATTAACCCCCTGTACGCTGATGTCAAAACACTGAAATTAACCCTTTGAACGATAGTGGCATCTTCCATGTCAGTTCAATGAAAGCAATTGGAAGAGTTCATATTTATTATTTAGGGGTGGACCAATTAATATTTTCAACGTGCAGCCTTGGGGCTGCACGTTGAAAATATTGATTGGTCTTCCTCACACTTTAACTTAGCAGCCATCGTACTTCATGAATGTATGACGTATCATGTTCTTGGACGGAAAATCGGCCTTTCGGGTTCTAAAGGTTAGAGCGGCAAATTTTCCCTTTTTGTCAAACAGGATTGAACTGGTTCAATTCCAAGTGGCCTCGTGTGGTAAAAATTGCAGGTTGAAAATTTTATATTTTGAGATCAGTGTGCAAGTGTTAATTCGGGGTCTTTTGAAAATAAAATTTCGTTTAGCATATCGATAAATATTCATTTTTTGCGGTGTCCCTATGGTAAAGCCTGTCGAGGTAACTGATGAAAGCAACACAATCCATAACTAGTTTCAAAGTGCCCAGATTTTGGAATAAAATCTAGACATGAGTATTGGTTTTAATGATGGTGATAAACTACAGGTTGTCATGTTGTCCTAAGAGAGGCATTTTGAAATTGGTACCAGACCGACATTTGAAGGAAAGGTGGAAGAAAGACCTCAATTCTCGCCCAGCCTCGTTTTCGATTTTGCAGTATCACACTGCGTGTGTTTTCTGCCCGATCGGCAGTATCACATTGCATCTGATACAGCAACAGAGATTTCATGACCGAAATCATGTTCGTATCCGTGACAGGTGTATAATGAAACTAAGTTTTGTCATGATTGAGTATGTTTGTCATGATAATAATACAAAATAAATAATACAAAGAAAGTCATTTATATTAATGAGTCTAATATCTCCTTAGACAAAAATGTTATTGATAGAAATCATCGGGAAAACAGTAGATGAGCGGACATGCGGTCAGCAAGCTTCTGAATTTTAACCCTGCTCCAAACGAAACGGCCACACCCGCCATCGTAACATACAAATTAAGTAGTTGAAAACTACAAAGTTTAAAATATTTCAAAAAGCCATATTATGTAACCCCTTATTGGAACGAACTCGTCGTGCACAATCCAGGAAGGGGTCACATAATATGGTTTTATTAAAAAAAGTAAAAATATTTGAAAAACTAATATTTAAAATAATACATTTAATTACCATCTGCATTGCGTAAAGGGTTAATACTGCTCTACAGGACAGTGCCTGACGTTTGTGAAATGATGTGCACATAGGTGATATAACTTCGCTAAGATTTCGAAATTTCAATTTTTATATAAAATTCGCATACCTTTGGTATTTAACCCTTTACCCAACGTAATGGCCAAAAACGGACAGCGCTATTCTCAAAAAACGCCAATTAATTTTCATTATTTTTTCATTTTTTGTCTCAAAAACATAGGTTATGACCCTTCGTGGGGACGAGCTCGTTCCAACGAGGGGTCATAACCTATGTTTTTGAGACAAAAAATTAGTTATTCAAGAATATTTTTTGCAAGTGTCGTCTGCTTTTCATGTTAGGTAAAGGGTTAATATACTGAGAATTTTAGAGCTAACGTTCCGCTGTTTGTTCTTTCAAAATAAAAAACAATCTGTTAGATGTTTTCGTTGAAGCGATATCTGCAGAAGGGTTAATGTAATCTGTAATTTGTTTACTCCTTTACCTAACGAAACGGAAACATCCACCCGCGTAATTTACATATCAGGCAGTTGAAAAAAGGAGTTATTTTTCAAAGAAATTCCAAAAACCTATATCAGGGGATCCTCCATTTGAACAAGCCGTTCCACTGAGGGGTTCACATGGTATGGTTTTCTTGAACCTTTTTGAAAAATCCAAGGAAACAATAAATAAAATTATAAATTCTGATACCTGTGCTCTGGGGGAAAGGTTAAACTACATAAAATGAAACATTCAGTATATTCCATTACACGCAGATAAATTTATCAATTTATCAACATTCTCCAGTTATCTGGTTAACAGGAGGAATATTATGACTCTCTTCGCGTATCCTGTGAACGTATCTTGAAACTAGAGAAACAGAATTTACTGCATCCAGTAAATTCAAGTCTGTGTGAAAAGGGTTAAAGTATCAGTAATAAACTCTACAGAAAGAGAATTTATGGAGGCTTTTCTTCTGGTGTAAAATATTTTTTAACAAATCAGAAATGGGTTTTTCGTTAACAGTATTTACAGATATTCATACAGGAATCAGAACAATTTTTATAAGAAACCAGAAAAGGCATATCTGTGACCAGCATTTAAAGGGTTCGATACACGAATCAGAAATGGACAATTTTGGCTCTGCCCACGAATTTGAGTGATGAAATACATTCATAAACTTTAGAAATACATTAAGGTGTAAATGCATTTCTCAGTCTTTCTGAATAATATGCACTTGATGACCTCATTCAGGTGGACCATATATTGAATCTCCAGCAATGTTTAACTCAGTCGGTGTAGTCCCATGTCCACATCTACATTGAAGAATGAGCGCAACCCACTTTGAAATAATAGCTCCACCAACTTCAGATCTGTCATCTGATATTCAGATCGAACGGGTGAAAAAAACATAGATGAGTGCAAACTGGTTATTGTTAACCAGCATGCCAAAATGCATAGAGATAGGACGGTCCGTATTTGAGGTGTCGCGCTGACAAAGGGTGCATAGACTCTATGTCGGAGATAGTGTCATAAAAACCTTAAAAAACCCCAAGAGCTCATTTGAAAGCCTGCTTTTAAAATAGCATCTAGTGGCCTAAACAAGGCATGCATAAAACTAGAACTTCTCTAATAAAATAATTTTAAACAGTCATAGCACTAACACAGTTAACAGAACATTCAACTATGTCAGTATTGCATCTTTTACCGGCATCCTGACAGTATTGTGATAGGTTTAAATAACAAATCTCCAGTGTAGTTTTACAATTACATGTACACTGGAATTCTTCATTATCAAGTTGTTTGTTTTTATATTAACTTGGTTTGGGAATTAATTCTGTACAATGAGATTAAATAAATAGATCATGTTATTGTATGCGACAGTCACAGCTTTCTCCCCACTGCTTTTTGTGAAATTCTTTCATGAAGAAAATATTCATACAGGAATCAGAACAATTTTTCTAAGAAACCCGAAAAGGCATATATATGCACACCATATATAGGGTTCGATCAAGGAATCAGAAATGGACATTACTGCCGCTACCATTTATTTGAATGACGAGATACATGTATAATCTTCAGAACTGCATTAATTGGTATAAAATGAAATTCCCAATAGGAAGAAAAAGTATGCATTTAATGACCTCTCTTGACCGCATAGAGGTGGACCACATTTTGAACCTCCAGCAAGTTTCAACTCATTTGGTGTAGGTACCACTACTATAGGTCATACTAAACCTGAAGTATGAGCACAAACTACTTTATAAATATTGGCTCCACCAACTCCGGATCTGCCATATTTGAAGATGATGGCAAATGTACATATTAGCAAGGCAATGATGAAGTGCATGCATGGTACCTCTGGAAAATATATTGCAAGTAAAAAGGTTCAGTAATGTTGGAATGTAGACGTTGAAAGGCCTTGAAGACCCCCAAGAGCCTGTCTGAAGACTTATTGGCATTGTCAAAATACCGAGGTCCCATCTACATCTATGTGTGTTTAGAACAACACTGTGAGAATGGAAATGGTTTTCATTATTCTCAATGATTTTTTCGAAGAGAGGTGCACCATCGAAGTGCAGTACGCTTTAGTACACAGCGCCACCGTGCCCCCATATTAAGATCTTCAGAGGGTTAAAATATTCGCTTTAAATATTCCATTTTAATCCTTTAACCCTTTACCCAACGAATCGGCCGCATCCGCCCGCGTAATATGCAAATTGAGAAGTTGAAAAAATATTAGTTCCAACGAGGGGTCCCATGATATGGTTTTGTTGAAATTGTTTGGAAAATTTGAAAAAAATGATATTTGAAATAATAAATTTTGCTATCGTCTGCGTTGGGTAAAGGGTTAAATGGGGGCGCAGTGGCTGAGTTGGCAGAGGAGCAGGCTGCAAGTCGAGCGGTCCTCACTCTGTCCTTGGGCAAGACACTTCACCCCATTGCCCACGTGGGTGCATGGTGGAGATTTGTACTAAAGCGTACTGCACATCGATGGTGCACCTGTCTTCAACCAATGCTAACCCTGCTTGCGTGGAGTTAGTATGTGGGGAATCTGATAGTTGCTCGTTGTTGCCCGGAGCTTCTCCCCAGGTACTCTGGCTTCCTCCACCCGTAAAACTGTCCAGGTCATGGTAAACCACTGTTCAGAAGTATGTGACATTAAACACCAATAAATAAATAATCCTTTAAAAATGAGCTCATTCCAATGAAGAGTCATAAGCTATGTTTTTCAAGCAAAAATGAAAAAGTAATTAAAACTGAATAGACATTTCTGTGTATAAAGCTGACCGGTTTTTGCCGTTATGTTGGCTAAAGGGTTAAGAATCCCTTAGTTTGGAAAGCACACTGAAAAGGTGTCCCATTCCACATAGAATTAAATGTTTCAGAAAAGAAAGCGAAAAACATTTTGTAGCCATGAGTTATATTAAAGATATTTTTTTATTCACATCAAAGTATTAAGAGGGTTAAAATCTGACCATTCAGATATTCCATTTTATTACTTTGTAACTGTGATAAGTGTTTCGAGAAAGCCACACACCACTCCATCCCAAAACCTCTCAATCCTGAGTTATGATTGAGAATAAATAGATTTTTAAAAAAAATGCTTTGAAAAGTGAAGGTTTCTCTCTCTTATCAATGATTGAGACTGAAGTTTTGTAACATGATACAACATAAATATACAGTGGTGTTCAATGTAACAAAGAATTCTATCTCAGCTTTCTCTCTGGAGATTTCTGTTTTAGATAATGGTTACTGCTTCAGCTAACTCATTTCCCAGTAAATGTTGTAAACATATTTATAACATCTAGAGCCCGAAGGCCCCACATGCCTCCAAATCATAGATGACCAAGTACCAATGGCAGGCAGTCTATCAGTATACCAAAAACATTGAGATAGGATTGATTGTGTTTGGGTTATGTTGACAAACAGTGCATAGAAGACATCCTATGAATGTTATTGATTTATTGGGGTTTAACGACACTTCAACAGCTAGGCCGCCTCGTGTCGTACAGTTTTTACGGATGGAGGAAACCAGAGAACACAGAGAACCACCAACCAACAACAACAAGCAACTGTCTGGCTCCCCAACATGCTAACTCCACACAAGTAGGGTTAGCGCAAGTGTATCATCGACATGCAGTATGTCTTAGTACACATCATCACTATGCCATTATGTGGGCAATGGGGGTGAAGTGTTTTTGCCCAAAGACACAAGACCGCAGATAGGATTCGAACTGAGAACCTCTCGGCTTGCAGCCTGCACCTCTAACTGCTTAGCCACCGTGCCCCTCTATGAATGTAATGGGAATACTTTAGAGGCTTATTTTGGGCATAAAATAGTTTTAAAGAAATAAGAAATAGGTTTTCAATGACAGTATTTATAGATATTCATTCAAAAATCAGATAATTTTTTCCGAGAAACCAGAAAAGGTATATATCTTCACAGCATTCAAAGGGACCAATCAAGGGAATGCACAAGGAGGTTCAAAAATATGATTTTCAGAAATTCTGGTAATAGCCCTCGTGACTCCTGTTCGACGTTGGCTCAAATTTTGAATCTCCATCGAGTGTCGACTCGTTTGGTATTGGTCCCAGGTCTATACATCATACCATGCTTGAAATATGAGCATGACCCACTTTCACAAATTTTGGCCACACCAACTTTTTACGTAAAAATGGATGTATGGACTTCAAGAATGCTTTAGAGAGTCAAAACATGTGATTTCCAGCAATTCTGAAAAAATGCACTCAATGACTCCAGGTGACCTCTGTGACCTTGAACCACATCTTTGAATCTCCATCAAGTGTCAACTTATTTAGTGTTGGCTCCAGGTCCATGCATCACGCCATGCTTGAGATATGAGCGAGACCCACTTTCAAAAATTTTGGCCACACTCACTTTTTTCATGAAAAAATGCACGTCTGAATTTTGGGGAAGCATTTGGAGGTCAAAAAATGTGATTTCCAGCCATTATGAAAAAATGCTCTCATTGACCCCTGAGTGACCTCTGTGACCTTGACCCATAATTTGAATCTCCATCGAGTGTCGACTCATTTGGTGTTGGTCCCATGTCCATACGTCATACCCATACCATGCTTGAGATATGAGCGTGACCCACTTTCAAAATTTTGGCCACACCCACTTTTTATACTTCAAAATACATGTGTGTACGTCAGGAATGCTTTAGGGGGTCAAAAAATGTGATTTCTAGCAATTATGAAAAATGCACTTAATGACCCCAGGTGACCTCCGTGACCTTGACCCATATTTTGAATCTCCATCGAGCGTCGACTCATTTGGTGTTGGTCCCATGTCCATACGTCATACCATGCTTGAGATATGAACGTGACCCACTTTCAAAAATTTTGGCCACACCCACTTTTTTACGTCAAAATGCATGTGTGTATGTCAGGAATGCTTTAGGGGTCAAAAAATGTGATTTCTAGCAATTATGAAAAATGCACTTAATGACCCCTAGGTGACATCCGTGACCTTGACCCATATTTTGAATCTCCATCGAGTGTCGACTCATTTGGTGTTGGTCCCAGGTCCATACGTCATACCATGCTTGAGATATGAGCGTGACCCACTTTCAAAAATTTTGGCCACGCCCACTTTTTTACGTCAAAATGCATGTGTGTACGTCAGGAATACTTTAGGGAGTCAAAAAATGTGATTTTCAGCAATTCTGAAAAATGCACTCAATGACCCCTAGATGACCTCCGTTTCGAACCTCCATTGAATGTCGACTCATTTGGTGTTGGGCCCAGGTCTGTAGGTCATACCACGCCTGAGATATGGGCGTGACCCACTTTCAAAATACCCCTACAGACACCCCTGATACCCCAGGAATCTGAAAAATATTCAGTGCCGAGAACTTGTGGCTGTCTATCAGCATGCCAAAAATCAACGAGATAGGCCTATTCGTTTTCGAGTTATCTTGCGGACAAAAAAGTGATGAGAAGAAGAAGAAGAAGAAGAAGAAGAAGAAGAAGAAGAAGAAGAAAAAAAAGAAGAAAAAAAAAAAGAAAAAGAAAGCGTGTAAAAACAATAGTCTGTGTGTTTCACACAGACTAAATACAAAATTGAGAAAGTAAACGTTCTCTATTACCTAAAGATGTAGTGATGAGTAACAGAAAAAAAATATTCAGCTTCTGTTTGTCTTTCAAAAGTACCTGACCCTTTTTGGTCGATGTCGACAAATACTGCTTCCAGGGAGGGGGGACGGACAGGTTTGGGCCGCCTTTCACCTGGTTTGAAACATAAAGATTTTAATAATTGATCCAGAACAAGAGAAGAGGGCACTAACATCAAGAGAATGATTCCACGTTCACAAATAAAAACTTCGCATTTCAGGGTAGATCACCTTACAGGACCAAGTGAACAGATGGCATAGACAAAGTAAACAGGAGTGTAATTTAGCATACCTGACTTGTATCGTCATGAAAATCAATTTTCGATAAAGTTATCTCCCTTCAACTTATAAGACGAGGTCCAATTAAGGAGCAAGTAATTGCTGAGAAAACATCTATGACATCAGTTGAAAATAAAACCAAGTTTCATTTTGTTACAGCTGGGAGCTGTCTGTTGTTTTCGTTCACTAAACGTTACAAAATGAAACTTGTCGTTTTATGGCAAGCTAATTTAAAACAACCACTTTACAGATAATTCGTCATTAAGAGTATGTATCAGTACAATAACAATGTTAGTGTCCACTTTGGCTCTTTGTTTAGCAAGTGTGTGTTTACAGTAACATGCAAGTTGTTATGCTTCCCGGGAAAAAATAGCAAATGAACGAAAACAACAGACGACTCTATGGCTTTTATGGCAAGCTAATAAGAAGCAACTAGTTCACAGATAATCCATTATTAACCCTTTGAACAATGGTGGTATCTTCCATGCCAGTCCAATGAAAACAAATAGAAGAGTCCATATTCATTATTTGGGGTAGACCAATCAATATTTTCAACGTGCAGCCTCTGGGCTGCACGTTGAAAATATTGATTGGTCTTTCTCATATGTTTACCGAACAGCCATCCTTTTTAATAACGGTATGGCGTATCATCATGTTCCTGGCCGGAAAAGCGGCTGCTAGGGTTCAAAGGGTTAAGAACATCTATCAGTATTACAACTACCTACACTAAGCGTCCACTTTGACTCCTTGTTTCGTGTAGGTGTTTTTACAGTAATTTTCACGTTTTTATTCATTTCTCGGGAAAAGAAAATAAGCAAATCTCCAAGACTTTTATATTACTGGAAAGCTCAGTGTCTATTTTATACCTCACGATGCGCACACTGTGAACTATTTAAACCTTGTGGTATCACAAATGTCAGTTCAATGAAAGCAATTGGAAGAGTCCATATATATTATTTGGGGGTGAGCCAATTAAT
The DNA here is from genome assembly GCA_031216915.1 of Pictodentalium vernedei. Taxonomy (NCBI): domain Eukaryota; kingdom Metazoa; phylum Mollusca; class Scaphopoda; order Dentaliida; family Dentaliidae; genus Pictodentalium; species Pictodentalium vernedei. The sequence goes on along the minus strand of CM062293.1, from coordinate 411,059,305 downwards.
ATTTTCAACGTGCAGCCTTGGGGCTGCACGTTGACAATATTGATTGGTCTACCCCACTCTTTAACTTAGCAGACATCCTTTTTGGTGATAGTATGACGCATCATGTTCCTGGTCCCGGTAAATCGACATTTCGTGTTCAAAGGGTTAATATAACGAAGAGGAAAAAGATACAGAACTTCAAATATGGTGAAAACTCCATTTTCTTATTTCTAGATTGGTTTCCACGAAGAATAATAGTTAAACGATGAAACTGATCAGGAACAATCGTAAAAAGTCAGCTTATGTATTTTTATAGAACTCAACAGGAAAATGCATGAAGTTTGTGAAATGATGCGCACATCGATTATGCTAATTCGCTAACATTTCAAAATTTCACTTTCTGTATAAAATTAAAATACGCTTAGTATTAACTTTCTAACAGCTTCTGGAAATTAAGAGGAGTCAACTGTCCTGTAAATCTCCTCCAGTGGGGAAAATTGTCAGCCATGAATTTTTTTTCTTCCCGAAGAATGCCGTGTCTTTCTTGCTTTCTATCAATTGAAATGGTTTTCAAAGTTTATCAAGCTTTTTTTCCAAGTCAGAAAACTAAAGATGGTAACAACAAATGTTTTGTTGTTCACGTTTTACTCTAAGGTAGACACAAACGGTTACATCGTCTTCTCACTTGCTATCTGTTAATTATACTATGAGTGGAGATGGCCGCTGATAAGCTTCCATCTTACTGTCGAATTCACACTTAATTTTATTGTAACCTTTGCATCACTTTGGAATATATTTGGAAATAAATATTCTTGAATTCTTTACCTTCTACAAGTGGATTTCCGTGCCCACTAGAAAAATACTTTCATACTTGGCAGAGGAATAATACTGGCTAATTTTAATACAACATAGCCCTGAAAACTGGTGTTGTTCTCTTATGGTCTCTTCGTGTCAAACGCCAGTGAATTTCACATAAAAATAAGTTCTGGTTGCTTTTGAGCAGGCATGGCTTTATTATATGAGCAATTTGATAAAATATTCACCAGGTTAATCATAGGGACCTGAGAGGCCGCTCTTCTGGTCAAGGGGCGTGATACGTCATACTTTTATTAAGTATGATGGCTACACTTTGAAAATATTAATTGGTCTAACTCCAAATAATGAATATGATCTCTTTGAAAAGCAGACGACACGTGCAAACAAAATTCTCGAATAACTAATTTTTTAATTTTTTGTCTCAAAAACATAGGTTATGACCCTCTTTGGAACGAGCTCGACGAGCTCGTTCCAAAGAGGGGGTCATAACCTATGTTTTGAGATAAAAAATGAAAAAAAAAAAGAAAATGAATTGCCGATTTTTGTGAATAGCGCTGGTCGGTTTTGGCCGTTACGTTGGGTAAAGGGTTAATTATATGGGCAATTTGATAAAATGCTCACCAGGTTAATCACATGGTCCCTAGAGGCCGCTTGTCTGGTCGAGGGCCTTGAAACGTCATACTTTTATTAAGTATGATGGCTGCTCAGTGAATGTGTAAAGTTGACCAATCAATATTTTCAACGTGTAGCCCCAAGGCTGCACTTTGAAAATATTAATTGGTCTAACCCCAAATAATGAATATGGACTCTTCCAGTTGCAGTTATTGAACTGACCTGGAAGATACCATCAAAGTTTATGGGCTTAAGAGTTAAACTAAACCAGCGATAATAGTTGTAGATGCTAGTCGTTTAGTTTCTTCTTTTTTCTATCACAAATGCAGATATGAAATTCCAAACAGAATACCTTTGTGCAGTGCAGGATCAAAGTAGGAACCAAATGGGCATAATACTGTTGGCCATAAAGCTTTTAACTTCAGAAAAGTACGATCGTAATCCTTCGCTTTCGGTTGCCGTTTGGGGTGGAGTGCCGTTTGCATATAACCATTTGGGATGGGTCATGCATGAAAAAAATACGAAAATACAAAATAGGTTTCCCAACTGTAATGTCTCGATTTTTTAGACATATGTGGTTTCAACATTGCAAAGAATTACTCAGATAAGGGCGATAACTGGAAAACCAATAAATGTTACACAGGGAACAGTGCAAAATAGAAGCAACTTTAATTACCATACCGTTGCAATTTTTATTTGTTTTTCAGTTCGTAGTTTGTGATTCAATCCTAGCGCAGTTGCACTCGATACCATAAATAAGCTTACGTTTGAATAACATTTTTTCTTGGCAGTTATTCTCATTCTGGTGCACGTCAACCTTCACAAAAACTATACTCACAGTTCTGTATTTTCCTATTGTATATGAGCTGAGCCCCCAAATATATTGTGTCATAAAAGAAATATAAGTAACAATTCTATAAATATGTGTTAATGAAGCTGGTGTAAACAAATACCAGCCATCTTGATCATGCTGGGAACTGGGATTTTTTTCAAAAACTATGGTAGGCAGTACAGTCACAGAATGTGTGTGAATGGGTTAATCGATATGGCACGTGTGCCAGCACGGAAGGATCAAATGAGAGGCCACAGGCCTCGTGTTTTATCCTTCTGCGGGGGCATAAGTGCCATATCGATTAACCCAATCACACACACGTTTTGTTCTATGTGTATTATACGCCTTCGCGTCTATAAAAACAATTATTAGAAGGACAGACACTCAGCAATTCATTTGACAACTATCAACAAAAAGAACACATTTTATGACCAACCAACTTTGCAAGGGGAATCCGTGTTACTATTTCGTCCCCTGAGTTCCAGTGTGTTCTGTGTGCCTACTGGCACATAGAACACATTGAAACTCAGGGGATGATTTTTAGCTTTCGCTAGCGATTCAAATTGTAATTTCAGTGCACGATTTGTACAAAATTCCAGCGAAATTTCGCTTCTGTCTATTTAAAAATAGAGCGCCAACGGTTTCATTTTCCGCAGGGTTTAGTGTTGATGTAGATAGGGATTTCAAAGAACAGGCGTATAAAAAATGTCATTGGTGTATTCTGGAGTCTGTTTGTCACATCCACCTAGAGGAAACTGCTGTTATGACATAGTGAGTGCCATGGATGTCCGACTCGCTATTGCTGAGAAACCTCAGTAATTATTTTTAGAAACACCTTTCCTGTCTGGTGTGTTGTTACTGATACAGTTATGATCACATCCGAAATGAAAGTGGTAGGTACAGTTCTCCCAATTTTTACTCTAGTGATCGAAAAATATTAAAATATTGTAATATATTTTTCTTCGATCCAACTGGGACATTCTAAATGCAAATGGTGGATATACCTTATCCACAAAGTTTGTCAAATCGAGATTTTTCAGATCGCAGCAGCGGATCATATTTGACTGTTCCTGGCATTGGTTAGTTTTCAACACAGTGGTACATGGACTGGGCAAAAAACTCCCATACCAAGCTTTTATTGTCTGAAATGACCCACCTCACTTTGTGGACAAACTTTGTTCGGCCCAATAATATGGCGTCTGTTTGTTTACATCAGCCTTATTAACCCTTCACCCAACGTAACGGCCAAAACCGGCCAGCGCTATTCACAAAAAAATCACCATTCAATAATCATTATTTTTTCATTTTGTTTTTGTCTCAAAAACATAGTTTATGACCCCTCATTGGAACGAGCTCGTTGAGCTCGTTCCAATGAGGGGTAATAAGCTATGTTTTTGACGCAAAAAATGAAAGAAAATAGTTATTCAAGAACTTTGTTTGCAAGTATCGTTTGCATTTCGTGTTAGGTAAATGGTTAACGTATTTTTAAACCTTACATACGTTATTTCTTTGGATATAATATATCAAATTTTCAGGCCTCAGCTCATATATACGACAAAAATACATATCTTTTTGAACTGGTTTTGCAGAGATTGGATCTTACCACATTGGACATGCGTGTTTGGAAAATATTCCTTAAAAGTTAGCTTTTTAAATGTTAAAATTAAATAACTCTCGACATGTTACTTATGGTATAGAATGCAAAGGAACTGAAACTGCATCGTAAAATAGAGTGTTTGGTATTATTTTGGATAGCATTGAAAATGATGAGGTAACTGGAAATTGATCCCTCTACCCAAAAATCACATGCACTTTAACGTGTATTCGAATCCTTTTGTTATCAACTGCATAATAAAGAACATACTGTCGAATGAATTTTTCATGAAGCCTTCATGGTAATAAGTCTTGAAGCAATATCAATACATCCCACTTTTTAAAAAAACATAACACTGTTCCACGTGTATGTGCGAGATTGGAAGATATGGTGAATTTAAAGATTCAATTTTTGAACCGGTTTTCTTATCCTGCTGGCCTTCTCAAAATTGGCTCTCTAGTGGGAGTGGGTTGTTCATCTTGCTGAATGGAATGACTGGGTTCATTCACAGTATAACTCTCTGAATTATTATTGCCCCGCAGCCGAGTTCCATTTATCTCATCAGCAACATTTTCATCTGGAATATTTGGTAACTTTGACTGAACATATGGTTCATTTGTTTTAACAAGACATTTCGGTCCCAATGCAGTGTATGCCCAAGTTGAGTAATAACTTGATATGATATATCTGTCGCTTTATCCAGAACTTTGGCTTTCATATTCCAAGTGGCGGGCAGTCAACGTCATTCTGACAGTATATCCAAGGTAGTAGAGACTAACTACTCTTGCCATGATAAAATTTCCATTATTTACATAAAAAATCACTTGCTGTAAAACACAATATGTTAACCCTTTGAACCCGAACGGCCGCTTGTGTGGCATAGGCACATGATACGTCATAATTTCATTAAGGAGGATGACTGCTAAGTGAATGTTTGGTACCGCTCCAGAGCTGCACGTTGAAAATATTAATTGGTCTTTCCCCACATAATGAATATGGACTCTTCCAATTGCTCCTATTGAACTGATACAGAAGATGCCATCAGTGTTTAAATGGTTAACCCTTTACCTAACCTGAAAAGCAGACGACACTTGCAAAAATAATTCTTGAATAACTAATTTTTTTCATTTTTTGTCTCAAAAACATAGGTTATGACCCCTCGTTGGAGCGAGCTCGACGAGCTCGTTCCAACGAGGGGTCATAACCTATGTTTTTGAGACAAAAAATGAAAAAAATAATGAAAATTAATTGGCGATTTTTGAGAGTAGCGCTGGCCGGTTTTGGCCGTTACGTTAGGTAAAGGGTCAAGATATCCTCTTTTGACTTATCTAACTGCCAGTCTGAGACGGGCATATTTTTCAGAACATCAAGTACATGAATTTCAAGCTCATTTTCAAATTCAGATTTCAGTGTAATCAAGTATTTACAAGGTGTGTATGTCACTTGGAATGGATAACAGATATGGCAAATCGCCACATCTTTGAAAATGCTAATGGTTCATTTCAACCCATTTAAAAACATAACGAGGAAATATAATTCTAGAAAATGCAGTTGTAAATGTTTTATAGTATTGGCCCAAGGTACTAACTCGTATGTTGTGGAAAACCATGGGAAGTTTTGGCAATGCGGTCGGATAAACCCCGGTAATATAATACATCGCTACTCGACCTCTGTGTTTAACCCGAAGCTCCGCTGACTTATACTGTATCCGTGCTTTTTAAGCTTTTCGCGGGATTTGGGAAGACTTTATTGTATGGATGGAGATCCTACTCTGCGTGTGGTTTCGCTGTTATCCGATATCCATGTGTCCTAAATGTACCATCGTACTGCACCGATGGGCATGTATGAACCTTGTGTGAAATTCTGCATGTTGATTTTATTTTGTTACAATGAAGGACCGAGGACCACAAACGCAAAGAAGTCATAGTGGAGTTTAGGCTTATAAATTATTATTATTATTATTATTATTATTATTATTATTATTATTATTATTATTATTATTATTATTATTATTATATTATCTCGCACCGGGCGGCTTATTTTCAACGAGATGATCAATAAAGAGAGACGTAGAAGGTAAAAACAGTTGTGTTGTAGTGTAAGAACAACTGTAAGAAAATAGTTTCATAACGGATCAAGTATATCGATTCTGGCGAGACAGAAAGAATCTTTAGATTAAAAAAGGCGGAACGTTTATTATCATTTATTCCAGCCGGAAATAACATCTCAAAGTCAAAGATAATGCTCTTCTAATTTAGGTTTTTTTTTGTTGTTTTTTTCCCCGCTATTTGACAAAAACAATAATTTCACGACCTTTATGCCAACAGCCATCTGATGCCATAGATAATATAATCTGATTACAGCAGTGCATGCCAAAATGTCAGAGGTGTAGTTCCTAAGATACACACTTGCTTTCAGATAGTCCGTACCATGCAGTATCACAAGTGACGTAGACTGTTGATTGCGGTTGGTAATTTTTCTGCCTTTAACCCTCTCAAAATGATATTCATAAAAGTTTAGTTTGAAGGACAATTCAGCAGTCTACAAGTTTAGGAAACGCCCAACAGTAAGTTTGTTGAGAGGATCAGTCCAACGGGGCTGTAGGATTATTTTTTACTAAACCCTCCCCATGTACAGTATGTGGAGAGTGTATTATCGCTGAATCACTCGCAGAGTGGAGATTCCTCCGAAGCAATAATTGCAAGTTTAACCATCACAAGCAAAGTTTCAGCCAATGGACCTCCGGGTGAAACCCGGAGGTCCATTGGCTGAAACTTTGCTTGAGTTTTTTTTTTCGATATGTACAAAATTTGAAAGTTATAGCTTGAGTGATAACTCCACTCCGCGGGTGATTTAGTTACAATCCACTCTCCACGTACTTTTTTCTATCCCCAGATTACACATGCGGGAAAATCCGAGAAGTATGAAGCATAAATGTCCTGTAGAACTCTGGAGAGAAATATATCAAAACTGAGATTTAAAAAAAAACAATGATTATTTTTTGAATATCCGCACATCAGTTCATGAAGTGTACAGTACGGCAATGCTTTCAAGGATGTCCGATATAAGTGGCTAGTGTGATGTTTTTGAAAGTCCATTTTGATTTCAAATGTTGCACATTTCCCCATGTTCAACTCCACGTGGAATGTTTAAAACGGCTTACTTGGGCTTCTTCAAAGTAAAATTATTATATTTGTCGTAATTGTAAAAACCTAGCCGGCATCATTTCAGAACAAGTAAAGATTGAAATTATAAAACAAAAAAGGACACTATAAATTACGTGTTAACCTTTCTACTCCTATTTCACATTTCACAAAGGAGGTTTTTTGTAGTAATGTCCGCTCAGATTTCAGAGGTATGTGTTATGTTAGCATCTTGACAAGAAACGAATTATTGCACCTATAAACATGGTTCAGCTTAATTAGCTGTATCATTTGGCAGTAATCATGGGAGACAAATCCAAAGTAAATAATGAAACAGGTAGATATTTATATTTTATTTATTTATTTATTTATTAGGGTTTAACGACAAATTAACAGCCAATGTCATATCGTGTCGGTGACAGTTTTACGGGTGGAGGAAGCCGGAGTACCCGGAGAGAACCACCGAACAACGACGAGCAGCTGCCAACTCCCCAGTATCGTAACTCCGTACTGCAGCACAGGCAGGGTTAGATTGGTGGAAGACATGCGCACCATCGACGTGCAGTACGCCTTAGCACACGGCGTCATCGCGCCCCCATTTATGATTGATTTAGTGATACCGGCCAGAGACACAAGTGAAAGTGTCAACTATTTATTACATGCCTGTTCTATGAAATCCCATTTACTGTATAGTAAATAGTATTCTGGTGAATAAAATCAATATTTATCTATATATCCCATCTACTGCAACAATAAACCATGCCATGCGGAAAATGAAAATCCGTTCCGCACACATATGTGGAACGGAAATCGTTGGCAGACTATTTTTAAATAGAAGCGAAATTTCACTGCACTTTTCTACAAATCGTGCACCGCAATTACAATTTGAATCCCTAGCGACAGCTAAAATACGCCCCCTGAGTCCCAGTGAGTTCTTTGTGCCAGTAGGTACATAGAACACATTGGAACTCATGGGACGAAATAGTAACACAAGTTCCCCTCGCAAATTTGGTCGGCGATAAAATGTGTTCTTTTTGTTGATAGTTGTCAAATGAATTGCTGAGTGTCCTAATAATTGTTTTTATAGATGCGAAGGCGTGTAATAAACAAAGAACGACACGCGCGTGTGAATGGGTTAATCGATATGGCACTTGTTCCATCGTGGAAATATAAAACTCGAGACCTGTGGCCTTCCGCGCTGGCACTCGTGCCATGTCGATTAACCCATTCACACGCGCGTGTCGCTCTGTGTATTTCTCGTGAACAAATTTCAAACTTTTGTTTTCGCATGGCATTAAAAGCTTCGCAAGGACACAATTAAAACGTTCGTTCAAGCACAATATTTATATTTGCATTCAGTATTCACAGACGTAGAGTGTTTTTAAAATGTTTGTCGTGATTTGTTCGGCACTCACTTGCATCGTTTCCTTGCTCCAGGAGAGGTCTACATCACTTCGAAAGCCTCGTAGCTGTGTTTTCTCTGTCCTTGTGGTGTTCGAGGCATATCTTAAATTGTCTGGCAATAAATGGCACGAGAGTGCTCCCCAAGTTGTAGTGAAATTTATTTTCAAAACAGCATGGTGTATGGTGTCGCTTCGATGTATGCACCCGGATCTTTCTCTATACAGATTTATCAGAAGTCGTTACGACAAGATTACAGAATCTTCTTTCATGCCATTTAAGACGAGTAGTTAACTTTATCAAAGTGGTATGCACAGATTCCGTTCTGTTGCGAAATAAGCACCCCATTTCACAAATTTTTTGTTGCCTTTAGAACTTTCTATACATTACAGGACTGCTTCTTAACACGTTAGTATAACCAACTCTCATGAAAAAGCAGTTATCGTGATAAAACACTGCGCGAAATGTAACTCATGCAATAATATTTTATCTGATGATTATGCATCAACCTAAATGTACCGCTCTATGTATTATTCTCACAGGTATTTCAAACTAATAACATGATATTATTCTGGATTAGAGTGGGCGCACAAAGATCTCTCTCTCTCTCTCTCTCTCTCTCTCTCTCTCTATCTCTCTCTCTCTCTCTCTCTCTCTCTTGTGGTCTAGAACATCACCTTTCTGATGGAAATTATCAGTTTTGTAGTATCGTTCCAACTTGGAAGTTCTTTTTGACCTTTTATCTAAAAAATCGGCCGCTTCCACCTACGTAATCTACTATTGGGTAGTCGAAAAAAACAACGTGCACCAAATATTCAATAAAAAAACATATTACGTGACCCTCATTGGAACGGACACGTTGCGCTCGTTCCAGTGAAGGGGTCACATGACAGTTTTGTTGAAATTTTGTGAAACAAAAAAAAATAGAGAAAAAAAATTAAAACAAATTTTGACATCGTGTGCGTTTGGTAAAGGGTTAACCCTTTACCTAACACGAAAAGCAGGCGACACTTGCAAACAAAATTCATGAAAACGTGAAAAACATAACTTATGACCCATCATTGGAACGAGCTCAGTGAGTTCGTTCCAATGAGAGATCATAAACTATGTTTTTGTTGCAAGAAATGAAAAAGTAATGAAAATTGAATGGTGAATTTTGTGAATAGCGTTGGCCGGTTTTGGTCGTTACTCAGGGTAAAGGGCTAAAAAGGGATATCTATGACATGAAACTTCCTTGAATTAAACGAGCAACTGACAACTATTTGAGCGTGAATGGATCACCGTGGAGGTAAAATATTCGGACAGAATTCTGAATTTCTGACAAAACCATCGATGCAAAGCGTCTGTCCTTTCAGCTCCAGTGTTGTGAGGAAGGCTATTGGAGATGGGTATTTCTCGAGGTGAACACATCCAGTGGTTTGATTATCTCCTGTGGTATGCTCTTGTTTGAGTTTCATCCTTATCCTTGACATTCATTAAAGTTATTCGTATTCACAAGATGTCCCTTATATGATTCCACAACATTGGTAATTCTATCGGGACGTAGTGTTGCCGTTTATTTAATATTTATTTATTTATTGCGATTTAATGACACGTTCGACAGCCAGGGTCACCTCGTGTCGGGCAGTTGTACGGGTACATGAAGCTGGAGTACCCGGAGATAATCATCTAGCAATGGCGAGCAACTGTCAGACTCCTCAACTCCACACAAGCAGGGTTAGCATCAGCTGAAGACAAGTGCATCATCGACGTGCAATACGCTTTAGTACACAGCGCCACCGTACCCTCGCGCGTTCTTTAATAGATTACTAGTGAATTATCTACCAAATTTATCACATCATTTCATTTTCGCTATCTCGGTTCATTTTTACGTTCGTCCGAACAAATCCAAAAAATGAAACCAAAAACTTGTCCCTATCATACCCATCAGTGTTAACGCACATAATATCAAAAATTATTATTTTAAATATTATTTTGCCAATTTTTTCAAATAAATTCTACAAAATCATATCATGTGACCCCTTCATTGGAACGATCTCGACTTACTGCAATATATGGAATATCAAACCCATCGTAAACTCATTGCATTGAGTTGTACAAACTGTAGTCTGGATCCACGAAGCAGTTTATTTAGTGTAAAATAAAGCTTTTGTCGTGTACGAATAGATATGGGTAAACATTAGCATCATTGTGTATGTCGGAAACTGGGCTTTTTCGCTGCTGGAAGAAATACATTCACGCCGTGTATTCAGCCAAAACTCGTGGAGTGTCTTCTGAATCAGCGCGTGAGCGTATGTCTCTCCGTGACGAACCCGCCCGTTTCACTTTTGATGGGGTGGTTCTTACCCAGAAGGGCTCTGTGACTTTTCGTCAAAAAGCGAGAATCAACAGGGGTTCACCAACAACAAACAATTTTAATACATATGTAAAAAAAGGAATACGCTAATTTGTGACTTACATTAAATCCAATGAATCAGAAAACAAAACGAACGCCAATCACCCCCTACCCACACAGTTTTTGAGTCACTTGCGGGCCCGCATTCTCTGTTGATGCCGGTTTTTCCTCCTTCTCATTGGTGTTGGTTCTTTGGTCGTCTCTTCACTTCACTCTTTCACTGCCGTACCAAGGCCACTAAAGTATTGTCACATCACCGGGCACTTTTGCTCTAACAAGTTACGGAATCTCGCTGTACTGTTGCCGTCGCACCGTCACTAACGTATTGTCACTTTTCTATATCGCTTTCCCTCTAACAAGTGACGGAATGTCATTCTACCACTGCCGTCACACGACCATTAGCTAACTGTCTCTTTACTGGACGTTTTTCACTCAAGTAGTCGCCACCAATAGGGTTAAACGCCCCCCTCCGTTTATTTCAGAATAATGTTCATACAGGCAAAGCTCATTCAGCCTACGTATGACTTGCCTTCTACAACAGGTATGCCGTCTCCCTAAATACCAACAGCTCCCAGTACTAGCGCTCTCTATTTCTGATCCTACACTCAGATATGGCCACCGACTTGGCGCGCGACTGCTCCTATTCTAATTATGAGTTCTGTGGCTATACTTTCGCACTCCTCTAATCTATAGCATGGGACATCCCCATATCTTCTCCTGTGACCCACAGCCTTACACCCTTCAGACTGGAATGAAATTTTCGAGAACCCCCCCCCCCCCCCCCGATTTTTATTTCGATAGACTGAACATTAATCCTCGGTTTAATTGCATCTCTTGAACTTGGCCGCTTGGGCCTCGTTACAGTTATTCAGGTGAAAACATTGTTTTTTCAAGAAATGTATGGCTTCTCATGAAGACGGCCGAGGACATTTCGCATTTAAATTACCTCCCCTATTCACAGTACTCACAATGTATACAATTTCTGAAGGCTCTGAATATGGCTTTTTCTGGAGACAACTGCACACAATAAAAATCTTAAAATATCACTCTAACAGACCCACTCAGAAGAATGGCACAGTTGATGGCTAAAAAATGTCTCAAAATGGTCAAAATTTTCTCATTTTACGGATACATTTCCAATTTGCGTGCATCGATAGTGATAAACCTGTGTTATAGGAACCCCTCATTCCTCCACTGAGGAGTTTACAGCATAAGTTGATCATTCTGACAAATAAAAAACATATGGGTTTCTTATTCATTTTTTCAGAAGGCTTTCTCAAAGCAAATTTATGCAAAGTTGTCTCATTTGCAACCTTCAATTTGTCAGGTCCCAAACAGGTCTGGATTAGACATTGAATACTCCTGTGTGACCTTCACCCCCAACTAAAATGCACTTGACAGTACACAGTTTGAATCGAGACCATCAACAGATTAGCGTGGCAATATCACCATTAATGAGAATTATTTACTAAATCCACACCACCACAAAATAAAACCATGGCTCAAAATAGCCATTTGGCGGAGGATATTCAATAACTTCGGATATAACCTTTTAATAGGAAACGAGACCTCAGATCTATCTTAAGTTAATACACGCTTTAAATATTCTTTAAAAGACTCGCATTTCGGCATGCCCTGACATTTCGGTGACAGGCTAGATGCGTAATATGGGTGTGTGTCCAGAACATGTGCGATGTACTGTTTTCATCGCAAATATCTTTTAACTGGCCATAATTACACAGATAATGACTACAGGAGAGCACTGGCTTCCACTACGTTTAATTTCTTACCACATATCCCATTATAGCGTTAAACAGAAACGCGGTAATGGACATAAAAGTTCATACTTCATTACCACTTGAATTATTGCTTGTAATTTTGAGGGGCAAATCGGTTTACGGGTTCCGTAATATACCTATCTTTACGCTTTACATTTAGCTCGAGTGAGAAAGATTATCGAAAATATATACATTTTTAAACAATAAAATCGAAAATCCAAGCCATCGCCTCACCTTGACAGTGTAATGGGCGATTGACTTGACACCATGTTTTCAAGTTGCAAGGCTATATTGCACTGTTAAGTGAGGATTTGTCCAGGTATCCCCAACTGAGATGCTTAACCTTTGAACAGCGGTGGTATCTTCCATGCCAGTCAAAGGGCAGAAATTGGAAGAGTCCATATCCATTATTTGTGGTTGGGCAATTAATATTTTCAACGTGCAGCCTTGAAAAATAAAATAAAAATTAATTGTTCTACCACACATGTTCAATTAGGTGCCATCTTACTTAACGAAATTATGACGTATCGTATTCCTGGACGTGAAAAGCGGCCTCTCGGGTTGAAAGAGTTAAAAGGGTACGGGCCGCAAGGGGCGTCATCTTTTGGTTACTTCGGAAAACGTCTACTCCCTCTTCCCTCTCCATTAAATACGGTACGATTTTTCCCCCTTCGCTGTTGGTTGGCTCGATGGCCTTTGGGGACAGAATGCTGTTTGTACTGGCGAAAACCATTGCATATATTCATTATGGCAATGAGGTTTATATTCCTAAAAAAACGAAAATACCCAAATGGGATTCCATACTTATGACGGTCAGGCTCTTAGCGGCTCGATGGGATACCATACTAGTGATGGTCAGGCTCTCAGCGGTCCGTTCATCTAAATCTCTTCTAATGATGACAATTATCAGCTTTGTGTCAGAAGGAAGCCGAAAGACTTTCTTCTCACACACAGCTGTCAAGTGCAGTCATTAGTTTTACGGGAGAGTTAGCTCCCCTTAATTTCTTAAAGCTGTCAGTAAATTTAACACTAAGGGCATGTGGCTTAACCCTTTACCTAATATGAAAAGCAGACGACACTTGAAAAAAAAAATCTTGAATGACTAATTTTTTTAATTTTTTGTCTCAAAAACATAGGTTATGACGTTATTGGAACGGGCTCGGCGGGCTCGTTCCAACGAGTGGTCATAACCTATGTTTTTGAGACAAAAAATTAAAAAATAATGAAAATTAATTGGCGAATTTTTAGAATAGCGCTGGCCGGTTTTGGCCGGTTGTGGCCGGTTTTTGCCGTTACGTTGGGTAAAGGGTTAAAATTGAAATTGCGGGATGTTATATTTGTATAATCGGTGTGCGTATCATTTCACAAACTTCTGGCATTTTCTGTAGAGTCGAGCAGAGTCAGAAAAAGGCTCCAGGAACATATGATGATTTTTAACTTTCGAAATGTTCGACCACCCGCCCAACCCCTTCTCCCTAAACATTCCCATTATCGACAGATTTTTGCCGACCAATTTCTGACACCTATCCCCACCCATTTGATAAATATTCACAGCCCTACTACAGTGTTGACGGGGGGAGTGGTATCTGAAGATATAGTCATTTTCTCCAGTATTATTTGTCCACAGTCGACACAGATATTTGATGAGCATGCTGTATTTAAAAATGTCTACACAATATGGTGAGTTTTAGGCAAGTTTGTGACCTATGCAATCATATTTCTTGTCACAATATTGAGGATGTATAGTTTAGATCATGAGACAATGGCAATCAAATGATGACAGTTGCTCAGGTTGGAAAACGATTTTGTTGTCACAAATCCAAACTTCCAGAACTGAACACAGGTGTTATCCCTGCTTCTGTCCATGTTAACTCTTTAGGCGCGACTAAAGAAGACAGACGGCAGACAGCGGAAAGGTACTGCAGTAGTCATTTTAGCCAACTGTGTGTGTCCATTTCGAAATGCTTTTAACCCTTTACCCAACGCAGACGATATCAAAATTTCTTATTTTAAATATCATTTTTTCAAACTTTTCAAAAACTTTCAACAGAACCATATCATGTGACTCCTCGTTGGAACGAGCTCGTTCCAACGAGGGATCACATGATATGGTTTTGTTGAATTTTGTTGAAAAATTATATTTTTTCAACTGCTGAAGTTGCATAGTTCGCGGGCGGATGCGGTCGATTCGTTGGGTAAAGGGTTACACAAATATACGTATTCCTATGTTTCATGCACCATCCATGTCCTATCCATGAACAACGATATCGTCCGTTGAAAGTATAAAGGTGCCATTTAAATATATACAGGAAATCATTTGAAAAACTGTCAATGAGATCATTAGAACATCTTTTAAAATAACGCTTTATTCTAACAGCCGAAACTTTCTGTAAAATTTCTGATGAATATTAGGCGCTAAGAATTCTGTTTCACAGATTATTCCGCGCCAAAAGAGTTAAACAAACAGAGAGTATGAGATACCAAAATAGACCAATGTATTAATCAGGTTTCTCAGCCATTTTCCAAAGTTAGCTTGTATTTGTTAGCAGGTCATTAATCCGAACTCCTTCAGATGTTCAACGATTTGTTCTTATTTGGTTGCCGTTGGTGTAATCGGAGACATGTTCCAATGACAAGCGAATGAGAATAAGTCTTTGTTTTTCTGAGGGAGTTCGGATTAGCGGGTTATGTACATCTATCTCACCCTCATCATTATTTAAATATTCTACTCGACATTTCGATTTAGACTTTTTTAATTTTATGTTTTGGAGAAGTCTATACATTTTAATTTTTGTTTTTATTGGAAACTGTTTGCAAAAACAAATACATTATTTGTTTACCACCAATGACTTTCATTAATTTTGAGTACCTATCCACTGACCTACTTGTAGTCCATGGCCATATATGCATGCATACAGAGAGAGAGAGAGAGAGAGAGAGATCGGTGAGCCGTCTAGGTTGTAGTCTATATGAATGGCGAAAAAAGAAAACAAACCGCACCCTTTCGACCTATGATATTTTTTTTCACGACATTTCGACCTCGTCGGTCTTCTTCGGATGACAGTATAATAAACAATGAAAATGCAAGCCGTGAAATACAGTTCGGGAAGGGGGTGTGGGGTGGGGGTGTTAAGAAAAATTCTACAGGAACATAATAATAATACTGATGATTTTTAACTTTCTAACTGTTAGACCACCCGCCCCTTTCTCCAATTGTTTTTCATTTTCGACTGTCATATATATTCCCCCTTGGCATGTCTTGATAATAAAGCAACTGTTCTATTGGGGGATATTTATCACATGTCGCTACTACTGTTGCGGTTAACATTGTTGGGTAAAAAGATAAACAAGTTCAAACTTTTGAAAAAAAGTCACTGATGACACAACGAATGATTGGTGCAAATCTACAAAAAGACGAACTCAATAATTATATCAGAAGCAGGCTTTCTCAATTTTTTGGCCCAATCAGTTTAACCCTTTACCTAACATGAAAAGCAGACGACTCTTACAAACAAAATTCTTTAATAACTATAGTTTTCATTTTTTGTCTCAAAAACATAGGTTATGACCCCTCATTGGAACGAGCCCATAACCTATGTTTTTGAGACAGAAAATGAAAACATACCGAAAATTAATTGGTGATTTTTGAGAATAGAGCTGGACGGTTTTTGCCGTTACGTTGGGTAAAGGGTTAAACATTTCATTATTATTCTCTGTTGAAACCTAATTAAAATAAGCAAACAACATTTTCAACATCATTTGAGGTTCTGCTGTTTTGTTCTGTCTATTATATCAACTGGATGCGCATCGTGACTTTTATGATACAGACACTGCCCTTTCAATTAAAATTAAAGACAAGGAGGTGAGAGTTGCTAATATTTTTTTTTCCAGAGAAGAATAAAAAATTACTGTAAATACACACTCGATAAACAAAGAGCTGAAGTGGACGCTTTAGTGTTGGTGGGTGTAATACTGGTAGATGTTCTTAATGACAGATTATCTGTGAGCTAGTTGCTTCTAATTATCTTGCCCTAAAAAGACACATTTTCTTTTGTTACTTTTAATAAACGAAAACAACAGACAGCTCCGAAAGCTGACTGTCGTTTTCGTTTATTAAAAGCAACAAAAGGAAACGTGTCCTTAGTTTCTACTGAGGTCATGGGTTTTTACTCAACATTTACTTGCTTCTTAATTTGACCTTCCTCGCTCGTCAAATAATTTCAAGGGAGATAACTTTATCAAAAGTAGATTTTCGTGACGATATAAGTCAGGGATGATGCATCTAAACCGATACCCAAAACTGTTTGACTGAGTCGAATGGTCCCACGCCATTTTCTCACGTTTGTAGAGTGCACAATCCTGGTTCTGTCTCGCACTGCATATGTTAATTTCTTCAGCGCGGTATGTATAACTTGTTATAAGTTGACGAGCGGACAACTCGAAGAACAAAAAAAACGGTATGGTTGATCAGTAGTTATTTAACCCTTTTAAACAGCGCACACGATATCAAAATTTACTTTTTTATTTTTTAAATTTTTTTTTTAAAACATTTCTACAGAAACATATCATGTGACCCTCTCATTGGAACAAGCTGAGAGAGATCTTTCCAGTGGGGAGGTCACAAGGTACGTTTTCTTTTAATTTAGCTGAAGTTTTTGTTCAACTGCTTAATTTGAAAATTATGCTGACGGATAGGGCTGATTCGTTTCGAAAAAGGTTAATCCTGCAAGTCTAAAAGGCTTTTCCCTTTACCCAACGCAGACGATATCAAAATTTATGATTTTAAATATTATTTTTTCAAAATATTTCAACAAAACCACATCATGTGTCCCCTCAATGGAACGAGCTGGTTCCAATGAGGGGTCACATGATATAGTTCTGTGGTAATTTTCTGAAAATTAATATTTTTTCAACCGCTGAATTTGTATATTACAAGGGCGGTTTCTTCCGATTTGTTAGGTAAAGAGTTAACTCTACGCAACATGACGAGAAACGAAACTTACAAAAAAATTGAATAAATCAAACTTTTCACTTCAGACTTCAAAAATAAAGTTCGTTGAATCGAGTCGACCAGCACCTTTCTTCAGGAAATGGGCTGTGTTTCGGAGGGGAAAATAATAAAACTGGAATGGATTCAGGCAAATGGCTGAACTCTCACTTAACCTTCCATCAATGCAAATAGGTTCGTCCAGTTACCGAACGTTGTACAAAATTTAGTGACTCAATTCAGATAACAAGGGGTTGGAAGTGTTATAATTTACTTTTTGATGATATTCTTCACATCATCCTTTAATCCTTTACCTAACGAATCGCCCACATCCGCCCGCGTAATATGCAAATTCAGCAGGTGAAAAAATATTATTTTTCAAAAAAATTCGACAAAACCATATCATGTGACCCCCTCGTGGGAACGAGCTGTTCCAACGAGGGGTTACTTGATATGGTTTTGTTGAAATATTTTGAGAAATTTGAAAAAATGGTATTTAAAATAATAAATTTTTATATCGTCTGCGTTGGGTAAAGGGTTAAAAGATTCTGGTATTTGAACAATCTGTGCGAAATTTATAGCATCTCCCTGCACTGAGGTTCATTACAGGTGAGTGAAAAAATCTTGGAAATATTTTACACGCACGAAGTCAGTTGATACAAACTATAATGTGACATACCAGTTGCAGTTTTATAGTCGAAATTTGTGCAAATCCACCTAAAATAGCGAATTTCGGAAACTGATTTTTGAAATGGTCTAAACTCTCTCTCTCTCTCTCTCTCTCGCGCGCCATTTCTGGAAAAATCTGGGGAATCGAGCCATTTGTGCCCACCCCACCCCTCCAGTTCCTACGTCTCTGGCCATTTGGTAATGTGTATATGCATAAACTCCGTGGCAAACAATTAACAAGACTCTAATAACAAAGTGTGGCTTAGGCAGCCTTTGTAAAACATTAGACAGTCAGTGTACTATGTACATGACTCACCCCAGTAATGGGATTGCTTTCAATTTCGTGAATTTAATTCCATACTGACGAGTTACATTTCTTGAGGTGTCTTTTTCTTGAATTGATTCACATCCTGTATAGCTTTTAGGAAATTCAGAGAGTTTACAGAAATAGCATTTTGATGTAATTACTTGTTCAGTTGCCTGAATAACATTCTCTAGTTTTGATTTGTGAATAATATTGTCGTTTGCTCTATGCTGCCAAAGATTTCTTTCCAGAAACATTTATGCATACCCAAGGGCAGAGAGAGGGAATTCTGGCCCAGGGTTAATTCTGTGACGGGGTCTCCTTCGAAAGTGTCAGGATACTGCTGATGCAGATGCCGAAGTTCTTGAAGTGAAGAATTCCTAAAGTGATAACACAAGGTGTGGTGAATATGTATCTAGATAACAGTCTATTAACCCTTTACACAATGCAAATCCGGCCAGCGTTATACACAAACATTGCTATTCAATTTTCATTTTTGTGCCTCAAAGGACAGCATATGACCCCTCACTGGAACGATCCCGTTGGGCTCGTTCCATTGAGAGGCCACAAGCTATGTTTTTGACGCAAAAGAAATGAAAAATAGATATTAAATAATTTTGTTTGCAAGTGTCCTCTTCTTTTCATGTTAAGTAAAGGGTTAACAAATTGAGCATTTCCACGGGACACTCCCATTCCTTCTTTACATGAGTGACAACTAGTATTCCAATTCGACGGGCAACTTATCTTGCTGATTTTCGCTCGGGGTTGGGGGGGGGAGCAGGATTGGCATAGGAGTAAAAACTTTGAGGGACACAGGCCTGACCCAAGAATCATGGCCTCCTGAGCCAACCCTTGACCCCCACCGTTCCGGGCCCGGAGGTTACTACCCCGAGTCCCCCTCCACCCTCTCCCTGGTCCTGTGCATACCGTTTTGGGTGTGTTAATGCAGAGATACTTTCCAGGAAGAACGCTTGAGAGCACTGGTCCCCTACTTTTGTGTAAGTGGGGACGCCGTTCTCTTACAATTTAAAAACCTATAATGGCTTGATTTTCACGCAAATCCAACAAAAAGAGCTCTCCCATCTCGCCCGCTGCACTGAATCCATTTCAGCTGTGTGTAAAACGCGCTGCCTCACCCAAACAACAATGCCCACTTCTTTTGAAGAGTTTCGACTTTTAAATCTTAAAACCTGTGGATCCCCGAACCTTCTAGTACGGGAGGGGGGGGGGGGGGGGCATTCCCTTTCCGGCTATCTCCTAGCAGCGCGTCCCGCGTTCGGAACGGGTGCTTAATGAATAGTTAAGGCCGATGCGCGACGCGGATCGGCCCCCACTCTTCAACTTTGAAAAGCAATACTGGGTTAATGTTTTTCAAGGAATTATTTTATCATTGACATAAGGGTCAACATTTGTGTTATCTATTTATCTAGCGCAACGTTGAGTAAGAAAATGGGATAAAGACCGTAAACTTACGTATCTGGTGATCTTACAAAACTTTGCAAACCGCTTACACAATAGATAAAGCCACAGATGGTTGAACCAACAGTTGCATAACACTCTACTATATAAAGGGACAGTAGTTAGTCATGGCACATTGGTACTAGAAAGCTGAAATAATTCCAATAAATATGAAGTCTTTATTGATCCTCTCAGGTGAGTTTGTTTTCATTTAAACGGACAATAAGCCGCTAATTTGAGACAGAAATATCGACTCTCATACACTGCAAAAAATATAGGTTCTCTTTTGAACAAAACTGGTTCTAATCTTGTCCCTGAGATGGAACTAGTTCTGTTCAAACACAATATTTATTTCAAATCAAATAAATTTACCAAGATTGGCATTCAATTTTAACAGAATATTACATGAACTGAAGTAGATTCAGCAGTAAACTTGGAGCTTATTCAACGCAGTCGCCAAACATTTTGAAACAAAGGAGATATGAACAGTTGGCATATCGAACCAGTTTTGGTTCTGTACAGAACCAAAACTGGTTCGATATGCCAACTGTTCATATCTCCTTTGTACAGAACTAAAACTGGTTCGATATGTCAACTATTCATATCTCCTTTGCTTAATAATGATTTGAGACAACTTCGTATAAGCTCTAAACATTCGACTGAAACCCCCTCAATTTATGTTTAATTCTGTTAATATTTAATGTTAATCTTTATAAATTTATTTGATTTGAAATAAATACTGTTTAAACAGAACTGGTTCCATCCATCTCAGGGACAATATTAGAACCAGTTTTGGTTCTAAAGAGAACCTATATTTTTTGCAGTGTAGTTTGCTCGCGTTTTATTTATTTATTTATTTATTTATTTATTTATTTATTTATTTATTTATTTATTATTTATTTATTTATTTGTTTATTTATTGGAGTTTAACAACACTTTCGACAGCCAGGGACACCTCGTGTCGGACAGTTTTACAGGGGGGGGGGGGGGGGGAAGCCGGAGTACCCGGAGAGATCCACCAAGCAATGGCGAGCAACTGTCAGACTCTCCAACGTACTAATTCCACACAAGCAGGGATAGCATTGGGTGAAGACAGGTGCACCATCGACGTGCAGTACGCCCCAATCACAGCTCCATCGTGCCCTCACGTGGGCAATCTGGATTAAGTGCCTTGCCCAAATACACAACGCAGTTTCCCCTGGCGGAGAACGGACCGTGGACCTCTCGGTTTGAAGTTCAATGCCGTATCCACCGCGCTCCCTTCCTCGTATCTGAAAGAGCATGTAAAACACCGTATGCAAAGTATAGACAACAGAAGCAACACGAAGTTGTATAAATCTGTAATTAAAAATCTTTAACCCTTTACCTAGCATATAAAGCAGATGACACTTGCAAACAAAATTTTTAAATAAATAATTTTTTTTCATTTTTTGTCTCAAAAACATACGTTATGACCCCTCATTGGAACAAGCTCGACGAGGTCGTTCCAACGTTCCAACGAGGGGATATAACCTATGTTTTGAGACAAAAAATTAAAATACAATGAAAATTAATAGGCCATTTTTGAGAATAGCGCTGGCAGGTTCTGACCGTTACTTTGGATAAAGGGTTAATGCAGACGAAAGTTCAGAAAACACGACATTGCGAAGATATAAACGAAGTTTCCCGATAGTTATCGAAAGTAAACAACTCTTTATGACATCATTTCTGAACACACGCGGTTTCTAATTTTAACCTTCTGAAACCTGGCTGTATTTCCTATACCAGTTTAGAACAATCATCTGGTAGAGTCTGTATTCG
This sequence comes from Pictodentalium vernedei, assembly GCA_031216915.1. Classification (NCBI taxonomy): domain Eukaryota; kingdom Metazoa; phylum Mollusca; class Scaphopoda; order Dentaliida; family Dentaliidae; genus Pictodentalium; species Pictodentalium vernedei. Next base: position 411,037,537 of record CM062293.1, on the reverse strand, counting down.
TTACTTGTGGGAAGACCAAACAATATTTTCAACGCGCAGCCTTTGGGGCTGTTCGTTGAAAATCTTGACTGCCCACCATACAACTTCACTGAGCAACGATCTACCCTACGAATCTAGGTAGTATCGCGACCCTGGATCGGAAAAAACGGCCTTTCGCTTTAAAAGGGTTAATTTTCTGCTGTTCGAATAAATGACAAACACAAAGAACAGCTGTGCATTATTAAATCAATAATTGGGAATTATTAGATGTTTGTTTATTCATTTATTTGGGTTTAACGACACTTTTGACAGCCAGGATCACCTCGTGTCTGGCTGTTTTACAGTTTGTCCATGGAAGTCGGTATAACCGGAGAGAATCATCGAGCATCGCCGAACGACTGTCATACTTCCCAACGAACGAACTCCACACAAGCAGGGTTAACAGTGGTTGACGACAAGTGAAACATCGGCGTGCAGTACGCCGTAGTACACAGCGCCACCGTGCTCCCACGTGGAAATCGGGTGTAAGTGACATGCCCAAGAACACAGCGTAATTACCCGTAGTGGGAATTGAACCTTTCGGTTTGATATCCAATGCCGTAATCTTTGAGTCACCGCGCTCCCAAGCTATATATATTAAAGTTTCCGATCCCAAAAGATTACATTACCGAAGTTGCGCAGAAAAATATAAACGATCTTTGGATAAGTTTAAGAAGACCAAAACCCACTACATAATTACAGTAACCGAATTTGGTCGCCCGTAACAGGTTTCACTTCATCACATAATGGTGTTCACAAAGAACGAAAACTTATAACACTGTATCAACTTTTCAAACTTGTTTTTTAATCAATAATAAAATATGTTGTCAATATTCAATTTGTATTGCCACGAAAAATGAGGACATATTTAACAGAGTCCTGCGAAGCATCAAGATTCGATTCGATTTCGAATCCCAAGTTGATATTCGATTCGATTCGAAATCAGCTGCTCGATTCGTTTCCTTTCGAATCTTTGCACGGGAATATAGCTTGGTACAAACCGTATAGTTCAGATGGAATTTGTACGTAAAAATGCTGGAAATAAAGACAGGGTGTAATTTCATCTATATTAACATAAATAGCATGTGACCCATGCCACCTCCCATGCCAATTCCAGCCTCATTAGTCTCTACCACTGTTGAAAACATAGTTAACCCTTTATCCAACGTAACGACCAAAACCGGCCAGAACTATTCACAAAAATCGCCAAACAATGTTCATTATTTTTGGTATTTTTTTTTGTCTCAAAAACATAGGTTATGACCCCTCCTTGGAACGAGCTCGACGAGCTCGTTCCACTGAGGGGTCATAACCTATGTTTTTGAGACAAAAATTGAAAAAATTAGTTATTCAAGAATTTTGTTTGCAAGTGTCGTCTGCTTTTCATGTTAGGTAAAGGGTTAAAGTTTCCAAACAATGTAGACGATGAGCTATTGCTAGCGGTTAATCCTGTACAGTGCTTAGTGTTGGTAAGTCTCGCACCCGTCCCTGGGTAATATTTCAACAAAATAATTAAGGCACAATCAGGTTTACATCCCCCTCCCCTTACCGGTCATCCTCAAGACGCCCAGAATTCAATTCGGGGTTCGATGTGATTTCGAATAATAGACCCGATTCGATTCGAATCGAAAATGTGTGATTCGCAGTGACCTAATCATTAACATATTCATATTTCATAGACATCAAAGGTATACTCTTTAACGGGTTGAGGGCTCGATTACTTTTGGTTGTCTGAATGTGTTATTAAAAATTTGTTCTATTACTTTATATAAATATTATATGTGTTTGACTGAATACGAAACATGAGCAAGGAAAATATTGGCTTTTGATCTGGTAGCATCATTTTTTTTTGAAAGCCCTGAGAGTGGCTTCTAGCACTCAATCAGTTAAAAAATGATTGCACACCCTCACGAACACGCACGCACACACACGCACCACATTCCCCAAGATGACTGCAGTGGAGACTATTTTTTGAACGTGATGTGGACAATGAACGTTCCAGCAATCCAGGCGAAGAGAGAACAGTGTTGCTTTTGAATCCTATTTGCTGTATAGCTGTAAATACTTTTGTGGATGTGGCATTGGTTTCGTGAGACTGTCTCCCATGGAAACCGCATGTTTGTTCCGTGAGAGGGCGGTTTATTTCTTTTGAGAGTTTTATTTTTTGAGGCTTGAAGCGTTGAACTATGAACGATGCTTCAAGTGTACTGATACATCGAACTGTGGGTGTGCGATACAATATTAGTATTCTAGCTTGCTTAAAGTTTAGGGAATTGTAATCCATTAAGAAGAAAGGTAAGTTTTTGATTTCCATTTTTGAAATGATTTTTTTTGTTTGTTTTTGAATAGATGGCATGAATTTGGCTTTATGTCATTTGCTGATCCCGAATTCATAGATTTCTACCTTCACGTTGTTACTGAAACAATATTAGCTGTAACAATTCTTGTTTGCGTCATTTTATGCTAAGACTCAGTTTGTTTTTATCATTTCAGTGTTTGCCTGCGTAATGTTCTATTGTTATTCTAAGCACGTACACAGTAAGTATTTAGCACCACAAAGTAGATCTTCTGTTTCTCTGGCCATTTTTGTAAAACTGCATGTGGGCGCATTTATTTTATTTTTCACTTTTGTAATTATTTCTTTGCCATCAAAAGTTCATGTCCTTGATCTGTTTTATGTTTTAAACCTCTTAATCTACAGAATAGCATGGGTGGTGGTGTATTTCGTCCCTTGAGTGCAAAAAGGCGTTGCAGTGCTAAAGCATTGCAAAGCCTTGTTGCACTCAAGGAACACATTTATCAATTTTATTAACTTTGATAAAATATCGGACACAAACCATTTAATTATTATTTTTTTGAGTTTGCATTGGTTATAAAAAGATAACATGCGGCAGTCAAAAAGTCCACGCGGGAGAGCCTGAGAAACAGATTTTAAACTCTTTTAGGCCTTATCACGATTTGTTTGTTAGATATGACTTTCTTTCCCAGAATTGTTCATTATCAAGCCCAGTGGATATGACTTCAAACTCGGCTGTTATGACGCCGATCTGGGCCGATATGAACCAACCTAGAGTTGTCCACCTTGATGCGTTAGTAGGCGCAAACAATTCTGTTTGCTTCAAATTTCACAGTTATTTGTCGAAAGCAGTCGGGGAAATTGGCTTTACCAGGCATGCTGAGGATGTTTGAAGCAGGTTTGTGTGTGATGAGGAATCAATGATGGCAATAAATAATGATTCGGTGGATGAATACAAGAAGGATGACAATTGTACAGATAATTCACTAACTAAACTAAAACTTATCTAAAATTCAGAGTCATAAGCTGAGATTCGTCGAAGTAGGAGAAGAGGCAGTTTAACCATTCGAACGTCGCAGCTTCTCCGGTACCAAATCGGGAAGTCGAGACGTTCGGATAGTTGAACGGGGAACAAGAGAAGAAGAAATTTCAGTCTTTGTGAAAAGAATGAAAAACAATAAAACTGTCAGAAAACTGAAACAGATCTGAGAATGTTTGTAATTACCTGTTTTAGTTTAATAAATAAAGAGGTTATTACTTGGTTACTTCCATATCGTCGAAACATCAGTCCTCGGTAACGTTAAATCTTATATAAAGTTACCACGGGCTGATATCTCGGCCGATATGAAACTAACCATGTAATAACCTCTAAACATCAGCCCCGTACACCGAGGATCAGCAAGCTACTTCACAGCTGCAATTCGATGTACCTTTCTCACAATGATTGATTAACGGGTCAAGGTTTGGTAGGGAAGAGGGGTTTTTATCGGCTATGGAAGAACAAATCAGCACTCTTCAAAAATGTAATAAACTGCTAAATGTAAAAACCCAACAAAAAATGTTATAGACCTCTCATAAATGTAAAAAAGATCTTTTCCCTTGCAAAGTAAATCCTTGATGGAGAACAATCTAAAATAATGGTGTTCGTGTGTTTCAATTGTTATCATATATAGGTACCTAAAATCAACAATAAAAATTATTTACAAGCACTCAAAATGTTTCAGAATTCTTGCTGTGACCAACAGCACAGTAATCGCAATATATGAGCCAAAACTAAAAAACCTTTACAATTGTATTTCTAGAATTGTATTTTCTACCTTTTATTTGACTAAAATGAATCATTAGCATTTTAAACGATATGGAAATTTTAATCCCGTGAAAGTCATAACTAAAAAATGCAATTCCAGAAAATACTATTGTAAAAGTTTTATAGTATTTGCCCCTGGTCTTTTTCTCGAGCAGATCGCGATCCGGGCGCGACAAACTTACACCCATGGCTGAAATGTTTTCGTCATTGGAAGATATTTACGGGGAAGTTAGCTCACTTTAATTTCCGAATGTTGCCAGTAAATGTAACACTAAGTGTATGGGATTTCATTTAAAAATTGAAATTTTGAAATGTCAGCGAAATTGTATCATGGGTGTGCGTATCATTCAGTTTGAACGTTTGACTATTATTCTCTTTCGAAAGCCATTTAACCCTTTACCTAACGTAACGGCCAAAACCGGCCAGCGCTATTCTCAAAAATCGCCAATTAATTTTCATTATTTTTTTCATTTTTTGTCTCAAAAACATAGGTTATGACCCCTCGTTGGAACGAGCTCGTCGAGCTCGTTCCAACGATGGGTCATAACCTATGTTTTTGAGACAAAAATGAAAAAAATTAGTTATTCAAGAATTATTTTTGCAAGTGTCGTCTGCTTTTCAGGTTAGGTAAAGGGTTAAAAATAAGAAAACGGTCTTTTCTCCATCTAAAGCGATATAAAACCCCAATCAAACTAGACCAGACAAACTAAATGTGTAGCTTAGTATTTTTACAAATCTAGTTCCTTGGTGTGTACCTTGCAAATGAAACTCAATTATTCTTTTTCCCATAAACCATTGATTTTAAATCAAATTTGAATAAGATTTTTCTAATTTTATCTCTGATATGCAGCACTTCGAACAGTCTGGTTTCTGTAAATCATGACATATGGACCTTCCTCACCCGTCTAATAATTTCAAAGGGCTTACTTTATCAATTTTCATGACGATATAGGTCAGGAATGACTGGGACGAGATTTTTTGACGAGCGAATTTCGAATTCCAGTCTGTCAGAACAGAAGGAAACAAAAATATCATTTGATGCTCAATGTTTCCGCCTTTATTTTTTTTCGGATGAGATTCTAATGTGCTGTATGGAGGAACACGAACAGAGAATTTTGACCTGGTCGAGACCAAGTCGCGCTGTCGGAATTATCAGTCCACTCCTGTAATCACAGAGCTGTAGCATAAACCTAACAAAAAGTTAGCAACTAATGTTTTAAAATGTCAAATGTGCAATAAACCTGCCACGAAAGTAACAAAATATTTGCAATATTAGCAAAATAAATCCTTGTTGGAGAACAGTATATGCAGATTATGCCTACGTATTTTAACTGTTACAAAGCATCACGCAAAGGTATCCGTACCACTTTCGAAATTGTTTACAGGTGTCCCAAATATCTCAAAATGCCACTGATATCTTTTCAACTGGATTGCGGGACTGATGCAACTCAACCAAAGCTCCACCCAACTTCAAGTCATTTAACGGGTGTAACACCCCCACCGTTTACTGCATTCACAATCTCAAAATGCCACTGGTCTCTATACAACTGGATTGCTGGAACGCCGCAACTCAACTCCAGCCCCACCCACTCATAAATCATTTAACGAGTGTAACCCCTCACCGTTGATTGCAGGCACAATGACTCAACGGTATGGCGTTTACCCAAAGCCTAGCACGAAAAATAGTAAGAAGGTATTAACTCTCCAATATCGACACTAGCATTTTTTGCTTTTTGTCCCTAATCATTCTAGCCCTTACATAGTTCCTCGCCCATTTTCAGATTCAATCAGATGGAATATTTCAGTTGTCGAAAATCGAACCCTTCGGGTTCGCTTTCCCACCAACTGAAATGTTCCATCCGATTGAATCTATAAACACCATAAACTTCAATTTCTCTGAAGCAAAGCAATAATATATTTCTCAACAGAGACTTGATTTAACTGTATCTTCGATGACATTACCATTAAACACATGTTTGTTAACTTAATATTAATGAGTGGAGACTACCATAGCCGTAGTTTATGATTACGCCCCATAGTTCCTCTAAATGTGTTAATTTTTTTGTGTTTATGAGGAATTGAATGCTTATTGACTAAATAGCTATAACAGGAGCGCGAAAGAATATCTGTATAATTTGGTGAACAAAAGGACATCGCATTACATCATCAGAGGTCAGCGCGCCTGAAAGCCTGCAGTGAACGTTCCAGACGTCCAGTCCTTTTGGAGATAAGAGCAGAATACGAATTTTGACCAATGTTATAAAAGATTGGCCATACTAAATGTAATAACTGGTTTTATGTAATAAACTACCACAAATGTAACAAAATGTTGACGATAAATGTAATAAACTATCTTCTGCTTGCAAAACAGAGCCTTGGTGTAAAATACTATGAACCAATAGTGTCTCTGGGTTTCAAATGTTATATGACGTCGTGCAAATGTATCAACAATTCTTTCGGAATTTCTTATATGTGCCACAAACGTCTCAAAATACGTATTAAGTGATGTGTAGCAAACGTGTAATAAAACTTGGTAATCAATGTAATGAATATGTGATAAAAAGGTGGCCATAAATATATAAAATTGTCATAAGTGTAATAAGCCTGACAAAAGGAGGTACAAGATATATTCTGCTACAAAAGTATATCCGCAATGGAGAATAATATGTAATTATAGCGTCCAACTGTTTTATCTACTCTCGTGTTCCAAATAAAAGTACAGGTAGGAATAAAAGTGCAGGATGGAACATTTATCAAAATTAAATTAAAGTACAGGCCCAAATAATAGTACAGGGTGGAAGTCCATTGAAGGGTGGGGGAGTAATGCTAGTTAATTTATCTGAAAACAAAATTATTTTCCAGTATCACAGTTAGTTTTATTGAAGAAAACTAATAGGTCGTCCCCTAAGTTCCAATGTGTTCTATATGCCTACTGGCACATAGAACACATTGGAACTCAGAGGACGAGGTGTCCATGCACCATGACTACAACAATGAATATACCGTGCTAAACAAAAGAATATCACACAATCTAGTGAAGATTTACTGATTTAAATATCTCCCACCTGCTGGAAGGGCAATTTTAATAAACATACAGGCCCAAATTAGGTGCATACAGGGTGGAAAAATTCCCCCAAATTAATAAACATATATGTATGTTTATTAGGAACACAAGAGTAGTGTTGTGTAGCGGAATCTAAAAGACATTTCAATCAAATTCTTTCTCAACGATAAAGACTAAAAAGGCCACTTACTTCGCTCCATACTCGCACATACAGAAAACTTACCTTTCGGAAGTTAATGTTGCTTCGTCGTAAACGTTTGATGCCGTTGCAGCTACTTAACCTTCGGGTGAACGTCGCTTTATTTTTACGCACGTTTATCATCCTAGCATTTTGGTTGCCTTGGTGTGATTTCATGGACATCAGATAATACATATAAACTGTTAATTCCTTGTGTCTTTCAGCAAATACTCATCACGTGACTTGTCAAACAGATGATGATTGTACTACTATTGTTTGTCACTCAAGTAGCCAGACGCCAACATGTCAACATCAGAACTGCCATTGTACACGTAAGTTATATTTGGTTATGTACTACCCCACGAGTGGCCTTTACAGACAATATAGTTAATGGTTATAGCATGTCGGTAATGTAGAGTTTAAGTGTAGACTACAACTCTGCGAAGCTTCAAAATTTCATTCGATTCGATTCGAAATTATCCTAAGATGCGATTCTGTTCGATTCGAGTGATGTTGATTCGGAATTTTTCGAATAGTCGGAAAGGTCTCAAATGCCTCTTCTTGGCTCTTCTTCGTTCATCACGTCTCCTGAATAGGAGACCAGGATCCAACACAACAAAACTTTTATTATTGTATTTTATACAATTGTATTTTCTGCAAGTGAATATAAACGACGAAATGATTCATTAGCATTTTAAAAGATATGGCAATTTGCCACCTGGCAAATTGCCACATCTTTGAAAAAGCTAATGGTTCATTTCATTTAGTTATTTCCATAAATAGAAAATACAATTCTGAAAAATACAACTGTAAAGGTTTTATAATATTGGCCCCAGGACCCAATACTATAAAACCTTTACAATTGTATTTTCTAGAATTGTATTTTCTACCTGTTAATGTGAGCGACTAAAATGAATCATTAGCGTTTTTTGTTTTAAAATGCCAGATCTTTGAAAATGCTAATGGTTCATTTTATCCCATTTAAACTCATAACTAGAAAATACAATTCTAGAAAATACAGTTGCAAAAGATTATAGTATTGTCCCTTGATGATGTACGAAGAGTTTGAGGAGGCTTTGTTTTCGAAATTACTTTGATTTCGTTTCTGGGGAATTTCGCTTTCCTGATTGCTTTACCCACACAGACAATAAACCATATGTATGCTTTATTCCCCGTTCGTAAGAAGTTGCAATATTTAAAATTTCAAAAACGGAGAGATTCAATTCGAGATTTGATTCGATATGAAATCATCTTGATTCGATTCTTCCTGAAATTTCAGATTCTCGTGGCCGTACCGTACACAATTGAATAATTTTTTTTTAAACGTGAAAGTTTACTTTGATGGATAAAGTGTCGTTAATACTCGACGCCACTCCTATAATAAACAGTTACAATTGCATTTCATGCATCGAGTTGTATATTCTCTGTATTTCACGAATAAAATGAATATTAGCTCTCACATTTGTGAAATGCTGATGATTCATTTCAGTCACTTGTATTTTACAGAGATGAAAAAATGCAATTCTGGAGAATTTCGCTGTAAAAGTTTTATACGTCGGAGACATGTGGCGTTCAACTCGCCTCTATGCCAGTTCTTCCTAAGGCTTGAAAGACTCAAGAGACACTCAACGCGACATGCAAACTTGGGCCCTGTGATGCTTCTAAATTCAATTTGAAATTCTACAAAAGATTCGATTCGATTTGAGGCGCAGAAATTTTCGAAGCGCTGAGATGTTCTCAAAATCCTACATAGTCTTCTCTTGAACTCTTCATGTATCACCAGGTCTCATGTACAATCGCTGGATGCCAATAGTGCCACTTGCACTTAACAAATTCATATGACACCAAAACATCAAAAATACAGCATTTGGCACCAAAATTTGGAACCAAAAATATACTTTTGTTAGGTCTCAAAGGCTTTGTGGTTTATTAATTCAATGCATCGTTTCGATAAAATTGCTGTCTGGCGAGACAAAATTCATGCCTGTTAAGTTATCTATAAGTATATAATTATGCCGCTTTTTATGGATCAACTGTATTAACAGTTTATCCAATTAACGACGGCCAGTACTATAAAACTTTTACAATTGTATATTCTAGAATTGTATTTTCTAGTTATGACTTTAAATGGGTTAAAATGAACCATTAGTATTTTAAAAGGTATGACAATTTGCCATTTGACAAATCGCCATACCTTTTAAAATGCTAATGATTCATTTTACTCAGTTATATTATTAAGTAGAAAATACAATTCTAGAAAATACAATTGTAAAAGTTTTATAGTATCGGCTCCGGATCTTATCAAAACATTTATTTGTCACTTAATTTTTTTTATCTTGCTTAATCTTTTTTTTATACCATGATTACCTATTCTACTATATATGAAAAGCCTATGACATAAATTTCAGCTTTACACACCAACCGTGATGAACACACCAGCAATGGGATTTCAGTAGTAAAAATTTACACCTACAGTCGAACTACATCCCCGTTGACCTTTGGTGACGTCGACCTGAATGCAAACTTGTCTAAATTTATCGCACGTCGCCTCGCGAAGAGTGAAATTGAAGTGACAATAATTTATTACGTTTTTAAATGTGTTTACATCATAAGATGCCAACAATTAACAAACATGCATTGTCTCATGTTAATAAAGCATGCATAACTCGAAATAGTATGTTATTATGTCATTAAAACGAAGAAGGCTCAGTTTCTTTTTTTTCATTTCGTTTCGGCGATAACATTGACAGCGGAAGTACCGCCCTCCGATGCTCGTGTAAACGAAAACAGATTGGCTCGTATGTCCGTCTGGTGCTCAGTAAAATCGAGAAAAAAAATAGTAGCGACTCTTAATAATCTAACGATCATGGTATAGATAAAATATACCCAAAGTAGCTTGGTGTACCAAATGTTCACCACTCGTGAACATTTGGTACACCAAGCTACTATAGGTATATCTAATATATAAATGCGAATGTCTGTATCTCTCTCTCTCTCTCTCTCTCTCTCTCTCTCTCTCTCTCTATCTATCTTTGTTCCGAACTCCTCGAGAATATATCTCAAATTTTCTACACGGGGGTAATTCGTCCCTGCGAATAACATGGGATGGGTGCCGTGCCCGTGTGGGATGACCTTGACCTTGAAATTGATGACCTTGACCATTTATTTCGAAAACGGCTGGGCCGATCGGGCTAAAACTTCATATGTGAGGGTATATTGACCCATCGATCATTTTGACTTTACCGGGTGCCCGTGCGGGGTGACCTTGACCTTGAAATTGGTGACCTTGACCTTTTATTTCGAAAACGGCTGGGCCGATCGGTATAAAATTTCATATGTGCGGGTGTATTGACCCATCGATCATTTTGACTTTATCAGGGTGCCCGCGCGGGGTGACAATGACCTTGAAATTGGAGACCATGACCTTCTATTTCGAAAACGGCTGATATAACCATGTTCTCCCGCGCAACAACGGGTATCACCCGCTTGTTCTATATATAATCCTTCTGGAAAATAATAAATTGTTTCCTACTAGTTTATTTGGAGTGAATAAACAGTGAGTAAATAACAATCATTAAATAATTTTGTAGCCGTTAATAACAGCCTTTTACCATTTTATATAATCTATTTTATTTATCACTTGTGTTTTTATCTTTTTTGCTATTAAAATACTTTAAAGAGGCAGGTAATACTAAATTAAAGTATCGTATTTTGTGAGCAACATGGCGCCATTTTCAATGCTTTAGCATTGCAGATGGTGCCTTGTTGCACCCAAAGGACGATGCAGGGTTAATTTGTTCTTAATTACATTCAGATTCCATTTGATACTAAAATCTTTCATGTGGCACCAAAAACATCAATTTAGGGTTGAACAAAAATTATACTTGGCACCAAAGACGTTCGGGTGAGCGTGAAGACTGATAGAGGGGGATGTGGTGGTACGGGGGTTAGATTTGTGGAGTTTTATGGTCTTTTGTAAATACTAGCTACAGTTTTTATAACCTAAGTTTGGACATTTTGTTACGGTCTTGTGGGTTTAATTATTCAATGCAATGGAAATATACTGTTAACAGAATCCATATTTCAATTTCATAGATTTGTATATGTTCTATGCTGAATTTGATAGTGTTCCGGTCATACTGGTTGAGTATTTAAAATAATTTATGGGTGTATTTACACCCTTTATTGACACAAAATTGCCTTCCGACACTCGTTTCTCATAAATATTTCACAAACGTTTGTCAATAAATCAGTTTCAAATTCCTGTTATTTTCTAATAAATATTTCACTGTTTTATGTCAGTACTTCCAAATAACAAGATGTGTTTTCATCAAAATTTATGAAGCAATATATTCATATGGGCTCACGATTACATCATAATATTCTGATGGGTTTACAATTACAAGTCGGAGAAATAATGGAGCGACTGTCAATTTTGTTATCAATTTTGTATCCGATCACTGCATTTCCCCATTCAGATTTTATTTTTTTATTTACATTTTCCCTCAAAATATAAGGTTTATTTTGTGTATAGGCCGAAAAATGGCATTTCAGGTTATTTAAGAAATTGTTCTGCAAACGTCGTCGTGTCAAGTAAAGAGTTCACAAATCAAAAGCTTTGTTCTGTTTTTTGTAAAGTATTTTGACTTTTATTCCGGCGTTGCACGAATATTTATTTGGATGTGGGTTAACTAAAATGAAACGCGTAAATAGGGGCGTAGCCACAGAGGAGGGTGGGGGGGGGGGGGTCTGTCGTTAATTGACAATAGTTGGAAATTCGAAGCCCTAAATTGAAAAGAAGTTGGAAATTTTAGACAGGGCGCTAATGGAATTTTTCCAAACAAGTCTACAATTTGGCCAAAATACAGAGCTTTTAGACTAAACATTAGTGAATGTCCTCCAAATATTGCTTTCTGACAACCGAGAGCCTCAGTTGGATAATTTACAGCCAACGAGGAGAGGGGGTACAAATGGAATTCTGCATCTTAAAACATGCCAAATCTTGCCTCATTGGGGAGAGGGTGCTAAAGGAATTTCCTACTTGGAAACCTAGAGGTGGACATTCCCCATCCGATAACCTTTAGCTACGTTCCCGTGGGTAAACGTATGGGATGGGATCTGCATGGAATTCTCCGCCCAAAAACTGCATTGCAGCGTCAGATGGAGATGCAGGTTTTGGGAAAATAATTTTCATTCTCTTCAGTAAGAAACGAGACCACTTAATGGGCGTAATACCTTGGCTTATTCAGGGACACCCTGACGATGTCGATTGTGGGGACGGGGGCGCTGTAAACATGATATGAACCGGCTATGATGACCTGAGTCCTGAATGCGGTTACTCAATCGATTGACAGTTTCGACTGATAAATTATCCCAACTCCATCATCAAGGCATGAATTCGTTGATAGCATCCATTGGTGATGTAGTTGGGATATCAGTCAGTCAGGGTTGAAGTTAAAATTTCGGAGTTCTTTGAAATTTATTTGTGAATAAAATCATATACTGGTCGTGAAACATGAGTTTCCCAGAGTATTTGACTCTTTTGGTGCTGTTGGCGGATATTCCTTCCCAGGACAGCATTTCTATTTCACTGAAATATATATAATCTGAGCATATTTAATGAAATGATACCCCTGTAAATTGTATGAAATTTCTTACCAATGATTCCAGCAGATAAGTTTGGATGATGTTTTCATCAAGTCTAGTCATGGCTGCTTCACAGCAACCATGACTAGATTTGATAAAAAATATTTAGAAGTATTCAGCGGGTTAAGGTGCTATAATCCAATTAGTGGGCCGTCAACAGCCCTAATCGCCTTATAGACTTCCATTTGTATGACCCAATGTGTGTATATATGGTTGACATAATTCGTGGATGTAAATGGTAACAGTGCTGATAGCAGACGTCAGTGGTAGCAGTTACGAATTACTTTAGTACCGGGTTAAGACGGTGGTCAGACGACAATAATATTTCTGATACTGGTTCCCAAACATGGGTCCCCACTAGTCCCCAAACATTGGTCTCCAACCAGTTGACTCCACTGGTTCCCCAAATACCCGCATGTGTCCACTCGCTGCATGCGTTGTACGCATCTGCACACAGCCTGATTTCAACACTTTTGGGCTGGGATCATGTGCAACATGTGCTATTCTCACGTTGTGTACAAGCACATATGTAGACAGAAATCACAAACGTTGGAGCGAAGATGGTGGGCGGAAGCTAAGGTGAATACATCGATTTTATTGGTTGTTTAATCATGGAGAAGTGGTCTGATTGGTTGTTTAATCCAAATTAGTAACACACAGAAGACGGTAAGGAGTAGACGCAATAATTTGGGGAAAAAGGGACAGTCAAAAATACTAAAAAATAACAATTGTATACTCCAGAAGAACGGAACAGTATTCCAGCTGTAGAAAAGAATATGCAGAAGAAGCAGGTCGGAGAAAGCAGAAACGAGGATTTTGACACAGAATAACACAATTTGAGCGTTCATAAAACTATAGACTGCCTATACTCTCATTAACAATACTGTTATAATTCTAGGAATAGGGACGAAGGTCACGTGGGGGTGATGTACTTAAAAACGAGGATTCGGGAAGAATCCGAGCTAAATAAAGTCAGTTTAGGGTAGTTGTTATCGACTCGTTTTCGGTGATTCCATATACTCCTACCCAATCGGGAGTACTTTTTCGACCATATGACACTACGTGCAACCCAAGCAAGTGAGTTTCGAAATGGGTAGTTTTGGGCACTTGTTGGGCCCATTTGGGTAATGTGTGTAGTAGTCGGGTCGTTTGCGGTAATTGCACATACTTCCATTCAATCGAACACACATTTTAGAGGCCCTTAGAAGACTTCCAGACTCATGGTAACCACGTGCCACGATAGATATCAAGATGGTGGGCCCCTGCATACAAAATGGATGACGGAAACACGTGTAACCTTGACAACACGATTTGCGCATGCACTCTCATATACCTCTCACCGTGACAATGATGTCACAACATAGCCATATCAATGGGTTACCATGACAACCACATGGCACCCATAATGCAAAACAGTATGACGTCACGTGAGATCGATAAATGAGATTTGGAACATACGGGTCGTCCGGGTACACGCTATACTACTATCGCTGAAGGTTCAGTGTGATAAAAATGTCAATATATGTCCTATTTTTTCTTTGTTTCAGACACATCCATGACCACAGATACAAACACAACAGCTACAGGTAAGACTTTTGTTTGCCAACTCGGATTAATATCATATCTTACACCAACACTGCTGGCATACGATCAGTTCAGTGTAACGACACTTAACATTTGGAATTTCCAATACACCACCTTTACCAAATGACCTTCCAGATCAAGACCTCTTCAAGATTTGGTGTCGGTAGAACTGCAGTCATTGTTTCCCACTTTCCTTCACCCAATTCCATAGGATTTTATGGGAACGGGGGTGATTAATTTAGTGATTGACTCGTTACAAGTGCACAGTGTTGCTGGGTATTCATGGCGGCGTGCTGTTGTGAGTATCATGTGCACAATCTGGAATATTTATAATAAATATATTCCTTAACTAATAATATAATTAAAAGTGAAAAAATAAATTATGTATGTAAATTGTAATAATAATCGGCACCATTTTTCTTTTCCGGCTACAAAGTATTTTGATTAGTGTTTATGGGCGTCTTGCGATATGCATTAACCCTTTACCCAACGTAACGGCAAACAGCGCTTCTCGCTATTCTCAAAAATCGTCAGTTAATTTTCATTATTTTTTGTCTCCAAAACATAGGTTACGACCCCTCATTGGAACGAGCTCGTCGAGTTCGTTCCAGTGAGGGATCACATGATATGGCGTTGTTGAAATGTTTGAAAAAATTTAAAAAATGATATTTAAAAATAATAAATTTTGATATCGTCTGCGTTGGGTAAAGGGTTAAGTCCTTTACAGCACAGTCGCCGTCGTATTCCACGTGTGAGGCAGTGATGTTCACCCATGCGTTTACCAGGTAATAAAAATCAGCAGCAAAATTTTAATTAATGGAGTACCGGGAACAATTAAGTTTTTGATGATTATTCCTATCAATAGTGTTTGGAATCTAATATTATTGCATCCGTGGAAATACTGTCCACCCGTGGAAAGCGACCAGTCCACGGCGGCCGGACTGCACCGACCGAGAATATTCGGCGAGCGCCATTCTCAAAAATTGCCATTCAATTTGTTTTTTTATTTTTCAATTTTCGCTTAAATATATAGCTTTTGACCCTTCACTGGAATGAGTTCGTTAAAATGGAATGTAACAAGCTACGTATTTAGGGAAAATATGAATGTTTTTTTAGTTATTTAGAAAATGTTTTTTGCAAGTATCGTCTGCTTTTCTAACTGTGTGAAGAGTCAATAGCCCAAGAACATTAGGTTTCACTAGGGAAAAAAATCGGAGAAAGCTGATTTTTTCAGGAAATGTCGAGTACATGTCACTGAACGATTAGACAAAAGTCCCCTAAAATCCCAGTTGAGCTTTTTTTTCTACAGCCTTTTTTTCGAAAACGCGTTTGAAAAAAATAAAAAAAATCGCACGGACTTTGTAACCTCGAATTGAGCCAACTGTATTTTTTGTTTACGCGTATTTCGAGCTACATAATGTCTAATATACATTTACCTAGAGGAAAATGTGCATTCTGTGACAATTTCTGCGAAAAATTATTGAAAATTCACAAAAAAGTATCGGATTTACGCAAAAAATGACGATTTTCCTAACGGATTTGCCCAAAGGGTCGTAGTACAGAACGGGATGTTAGTTGGACAGACGATAAAAAATCCACCACCATTTGAAGGCTTTTATCATTGCTTACAAAATAGACATTATGGAAGACCCCATCTGCTTCTGGCCGAGTTCCCCTTTTGGCATAAAATTCGTCAGCATGAGAACTCAACTATTTTCGGGCTTGGGACCGAACAGACACGTCTGTGTCTGGCAGCATTAGATCAATAAATAATATTTACAGAATGTACAAAAATCAATAAATAATATTTACAGAATGTACAAATCAATCAACATGGATTAAGTTACATTGACTATTATCAACGCTATATACAGAAATGACATGACCTATATACATATTATTCATCGAACTCAGAAATTTCCGACAGGACAGTGTTTCTGTGGTTGTTACAAGAATCCGAACCGCAATTACACAAACCTGAGCAAGAGAGTCCTGCCTTCTTACACCCACACCTTTTTGTACAAGCACTCTTGCAACCACAACTGATCAGATTCAGTAGGTTATCGGGGGCACATGGCTTTGTGGCTGCAGTCGGTACAAGAAGTCCATTGTCTAGCGACCACCCCCAATCCGTCGGAGGAAGCGAAGTGCCCAGCCATTGTTGGACCTGGAGATAACATCTGTAGACATGTTGTTGTGCAGCATCGCTGCTTGGTGGGAGTGAGGCTAGGTCGATGGGTTTATTCAGTTTAGATTTTGCTACATAACGCTTGTAAGTGACATATCTATATTGGTCGAGAGAGGAAACAGTTTTACTCCCGTATAAGATCAGGAGAAGTTGTTCCCCGGCAGCGGCTACTGCACTTGGTGTACTGTCATCCGCCAAAATTGTGTTGACATACTGTTGTGAGTCGCTAGTAACATCGGAGACAATTGTACTGAATACTTTCTTCTTACCAACTCGAAAGAGTGCAGAAGTAGTGTCACAACCACTTATAGAATGTGCTACAAGGGGGTTGCTTCTATGGTCACCCATTTTGGTTGCTATTTCACTAACTGAAACTAGTAAGTTTGGGGTAATGGAATACATCATGTGAATATTACATCCCGGTTGAACTCGAGAGGTAAGAATGACTAACAAGTCTGTGTCTGTTCCCACAACGACAACATTGTTGTCATCTTGAGCGATGTCAAGTGCAGTTTCGGCTATCAGTACATCAGCATCAGCCTCGGCCTGCTTGGACTGAATATTGATAGCAGATAGCTCCTGCATTAAAAGATCGATCAGTTGGGTTTTGTTCTTGGCATTTGCAAGGAAATCGGATTGGGGTGTGGTGGCTGGTAACTCGGGTGAGATATTGATATCAATGGAATACCTGTCTTTAGATCTACGGGCTTGTTCCATGCCCTTTGTCGACATTGTACAAGCATAACCATCAAAAACAACCACGACGTTCGCCCCAAAATGTCTCACTAGATAATTGGAATATGATATACATATGTCCTTATATGACGACTGTTTAGGCCATACAACTGCCCCCAATAAAAATCCACCATCTACAACAAACAGAGAATGTTCTGGGAGTTTAGTTTGCTCGGAACCGTATGTTTTGAGGATCTTACCGAGCGTGCTTTTCTGTGTCTTCCTCATTCCAGCAGAATCAAACAATGCTGGTGGTTTCGGGGCGAGTTCATATTTGAGATACTCTTCCATCTCTGCTTGTGACTGAATAACACATGTGATGCGGTTGAACAGAATTGTGGGGTCAATCACTACCTTACTTCCACGGACTTTGATGCTATTTGCCATCGATGCGAAAGACTTCACAGTGTCAACACGTCGTAGTTTGATGCTGTTGAACGTTTTGCTTACAACATTCGATACGCAACATTCACCAATTTTGCGAACTTGGTCACAGTTCACAGTTTCGTCGGCCACAAGCCCGGTCGCTATAGAGACTAATTGTAGTGGATCTCTATTCTGAAAGGGGGAATGCACTCTGAGCCAGTTCAATAATTTGGTGATATCATTGGCATCAGTCAATTGTGAACTTTGACGGAGATCCCGATGTTGTTCGCCATGACCAGTGTGAACATGAACAAAGTTTTCCAGAGCATTACATATCGGAAGGCAAAGAGGTAGTCCATGTACCCATTTCGCAACAGTGCTATCGGTTATTCCCCTGCCATGTGTGAGACCACCAGGGAGCTTGAACATTCTCATTAAACACTGCTCTATGGTCTGATCAGAATATATCCCGTCCCAGAATTTATCTGAGCGCCTTATGGTAAAGTAACCTTTCTCAGTGAACAACTTCAAATCATCCTGTTGCATTATATCTGTTAGCTCATTCATCTGCTGCACATAGAGATGAGAACTTTTTGCGTATGCAAAATGACCACCTGCGTCAAATACTGGAATCATATTGCGAACACAATATGTGTGGAGTTCCCAGTCGCCTGTGCGCTCTGCTCTCAAGAACAACTGGAGAAGACCTATTTGCTCGTAGTATTGTACCCAAAGCTTTCCTGTGCGTCCTACGGACGTATTCTGGAGCAGTAATTTTGACAGTAGATGGTTGACACTTTCTTGATTGACAGCGTCAGCTGTTGTACAGTCACCTCTGGCAAGTCCACAGAATATTTCATTGACTTCTGTGCAGTCTATGTTATCTAGTGTTCGGCTTTCTTCAAACACAAGTTTTGTAATGGCAATTTGTGTTAGCAAATGGGCACGAAAAGCTCTTGAATATGCATGACCACTGATCAAATGATGGATTGACCCACCAGCATAAACAGTCCCCCAAAGTTCATCCAAGTCGCTACCAGCCCTGATCGAACCAATTGCCCCTAAATATGACATAATCATATGGAAGCCGCCGAGTCTAACGAAAACTTTTGTCAACTTATCTGACGAAGACACAATCTCCACTGCTTTGATATAAAGTGGTTGGTCAAACGTCACTGGACAAACGTATAATACGGTATTTGAATGAGAAAAGTCGATGCCGTTTGAATTTGAGTTTAGGGGGTATGGTTAATATTTCACACGTTTCACCAGTTCATTATGGAATAAATGACTATTGTTATATATCATTATAAAGCCACTGCTTTTCTGCAATTTTTGATATATAATTTAACTCCCAAAGTAGTCGTAGCTTTGGTTTAATGGACGTTGTGTACCGTTGTGTGTATGAAAACAATAATTTTTTTTTCGTAATTTTGTACATTTTCGTGAATATTTCACCATTGAGTGTGAGGATTGGTACAAAGTTGGCATTTTCTGTTGGGGATATGTATTCTCAATATAATTCAGCACGATATTTATGATTCTCACCCTACTAAGGCGAATAAGAATGAGAAATATGGAGCTGGGTCGAATTTTTTTAAAAAAAAATTTTTCATCAAAAAAACGCTATAACTAAAAAAGCTAAACTCGGATTCGCGGGGACTTTTCACACTTTATCCGCAATGTGTGTCCCGGAAACATATAAAAAAATCAGCTTTCTCCGATTTTTTTCCTTACTTTCTCATTTTTATGTCTAATGTGCCTGGACTACAAACAAAACAGAGCGGTGTTCGTTTATAATGACGCAGCAGCTGTGTGCTTCCTTGTAACGTAAACAATTAAAATGTTGACTAATGTTAATGAACATAAAATCTAAATAGGGAGTAGTATAGTGCGGGGGTTATATAGCGTGGTGTGTGGGCCCGACAGTGTCAACAGGACCAATTTGTGCTTTCCGGGGGCTAGGGTGGAGGACCTAAGGGATAGAGTGGGTGGATTAGTAAATGGTCAGGCCCAGACCCAATGGTTGTTGTACACGTGGGGTCCAACAACATCAGAGAGAAGAAATCAGTTCAGCTTATTGAGACTTACAAGGACTTAAAAACTCAACTGAATGCTAAGAATGCACAGGTAGTGGTTTCGAGGCTTCTCCCAGTACTAGGTGGTGGGGGCGAGCGTAATTCGCGGGTCATTGGGGTTAACTAGGAATTGGGGGAGTATTGTAAGGAACTTGGGATACCTTTTGTAGAAAATTGTGGATCATTTTGGGGGAGAAAGGACCTGTATGGAAGGTATGGTCTCCATCTTAGCTCAAGGGATACAGAGGTTTAGGAAGAAATATGTTGCAGGTGGTGGAGACTTTTTTGGTATATGGAGGGGAGGGGGGAACAGAGAAGTCGGGAATGAACACAGGAAATGTGTTATGAACGGTAGTTGTAAAAAATGGGATAAGGGGGATAAGGAAAAGGGACCCAAAATTTACTTCAATAGGAATAGCATCCCAAGAAAAGCACAGGTATACAAAATAGGATATACAAACATACAGGGACTAGATAATAATGGGACCAGTAGGCGGAAGCTAATGAATCTCGGTACCCTAAAAGTGGGTTATAGCAACATCCAGGGTCCCCACCGGAAAATAAGTGAAATTGCTACATTGATCGAGGCAGAGGAGTTTGATGTCATGGGCTTAAGCGAGACGTGGTTAAGACACGAGGAACGGGTAGACCAAGTCAGGGGGTGCGTGTGGATAGGTGTAGGGCGAACGGAAGGCCAGAAAAAAGAAGGAGGGGGAGGCATGTACATTAAAGAGGATTTAAAACCGTCGCTGATCACAGACCTGGAAGATGTCAGCACCTCGGCTGAGGTATCGAATGAAATTGGATGGGTAAAGATCAATCTGAGAAACAAAAGTATTGCCCTTGGGATTGTGTACTGTACGGTGGAGGGAAGCAAACCCGAGTGGAATGACTCGATATACTCAACACTAAGGTCCAATATCACAGAACTAGAAAACAGGGGGCTCGGTATATTTCTGATGGATGACTTTAACGGACACATAGGTGATAAGGAAGAAGGCATAGAGGGTGGGGACAAGAAAGTCAACAGGAATGGAAGGAAGCTGTTGAACTTCACAAATGAGCTCCGTCTGAAGATTCTGAACAGCGACGCGAGATGTCAGGAGAAATGGACCTGGGAGAGGAACGACAGAAAATCAATAATCGACGACTACATTCTCACAGATATTATTAATTTATGGAGGGAGGTGATAGGGGTAGAAGTGGATGATGAGGGTAAAATGGAGGTGGATAGTGACCACAACCTGATTACAGTGACGATCAGGGCCAAAAACCTAGTTAAAAGCAAAGGAAGCTTCAAGGAGATTTGGGAACTCAAAAAGGATGCTGACTGTGCGAAGTTCGAAGAAAAACTGAAACCAAAGCTTGCTACCGTACACAAGGGGGGGGGGGGGGGGGGCAGTGTCCAGAAGATGGCCGGCGCCATAGTTGCGAGCCTAGTGAAGGCAGGGAAGGAAAGTGTAGGAAAGATCAGGGTGCCAATACGGGAACTTGGGTACAGAGTGAACGAAGAAATGAAAAGGGCCATAAAGGGTAGAAAAGCTAATTGTGCTGCACCCAGGAGAAGTAGAAAACTTAAGGGGGCGGAAAGCAACGAGGACACAGTAGCAAAGGAAGAATACCAACAAGCACGAAATATATTGAATAAGATTAAAGACGGTAATCGGAGAGTGCGAAATAGCAGTCTTATCAGGACGATAAGAACGACAGGGGGGGGGGGGGGGGGGTCAAGTTCGAACGTTTTGTGGAAATGGGTGAATAAACGTAACAAAATAAGTAACCCACAGAGTATTAAAGTTGATGGCAGAGTTACAGACGAGCAAGATCAAATCGCATCAGAACTAGTCAAGCACTGGGAAAAGGTAAACGATAAGCGATGGGGCATGGGGAGCCCACCTGAGGGGTGGAAAAGCGGGAGGGATGGATAAAATTCCTAACGAGTTTATCAAAAAAGGGGGAGAGGAACTCGTGGAAAGCCTAACTGTTCTATTCAATTTAGCCATAGAAAATCAAGAGGTCCCAAAGGAATGGAGAGAAAGCAAAATGACATTTATTCACATAAAGGGGGAAAAAGACGTTTTGGATAACTATCTAGGGATCTCTGTCAGTAGCAACATTGGAAAAGTTTTCTGTAATGTCCTGTATGGGAGACTAGAGGAGGTGATTGAAGAGAAGGGTTTGGGGGAGAAATCCAGAATGGCTTCAGGAAGAGAAGGAGAGTCACTGACCATCTTTTCACGCTATCCCAAATGATAGAATCCGGGAAAGCAAAAAAGAAAACGATGTTGATGGCCTTTTTGGATGGTAAAAAGGCATACGATAGAGTATGGGGGAGGGTATGTGGCGCAAGCTGGAGGCTCTGGGCTTGGGAGGCGAGTTTGTTGGAATTATGAAAGCATTATATAAAGACGGACATAGTGAACTTAGTCTGGGAAACATTACAACAAAACGTGTGCCTATGAAGGCCTAAATCAGGGGTGTATTATTTCGCGAATTCTTTTTGCATTGTACATCAAAGGTTTAGGAGATGAACTCCTGCATAGCGACGAGATGGTAGCAGTTGGGATACATGAAGATCCAGGGACTATCTTGCAGACGATATGGTGCTAGTGTCAGAAAGTGAAGAGGAGCTAGAGAAAATGCTGGGAATTGTTGGGAAATATGGGAGCAAATGGAGACTCGAACTTAATGAAAGCAAGAGCAAAGTTATACCTGTGGGCCGCAAAGTGGACCCCACTCGAAGGTGGAGAGTGGGAGAGTTCTGCATTCCGGAAGGTAGCAGCAAACTGCTTAGTGTAGGAGAGACAGGTGACTACGAGTATTTGGGGGTAAATATAAACATCACAGAAAGAGGCTTCTATCGAAATCACACAAATAAATTTATTCTGAAGGGGAAGCGAATCCTTAACCAAATGAAACTCACAGGGAGAAACAGTTTCAATAAGGTTTTCGTGGGGAAAACCATTTGGGAAATGGTGGGTCTGCCAAGTATAGCATACGGTACGGAAGTGGTACCCCTAAACCAGACGGCCGTAAAGAGCTTGGGAATCCTGCAGAACGAGGCAGGCCGATGGATAACGGGGTCGAGTAATTCCGCGGCGCTAGAAGCAATCAGAGGTGGGCTTGGGTGGATGAGGATCAAGGACAGGATAGACCTATTGAAACTCGGTTATCTTAATTATTTGGTAAATCTCCCCGACAGCCGATGGTGTAAAGAAATGTTCCTGAGAATTTTCAACTCAAATATCAAGACGGGATGGATGGTCGAAGTGAGGGCGCTAGTAGAGAACTACTCATTGGAGACCTAGACGTTGAGGCAAACCAGGGTAAAACAATCGTCAGAGAAAGGTTCATGGAGGATTGTAACCGTAATTGGCGAGAGGGGGTCAAATCAAAGAGGTCTTTGGGTGGCATGTGTGATAAAGAGAAGCCTGGTTTTGAAGAGTACCTTAATGGCACCTTTGGGGGGTCACTGTTGTTCAAGCTGAGGTCCCGTGAGGGGAAACATTGGGAAAAACAGTGAAAAGGAGTGCCAGATGTGTAATTTGGATGTGGTGGAGACCCTGGAACA
Source organism: Pictodentalium vernedei (assembly GCA_031216915.1). Taxonomy (NCBI): domain Eukaryota; kingdom Metazoa; phylum Mollusca; class Scaphopoda; order Dentaliida; family Dentaliidae; genus Pictodentalium; species Pictodentalium vernedei. Next base: position 411,014,006 of record CM062293.1, on the reverse strand, counting down.
CTTTCTTCTAAAATGCCCAATATATACTAGCATAACAGAATAAGATTCACTGGGATATAATGGGGAAGTGGGATGGGAGAATGAAGGACATGTGGTTAGTGGGAGACTCAAAGGAGAGGGTTAATATGTTAACCGGAGAGGTTGGCAAGGGATGGCATCAGGCAGTTCGTCTCAGAGTGTTGTGAGGAGAGAAGAAGCGTGGAAACAGGGAGGCAGTTTGGAGTACAGGGGTGACCAAGGCCTTCTCATCCGAGAACAGCGACAAATCAGCGGCCGGCCAAAGTGTTATTATTATTATTATTATACGCATTTGTGTTGCTTACCTTTCACTATAGCTGTTCCAGATTCCAGAAGTTCCTTAACTTTTCGTCTATATGCAGAAACCCGACTTTGCCAAATAAAAGTAAGCCGGTTTAACATTCCAATACAAAAGTGAATTAGCAATGTCGCGGAAATATATTCCGATATGCATAAAGTGTCTTCACTCACTACTCTGTAAGCAACACGCGAATCAGTGACATTACAAAATGCGTCACAACATAACAAATGTAAATATGGGTAAAAAACGGCTTGACAAGGATATGCTCTGCTGGAGAACGGTAAAAACAATTATCACAAACGGAAACCGAACTTTAAAGGGTGGTGCATCAGTAAATATTCTCAAGTGGTTTTCTATCTGCTGTTATATCTACATGTTTCCGACATTTGACTTATTTTTATATTACAGAATCGGTTTTACTTACAGTACGGCCGCCGTGGACTGGTCACTTTCCACGGTTAGACAATATTTCCATGGACGCAGTAATATTAGATTATAAACACTGATTACAGGAATAATCAACAAAAAGTTAATTAATGAAGCACCGGGTAAAACCCGGTGCTTCATTAATTAACAATTTGCTGCTGATGATTTTTATTACCTGGTAAACGCTGTCCACGCGTGGAATACGACAAGTTCACGGTGACTGTTCTGTATATAGCTGCAAATGGTTTCTCTTATTTTCAGAAACTCATGGCAGCGGCGCAACTCATGGTGGAGGTCATCACAAAGGTAAGCTAGTGATGTGCTACTTTGCGCATGTTTTTGATTTTACCTTCTAGTTACTGTAACTGCCAATTGTTTACATTCATGTTGCCCATTTTAAAGGGCTTCCATCTCAAGCATTGGTCACTGGGTCTGTTTTACCAGTAAAACAAAGTATGTTTACCACAGTAAACAACCACTGCTTCACTTCCCGGGGTTCCCACGAAGGCATTCATATTGTACTATTCATTATTTCCATTTATGCTTTAATACATAGCTTATGACCCCTGATTGAAACGAGGTTGTGACAATGGTTCAAATGATGAGTCAGAAGCTTTGCTTTTGATATAAAGATAAAAATTGTAATTACTCAAGAATTTTTTTTTCTTCATGAAAATGTCGTCTCATGGTCCTATTTGGTAATAGATTAAGTAGTACCCAATCTTTGTTAAATTGCTTTCTACATAAGTATGCGCCGCATATGCCCTTCCTGCAAACATATCATTATTTATTCATTTCGTTCCTTTAACCCTTTACCCAACGAATCGCCCGCATCCGCCCACGTAATATGCAAATTCGTCGAGCTCGTTCCAACGAGGGGGTCACATGATATGGTTTTGTTGAATTTTTTTGAAAAATTCAAAAATTGAAATTTAAAATAATAAATTTTGATATCGCCTGCGTTAGGTAAAGGGTTAATTAAACAAAGCGAAAGGTATGGCACATGGGCTATAGAAGACATTTTGAACAGCCGTTTCAACAAAGCTTCAAAATGGTATTAAAGTTTAACTGTGCGTACGTAATGGCTACTCGGAAGGGCGCAGCAATCACAAAGCAATTCTGGGATCAGTTTCGGTAGGATACCACACGAAAATGCACCTTTTTCTGAAAAATGAGAAAAAAACACAGCACACATACATGCCCCAGTAACTGAATCACCTGGTCGGACACGGTGTTTTGTCGACGACTGCCCATTAGTTCGACAGATATGCTTGCCTTGCAGTGTTGGCAGCCACTGGCTAACTGTCGGAATGGAGAGCACGGCATATATTATCCTAACATGGTTCTGGTACGTTCGGGGATTTGTATCAAATTCGAGCTCTTGTCTTTAGAAGCATTTTCACCGACGGGTACCCCTCCCCCTTCCCCCCCCCCCCCCAGGTTACTAGTCAAACTCTGTGCTGAATCCGAGGCTGTTATGTTACTGTTTATTTTTTATACCCATTTTTCGTAGAATGTTTCAGTTGTAAATATTCCAATCAATAAATACACAGAACGACACACACGTGTGTCGTTCTGTGCTTATTACACGTCTTCGCGTCCATAAAAACAGTTATTGGAAGAACACTCAGCAGTTTATTTATCAACTATCAACAAAAAGAACGCATTTTATCGCCAACCAGATTTGCAAGAGGAACCCGTGTTACTATTTCGTCCCCTGAGTTCCAGTATGTTCTATGTGCCTACTGGCGATTTTATCGCCCACGATTCAAATTGTAATTGCGTTGCACGATTTGTAGAAAATTCCAGTGAAATACTTAGAACAGTCTGTCAACGATTTCCGTTCCACATATATGTGAACAGATTTTCATTTTCCACACGGCTTACTGTTGCTATAGATGAGGATATCATAGAACAGGCGTGTAATAAATATTTAATTCGCCTTGAAAACATCAATATATTAACACAAGTAGTGTAAGTACGAGGTGAAATCATAAACCACAGCTGTTGTGAGTCTTCAGTCACAACTATTTGATAAACAAATATATCTAACTCTAAATGCTACAACCCAGCGTGCCACCGACTGTGTCATACGGCAGCCATATCCTCTGGTACCTCGCCATCGTTTTCTCAACACTTAATCCTCGAATACCTTATTTCACCTCAATAAATACAATCTGATGTAAATCTCCTGGCGAACACCGAATGGTAAGAATACATTTATGACCAATCATTTAAGATTTATTTTTATTACACATCCATTAAACTTTAAACTCTTGTATTTAACGGAATTGCCATTATGACATAAATGTTTCTGTATTCAACTGGTTATGTACAAGCCGGAACTTTTTTCCCAGCACCGTTTATGCTAGTTCCTGTCCCGTCGAGTCATCGTTATTTACGCTTCGAAAAGTTTCCAAATTTCGTTATACAATTATCGATCGTCTGTCGCATAGTTTGAAAATGAAAACGTCCAATGTAAAATAAAGACTATTCACAAAAAAATTAGTTAACTAAAAATGAAATAACTTCCAACCACAATATTAACCCAGTCCCGTGGCCGTCTCGTCTGCGAATCCCCATATCTCTAAATTGGTCAAATTTTGTAGTTTCGGTAAATCTTCGGACATCCTGACATGCTTCGAACCTCTTCTAAAAAGTTTCTCCCAGCTGTTTTGCAAATCTGCCCAAATTTGTACTTCTTTTTTACTATCAGTAACAGCCACCAAATGGTTAGGCGTGACGGACACCAACCGAAGAGAAACAGCGATACGAATTTCAACAAACACACCTAAAAGAAAAGATAGCGAATATAATTTGGCCTGCTTCAATTTTATCAGTAAAGTTACAAGCTTTATGTTTATTTAGCTGAATTTTAATACATGGAATGTGTAATAAACACAGAACGCGATGTGTATTTGACTCGGTGAACGGCTCTCGCGAAATATGACAAGGCCATTCCAATTCGTTATGTAAAACACCCACCGATTCAAACACACATCGCGTTCTGTGTAATTTATGATACTATAGGGTGAAAAAAGAGGAGTTTTTTTTTAAAACTTTGATAAAGAACTGTTTGTCACAGCGTTATAAAAAAACAAACAAACAGCAATCAAATTCAGGATTCTCAGAATTTCTCTTCCAGAAGAATATAGGTTATGGACCTTCAATGTAACCAGATGGACTTACTGCTTTTATTAAAGGGATACTGGTTATGTTTAAAAAATAATGTGATTAGCATGGTGATATTTTGTGTAAAAGCGGTCATCTTAGTTTAAACTGTTAACCCTTTACCTAACATGAAAAGCAGACGACACTTGCAAAAAAAATTCTTGAATAACTAAATTTTTTCATTTTTTGTCTCAAAAACATAGGTTATGACCCCTCGTTGGAACGAGCTCGACGAGCTCGTTCCAACGAGGGGTCATAACCTATGTTTTTGAGACAAAAAATGAAAATATTTTGAAAATTAATTGGCGATTTTTGAGAATAGCGCTGGCCGGTTTTGGCCGTTACGTTGGGTAAAGGGTTAAACATAAAATGGTACACAGACACCTGACCTCTCCAACGCTCCCGCCACTCCTCTAATAGCCCACACACCTCCGACTTCAATAAATGCTTTTTTCACGACAAAGTTGTGGCATCCGCGTATGCAGTAATACTTAGTGATAAATATGTAGTGTTATTCCACATTTCCAGACTTAAAAAAGATTGATGATGACAACTGGGATTATTTTGGGTAACTGTCGGTTGCAAAAGTGCAAATTAAGTCTTATTAAATCGCACAGACCTGCTATCGTAGTGACTTCCTTGATTGCCAGATTTAGGAGTGGCGCAAAATTATTACCAATTGGTGATATATTCGAACCGGAAGGACAATCCTTTCTTACAAAACACCTTATTACCACCATCCCTGTTGACAATAGGCGACTTTAACCCGCAAAACCGTTATCTGACTTAGTCGTGCACGGAGGGGATTGTATTTGTACGCTGGAGTAAAAATGATTCCCGACGAACAGATGAGTCATAAATATCCATATAAAAACAAATTTTCGCTGGGGAATAAACAAACGCGCTACCATGTCATTTTCAGCGAATGTTGCCATGTCCGCATACAATGTGTATCCTCCCCTTTTTATTCATTTGAAGCCATCAAATTCTGTTTTTGAACAGACTTTCGCCACTTCAATTTATTTCTCTTTGTGCTCGAAAAACGGCGTGACGTATTTTTAACATATCTTTGGTGCAAGTTCTATTGGACGCTGTTTTCATCTGTTGAGCTCGATGCATCATATAGCTTTCTTACAAGAACATACTATTTTCAAAACCATTTGAGAATAAATATGTTTTACATGTGCTTACGTGGAAATTTGGGTGATAACAATAGTCCATAAAAATGGATCACATCGTGCGCAAAATTGGATAACATGTCCGTAAAGATTATGAACGTTTAACCCTGTGAACCCGAGGGTCCTTTGTCTGACCCAGGAACATGATACGTAATAATTTCATTAAGTATGATGACTGCTGAGTGAATGTGTGGCGGTAGACTAATAAATATTCTCAACGTGCAGCCTCGTGGCTGCACGTTGCAAATATTAATTGGTCTACCCCAAATAGAGGGCGATATTTTCGCCTCGTTCGTTCGTACATGTTTTATTTCATCTTTCTGCTTTGTTGTTTGGTAAAAAGTAGTTTAAACAGTTACGGAATGTAATTATAAGAATTGGACCAATTTTTATAATCTTTATTGGAGGATGAACGTGTGGGAGTGGGTACAAATTATGTATGAATCCCTTCGGGATTCATACATAATTTGTACCCATTCCCAAACGTTCATCCTCCAATAAAGATTATAAAAAATTGCATTCAATTCTTAAATAAAAACTGACTTGAGTAATAATTACTCACTTGTCTAGTGAGAAATCTACTGCAGTGCAGCCTGTCCCCACAGCCGACAAATATCACTGCAAGGAGATAGACATATAATGATGCCTCAGATCGCGATTACTGGAACATTATGATTGTGGAAGTCAACAAAAACTCGAGCCAACATAATCGATGGGATACCTTAACAATGTTCAAATAAATATTGAAACTAAAAAACGAAACCTAAAAAATATATATGTTAATAACCATTGACTTGTCTTGCTAAACAACTACTACAGGGCAGCTCGGCAAGCATCACAAGGAGATGGGTACAGACTGACACCTTAGACCACGATCACTGGGGCCATTTGGAGGATATAATTGAGAACTGCATTCAATATTTCCCAGTTCACTTCGTTAGAGTAAAACTCCATGCAATACAGCAGAACATTACAATCGATGGGATAGCATAACAACCCCATTCTGTCATTACGGACTAGGAAATGAACTGGACATGTCAGTAAAAAATGTTCAGTAGATTCACTTTCAAGGGCGTCGGGAGACATATCATATCATATGTTAAACAGTGGAGCCAGTTCAGAAAAAAGGGCACTCGTTATACATGAAGAGCACCATCTTCGAAATTTTTCTAATTTCAAGTCATCATCAATTTTATTACTGAGTGTCCGAGGTTTTGAAAAATAAAAATTAGTTGTTCAGAAAATTGTAGAAATAATAAGATTGGTTATTCATTGCAAAAAGTAAATTCTATTATTTTATTGCAGACTGGCAATAAACACTTTGTTACTTATTTGCACTAGTACTGCTGAATAAAGTCATCTATTTATCCGCGACGAGAGAAAATTTTTGTGTGAACTGTATTTATTTCCAAAGTATAACGAGGGATTGCCTGAGAATCAAAACACTTTTTGTAGCCTAAATGTCCAAATTGAACAATGCATCAGAATCGTACGTGAAGTAAGGAAATGGACTCAGCATGAAGGTTGAGAAAATTTCGATTTCCTCTTCAGAAAGGAAACCAGAGTCACGGACCATCTTTTCACGCTAATATCGCTATCTCAAAGTTAGAATCAACGAATGCCGAAAAGGAAAAGATGTTTATGTTTTTTGGATGTTATAAAGACATATGATAGACTTTGGGGAAAGGAATGTGGCGAAAGCTTGAGACTTTGGTCTTGGAGGCGAGTGTGTTGGAAGTTTGAAAGCACGGTAAGGTATGTGCAAGGTGAACCCAGGCTGGGTAATGTGACAAGAAAAAGGGTGTCTGTGTAGATAGGCCTCACGCAGAGGTATCATTTCATCGATTCTTTTTGGTTAGTTCTTGATGAGGTGGCAGCAGTAAGATATCTGAAAATCTCAGGGTTGTTTTCGTAGATGATATGGTACTTGCGTCAGAAAGCCAAGTGGGGGGGGGGGGGGGGGGGCAGATAAAATACTGAAAATATGGGAATAAATGGAGAAAAAAGCAAGTTTATAACTATGGGCCTTGAAATGGAGGCTACTCGGTGGCGGAGGGAGGAGACAGGTCACTATGAGTATTTCGGATCAACATAAACATCCATGGAAGAGGAATCTTCCGAAACTACATTGATAAATTATATATGGAGGGAAACGAATTATTAATCAACAAAAACTGCTAAGAAAGAACAACTTCAATAAAAATGTCATCCAGTGGGAAGCCATAAGTGTATTTTTAAAAAAAAAAAAGCATAAAATGTTAAAGCTACACACAACGAATAATTCGTCGGCTGAGTGCTAGAATGTTCTATGTCCCACAGGGGACATAGAACATTCTAGAACTCAGGCGACGAATTGATTCCATTGTGAGGTGTTTGTGTTATTTCAAAAAGGCCCCCGGAGAAACCAAACAAATTACATAAGTGTTCGTATTTCTACCATAGGAGTAATTATAAATACCTTCTCGAAAATTACTTATTTTTGTAGCTTTTGAAATCTGCTCTGCTCGAAAAAGTTCCTCTAAAAACATTCGAGGTTCATCAATGGTGGAAAAACAGAACATAAAACATTCGTGTTCATCACTCGACTGCATTGAGGTCGTTTTTAGCAATCATCATTTTTGTCGAGTATAATGACTTTCATAATGAGTCAGATAAACGATTCTATCTTCCCCATCCTGCAATTAGAAACACATGGTAATTTTTCAAAATCCAAGATGGAATCTCCATTAAGTATACCTCTTTGTCTTCCGTACCCCAAATTTCATCAATCATTAATTTTTAATTAGTCTGTACATTCACTAACCATGATGTATGATGCTTTTCTTTTTTCCATTTTAGTGTAGATGTAGTGGTGTAAACGAGTATTGCGGACATTGGTGGAAATTTCTTGGACATTGCAATCAGAAGAATCTTCAATTGAACACGAGTGTAAAACGTTTTATATTAACATTCTGTAGATGATATATGGTTCGGGATTGTTCAACAAATAATCGAATAAAAGTTAATAAAACCTAATAGACTATTATTTGTCTGTTTATTTGTGTGTGTGTGTGTGTGTGTGTGTGTGTGTGTGTGTGTGTGTGTGTGTGTGTGTGTGTGTGTGTGTGTGTATCTTTTGAATGTTTTTATTTATTTATTGGAGGAGGTGGTGGGGGGGGGTGATGGTGTTGTGGGGGTATTTGTTTTTAACTTGTTTGTCTATTTTTCTTTCTTCCTATTAGATATTTCTTCGTGTTTCTTTCTCACGGGAGTACGAGCGATCGATATCTTTAGTAGGTGGTTATGAGTGCACACAATGAAGATGCAGAATGGCGACCGCGGAAACTGATGGCGCAGCGAGAAATTTATAAAGGCATCTGTCAGGGCCACACCCCCTTTTGAAGGTTTTAAACTGGTGACACTTAAAGAACATATATTTGGTGACTTCTTTGGATTCATTTTCCACTATTTTGCCTTGCGATTTGCTCTTCTGACCTGGTCTGTATAATTTCGCTTAGAACAACAGCAGGTGGACTGCTGCATGAACATAGTTACAAGAACTTACAGTACTGTGATCACAAACTCGGACAGAAAAATTCGACCGCATCGCGATCCAGTCTAAATTCCATACTTATGGTTGCTAACCTGCTTACAGAACTGTGGAACCCACGGCTGACAATTGTCATTGAAAGAGTATGCGCATCGAGACATATAATACTGACAGTGTCCTTGCCATAAGTATATAAGTCTATGTGGTGAGATGTGGTAATTTTTCTCCTAGGAAGAGTAAAAACTTGAAAATTACTGTAAAAACACGTTCGCTACAGGGTTGGACTGGGTCAAAAAAGTTGCTGGGAAACGTACCGGTGGCGGACCCGGACAAAATTTTGATTTGTCGAACCGAAAAAAACGCTGTTTCCTTGCATCTGAGAGATCAATGGCAGGCCACATGGAGGGCATTTTTGATGGCATCTTTGTATCATCTTTGTCGTTAATTTGGCAAATGGTTGCACCAAAAGGGGCCCTGGACTCATCAGGCTAACCATAGTTCGGCCCAATGGGAGAACATCTTGAAGTTTCGAACCGAAAAAAACTCTGTTTCCTTGTATCTGACCGATCAGTGGCAGACTGGACTGCATTTGTAGCGAAAAGCACTCTATGTGGACTGCCAATGGCAGTCCACATAGAAGACATTTCGATAAACCGACAGTCTATGCAATCGGTCCACTTCGCCTTTTGGTCTTTTTCATGATATTTCATGCGCCAGCAGGTGTTGGACTGCGTAAATATGGGGGGGGGGGGGGGGGTACTGGGGGACCCAATAGGGAGCCCGCCGTGAATTTTTCGGTGCCCCATACGTTCAGTCCGCCTCTGATTCGTTAAAAGTGTTAAAGAGGACCCTTGGTGTTGGTAGGTATGATACTGATAGATATTCGTAATAACGGATTATCTGTGAATTAGCGTGCCATCAAAAGCAAAGTTTTCTTTTGTTTCATCAATAATTTCTTGCTTCATAATTGGACCTTCCTCGCTCATCTCATAATTTCAAGGGAGATAACTTTATTGAAAGTCGGTTTTCATGACGAGATAAGTCATGGGTACCACCTGTCGAAAAGAAATGCGAAAACATTATATACAAGATGTTATTTTAGTCTGTTCTTTCTTGATTAATTCCCGATCAAGAAATATTTTATTCACGAAGTATCCATCTACTGTTGTGAATGTGCCGCGATCACATGGCGATCTGATTGAGAAAAAGATCGCTTTTTCGATCACACTTCTCTATTGATCATTAGATGTTAAAAATAAATGTTTTAACCCTTCACCTAACGAATCGCCCGTATCCGCCCGCGTAATTTGCAAATTCAGCAGCCGAAAAAATATTATTTTTCAAAAAATTTCAACAAAACCATATCATGTGATCCCTCATTGGAACGAGCTCGTCGAGCTCGTTCCAACGAAGGGTCACATGATATGGTTTTGTTGAAATTTTTCGAAACATTTGAAAAAATGATATTTAAAATAATAAATTTTGATACGGTCTGCGTTGGGTAAAGGGTTAAATCACACAAGTGTTGGGATTCGTCTTGTTGGGGTCGTCTTCTTGTGATATTTTGTCCATTCGTCTTGATGGGATGACACCACGGTGTCAGGGGTTCCCAGGTCTGCTGATGTTCGAACTTCCTAGGCCCACTTTTCTTAATAGTCTTAAAGCCTCGAGGGTCGAGGATTTTGCGACTTTTCGCTCTGAATGATAAAAGTTCACCACACCGCTGCGATTGTTTGTCATGAAAATTTTAACCCTTCGAACCGTTTCGGTATATCCCATACCAGTTCCGAGCCATCAACAGGTAGAGGCTATATTCGTTATTCAGCCTTGGGGCTGTACGTTGAAAAACGGTTTTTCGGTTTCAAAGGGTTAATATTCTGAGCGAAAGATAGCAAAATCTTCTACGTGAAAGGTGCTGAGGCTAATACGAAAGGTGAATCGAATCACTCGTTTTTCTTCCTGTTCATATTTATGTGTCACAATATTTGCACATCAGCGATGATGCAAAGGCCAAAACAGACTGTGTATATGAGGCCATGTTCAGCACTCCATGCATTTTAATGATAATTATTTCATGCCGCGGAACTTCACTCATAACGGGTAGACCTTGTATAGAAGACCGACATGTTTAGTCCATAGCGATGGGAAAGATTCTCTGAGTTTCTGTCGTCGATATTCGAAGGGTGAGGCCCTCTCTTCTTTTCCATGGGACGCTGACTCTGAGGGCGGAATTGAAACAAATCCCTATCGAAAAATGCTGTTTATCCCCACATGAACCTGGACATCAGTGGGATGTATATATGATTTGTTTGAGTTGATGTAAATTGTATCACCAATGGTTGATCAGACTGAAATTGAGAAGGTACTATAACACGAGGGACATGTTGTGATACGAAAGACTGGAATGTGTATTAGTGAATGTGGAGTGTTTTGGAAAGTGTCCCCTACCATTTTTGTCTGGTCTAATGGTCAGCTTGCATGAAATCAAAAACTAAGGAACGTAACTCCAATTGCTCATTCCACAGCACACATCGCAACATGGCATTCGGTTTTGTATCGGGGGTTTTTGAAATAATAGTCATGTAAGATCTTTGTGATAATACGAACAAATTCGGAGTTCTTGAGAATTAAGGGCTAATTGAAGTGTCTGTGTGCTTTAAATGTTCTGTTAAACTTTAAGCGTCCTCTATGGTCGCATTTCTTCAAATTTAAGTGTGAATGATTGATTGGGCTTTCTTCGGTTCTGCCTGCAAGAACATCTCATTCAATATGTAGATTTGATCAAGGTAAATCTCTTTTCTACAAAAAACAATAGACATTTAAAGGACTTAGACAACTGAGAAGGAGAACAGCGTTGGAGAATTAATAGTTCGGTTGGTTTTTATTAATTACTTAGACGCGTTTTATTAATAATTTAACATGATTTAGCATACATTTATTTTAGCCTATTTTTCCATCCCGATTTGCTACCTGAATAAGACGGCATCTTTTAACCGAAAACCAAGAAAGGATTGAGTAGTTGGGAATTATACGTCAATCCCACTGCCTTAAACGGGCGTAATTACTTCCATAAAATTATGGGACAAAGTCACTTAGAAACAAGAGCGCACGTATCGCTGAAGCAATACAATGTCCCCTACCGGACTAATGAGCATTAATAATTATACAACTGTTATAACCTAGATGTGATCAGCATGAATTCCGTTGAAGCATTTCCAAAAAAAAGTCCAGAAAACTGATATTTTGGCGCTTTTCCATATTTCCAAGGACCATAACTCACACAAGAATAATGCAATCAGCATGAAACTCAAACTTGATCTGTAAGTCATCGTTCTATAGTAGGTTACCAAAAATGAAATCATTCCGTTGAAGCGTTTCCAAAAAAACTCCGGAAAACTGATATTTTAGGGTTTTTTTCCCGTATTTCCAAGGGCCGTAACTCACACAAGAATAATGCAATCAGCACGAAACTCAAACTTGATCTGTAAGTCATCGTTCTATAGTAGTTTACCAAAAATGAAATCATTCTGTTGAAGCGTTTCCAAAAAAACTCCGGAAAACTAAAGTGTGACTGACAGACTGACGGATGGACGGAGTGGAAACCTATAGTCCCCTCTTTGGCGCTTTTCCATATTTCCAAGGCAAGGGCCTTAACTCACACAAGAATAATGCAATCAGCATGAAACTAAAACTTGATCTGTAAGTCATCGTCGTATAGTAGGTTACCGAAAATGAAATCATTGCGTTGAAGCATATGGGGCACATGACTATCTTGTTTATTTGCGCATAAAAACAAAAATCAGTTCTGTAGCTCAAAAGTCCCGATCTGTGACTGGTCATTCTAAACTTGATGTTTTGGTGATCTTGAACTCTATAAGTTATCGTTCTATAGTAGGTTATCAAAAATGAAATCAATGCGTTGAAGCGTTTCCAAAAAAGTCCGGAAAACTGATATTTTGGCGCTTTTCCATATTTCCAAGGGCCATAACTCACACAAGAATAATGCAATCAGCATGAAACTCAAACTTGATCTGTAAGTCATCGTTCTATAGCAGGTTACCAAGAATGAAATCATTCGGTTGAAGCATTTCCAAGAAATGTCCGGAAAACTAAAGTATGACGGACAGACGGACTGACAGACTGACGGATGGATGGACAGAGTGCAAATGAAACTTGATCTCTAAGTCATCGTTCTATAGTAGGTTACCAAAACTGAAATCATTCCGTTGAAGCGTTTCTAACAAATGTCCGGAAAACTGATATTTTGGCGCTTTTCCATATTTCCAAGGGCCATAACTCACACAAGAATAAGGCAATCAGCATGAAACTCAAACTTGGTCTATATGTCATTGTTCTATAGTAGGTTACCAAGAATCAAATCATTCGGTTGAAGCATTTCCAAAAAAGTCCGGAAAACTGAAGTATGACCGACAGACTGACTGACAGACTGACGGATGGATGGACAGAGTGTAAATGAAACTTAATCTGTAAGTCATCGTTCTATAGTACGTTACCAAAAATGAAATCATTCCGTTGAAGCGTTTCCAAAAAAAGTCCGGAAAACTGATATTTTGGTGCTTTTCCATATTTCCAAGGGCCTTAACTCACACAAGAATAATGCAATCAGCATGAAACTCAAATTTGATCTGTAAGTCATCGTTCTATAGTAGTTTACCAAAAATGAAATCATTCCGTTGAAGCGTTTCCAAAAAAGTCCGGAAAACTGATATTTTGGTGCTTTTCCATATTTCCAAGGGCAATAACTCACAAGAGAATAACGCAATCAGCATGAAACTGAAACTTGATCTGTAAGTCATCGTTCTATAGTAGTTTACCAAAAATAAAATCATTCCGTTGAAGCGTTTCCAAAAAAACTTCGGAAACTGATATTTTGGCGCTTTTCCATATTTCCAAGGGCCATAACTCACACAAAAATAATGCAATCAGCATGAAACTCAAACTTGATTTGTAAGTCATCGTTCTATAGTAGGTTACCAAAAATGAAATCATTCCGTTTAAGCGTTTCAAAAAAAACTCCGGAAAACTGATATTTTGGTGCTTTTTCCCATATTTCCAAGGGCCGTAACTCACACAAGAATAATGCAATCAGCATGAAACTCAAACCTGATATGTAAGTCATCGTTGTATAGTCGTTTACCAAAAATGAAATCATTCCGTTGAAGCGTTTCCAAAAAAACTCCTGAAAACTGATATTTTGGCGCTTTTCCATATTTCCAAGGGCCATAACTCACACGAGAATACCGCAATCAGCATGAAACTCTAACTTGATCTGTAAGTCATCGTTCTATAGTAGTTTACCAAAAATAAAATCATTCTGTTGAAGCGTTTCCAAAAAAACTCCGGAAAACTACAGTGTGACTGATAGACTGACAGACTGACAGTGACAGACTGACAGACGGACAGACTGACAGACTGACAGACTGACGGATGGACGGAGTGCAAACCTATAGTCCCCTCCGACGATGCCGGTAGGGGACTAATTAAACGAATTCACAACAACACGCCCATATTCTGGTGCATCGCGTTGGAGCACAAAAAATATTGACGATTTCTCCCAAGACCGCTTGAGGACTTTTGCCGAAGTTCGGTACCAAATATTCGATGCAAGCACACGGGGGCTCAACTGCTACTCGAGAATTGCCGCCCTTCCGATAAATGCTACCGCGCACTTACCGGAAAGCTACTTTTCATATGTGAGAAAAGTGGTGACAGACAAGACAATTTTGGAAAATGGTACGTTATTGAACGTTTATTAAATATCCGTGAACGAAACAATAGGCATATGTGATCGGAGTGTTTTAACAATGATTTGGGCATCACATTATTATAGAATTGTGTTTCGATTTTGACGTAAAATCATTATTTATCGCCATTTATCACCTCAATTTTGTGCTCATTTGAAAAATCCCACTAAAAAAGTCAGTCTCTTCACTTAAAAAAGTTATCACTGGTCATTCTGCAACAAAATATATTTAGTACGGTATTTTGACGCGCTCATAGTAATAAAATATTCGCATATATTGCCCTCCTGGTGGTGAAAATGTGTTTTGTAACGATTGCCTGAATGCTACGCTTCCGATTTTCACATGCTACTTTTCCCTTGTTACAAAATTTGATAGGCTACAGTTCCCTTCTTCAAATATCACCATCATAAATGATGCTAAAATCGTCAATAATCTGAGTAGGTTCTCAAAGTTTATTTATGGCATGATCCAAATTAACCCATATACGCCCTAAATTGCTCGATTGCAGAGAGGAGGGAGGGTATTCTTCTGATTTATTCGTTTCAGATGGGGGATTCTGCCCGATTTTGTTTTATATACTTTAGTTCTACGTCCAGTCTGACCAGGGGCGTAGCGGAAAATCTTGTGCCCCCACTTCTCCCCGCGAAATGGAGACGGGAGCCCATTCATACTTTAGTGTTGTTACCGTGCACAGCATACAGGCTTTCACGTAATACATAGGCTACGCCATGAATTAAATAAAAGTATAGCCTGCGGGATCGATTCTAAAAGTACCACTCTGTGGATTTTTTCATTACACGTTTTAAGTTTCACCCCCAGATCTAGCGATACACACATGCATGCCCAACATGTGTGACTTGAGAGGCATAATACAGGGGCTGAGCAATTCATGGGGGTCCTGGTGGAGATACCGCAGGCATCTCCCGATGGCCTGAGGTGGGGCGGGTACGGGAGTGGCTGATCCCCTCCCGTAGGTTGGGGTCTGTCCCCCGAAAACATTTTCATATTTTAGCGCTCTTTCCAAGCATTTCGGACAGACACCAGAGATGTTTGTGTCAAGCGTAAACGAAGGATGGTTAATCGGCAATAGTGAGATGATGTGAGCATTATTAGGAACCTATTTATATGAAATATATATATTTTTTTTGGGGGGGGGCGCGAAAAACGTTGCCCTCCCCCCCTCCCCTCGCCCCCCCCCCCGTACAGTTACAATGATTAGCGTTTGCCAGCAAGTCGTTTGCCAGCCCCCCTCCCCCCCCCCCCCCCCCCCCCCCCCACACACACACACACACACACACACATGTATTAGTTGGAGTAGGCCGGATGGCTAGGGTTTAATTGCCATTCATTATCACATAGAGACATTGTAAATTGCAGAATATATACATAAAATTCAGCTGTAGCTTCATGCAGTTTCCCCCGCTAGACGTACCCCATTAAGTTGGGTTCATAGTTTGTGGCCAAATCGAGATGTAAATAATCGCTTTATTCGTTATAACAAAAAGTACGATGCATTATAGACAAAAAACACCGGAAAGATCATCCAAACATAACAAGACGCGTCGACGTATCGGTTGTGAAACGTAGCATACTTCTCGGATGGGAATAAAAAATGTAGCGTGTTTTCGGAAAGGAAATGTAGCATCTTTGAGCAGTTTTTAACTGTCGATTTGAGTCCAATAATCGGCTTATATTGCTGTATAATGTATATTCGTAGATAGAAAATATATCCATCTGTTAAAATACAGGCTTCTTTAACCACGACAAAGTGTTATCACACTCCCCATTTGTGTTTATATTTGTTCATATTTTAGTGACAAATGCACACAAATTTGATGCTGCTTTAAACATCTCGAACAATGAATGTCCTGTGATTTCCTGGTGTCATCGAAGCTATGGGTGATTGGGACTCATATATAAAATACATTTGGCTACAAAAATCTCACCTGATTTTCTCTTTTTTCCAATACGACCTCCAAATAAACTTCAAAAACCGGAAAGGAAAAGTAGCGTCTCGATTCTGCGCGGTAGCATTTATCGGAAGGGCGGCAATTCTCGAGTAGCAGTGAGCCCCCGTGAAGCAGGGCCGACAAAAACAGATCCTAATTGAAACTGACAAAGATCAAAAAAAAATGTGAATGCAGTGATTTGTCATTTCAACAATTAAATTCAAGTATATATCAACGCGAAAGGCCAAATGGCAGCTGAGGATTACAGTTTTAAATTGCTTAACGACCCGGTCACCCATGACTGTCTACAAACAGAGGGCGCGGTGACTCAGTAGGGACAGGTGCAGACTGCAAGCCGAGGGTCCTCGGTTCGAATCCCACCTGCGGCAAGCGAGTTGTGTCCTTGGACGAGACACTTCACCCCCATTGCCTACGTGGGGTTACGATGGCGTTGTGTACTAAGGCGTATTGCACGTCGATGGTTCACCTGTCTTCAACCAATGCTAACCCTGCTTGTGTGGTGTTAGTATGCTGGGGAGCTGGCAGTTGCTCGCCGTTGCTCGGTGGTTCTCTCACAGAACTCTGGCTTCCTCCACCCGTAAAACTGTCGTGGTCATGATCAGCCACTGTACAGAAATATGCGACCTTAAACACCAATAAATAAATAAATAGTTTACAAACATAGCCAATCCAACTTTGTTTTTTAATCTCCCCTTATGATCCCCTTATTGGAACGAGCTGTTTCAAGTAAGGGGTAATAAGCTGTGTGTTGGAGGTAAAAACAATTTTTGGCAAGAGCCGTCTTCTGGATGTTTCGGGTGAAGGATTGAGAAACATTTGCTGTATTACGTGCTGGTGACGTACGGTACAACCGCCGTGGGTTGGTTACTTTCTACGGGTGGGCAATATTTCCACGGACGCTATAATATTACATTCCGAACACTAATTACAGGAATAATCATCAAAATTTAATTTATGAAGCACCGGGTTCAAACCGGTGCTTCAGTCATTAAAATTTTGCTGATGATAATTTTTATTATCTGATAAACGCATACGTGGATATCACTACCCAAGCGTGGATTATGGCCAATCTGCAGCGACTGCACTGTACTTACTCCACCAAACGCTGTGATGTATATAGGTGAATCAGTGAATCACTGATCTATATGCAACTTGATTGCTGGAACGCCCATTGATCACATGTAGAAAAGTGTCTCCACCGTCATTTTAGGGTGGGGGTAGATGTTGCTAAAAATAAACAATATTCAACAATACAAAAAAAAACAATTCCTGGAGGTTTTCCGTTTCCCGGCGTCTCGCAACTGCCGATTGCTTTTAAAGTTGTCTTCAAAAATGAATATGCTGGTGGTAATGTGCACATTTTTCACAGTAATACAAAGTGAATATTTACAACATATTTTATTGTCATTATTTTCGACACGAGGTGACCCTTGCTGTCGAAAGTGTCGTTAAACCCCAATAAATAAATAGATTGTTATTATTGAAAATGGAAAGTTGATAGAGTGCAACTAGTGTTCGTATTAGATAAACACCATGACGCTTGCTGCAGTAAAAGCTTCACTCTGTGCCTGTAGTCACAGCGTAACAGCTTTCACGTTATCGAACGTCATCGATTGGGACTTATCATGTTGCTTAAATTGACGCCACCTTAGGATGGGGGACAGATTAAGGTGTGACGTTTTTCACTGACTCCCGTTCCAGGTACCCAGTCGTATAGGCATCAGCAATATCAACAAACAACACAAGTTGTCAAGGGCAACGACGTAGTTCCAATGCGAAGGTGGTGGTTTCTTCTACTCCAAAGTATTCCATAAACTTTGTCTTGAATCGAATTCATTGAACTTGAAAAATGATGACATTTCTTTCCCGAATTGGGATAGTCGCCGTCTACGTAGTCAGGAATGATACATGTAAATACCATTTCGTGACGTCGTCTTGCAATCTCCTATGCCTGGTAGATGAAAATTATCATGCCTGTTCATTTGCATTGTTTCTTGTACTTTACGCTTAGGTGGAAGATCTGTCATGATATGCTTTGTCGGGGTCGGCCACATTTAACTCTTCATTGTCCAGGCTATTACACCTCCAAATAGAATTCGTCATCAGCTGACCATATCACAAATCTTGGTGTCAAGAAGATTCTTTCTGCACAGAACAGAAGTGGAGGGAAAACAGCCTGCTCGAATATGCCATTTGCTTCGGGGGGGGGGGGGGGAGGGGAGGTCTGGAAAAAATTTGCAGACACAAGATCAAAAAACTTTTTTCCACCCTTCAGGCACCCACCCACCCCATATCTGCATTCTTTATTATTTTTTCCAGGTCATCTGTGGGGACCCACCCCTTAAAATCTTCTAAAAACGCATAAAATGCAGACATATCACTGTCTGAGACTTGTTCCATTTTTTACCATTTGAGACTTCTCCCCTGACTATTCCAGCATTTTAATAAACCTCTGAGGCTGCGAGGGAGATAATTCTAATGAGTATGAACGGAAATAGTAACAAAATCAAATAACTGAATAAGTCTGAGATAATACATTCCCTGATGCCCTAGTCTGTACTGCATAATTTTGCAATTCAATCTGATTCTGCTAAATACAAAACACTCTTCATTCCTCATTTTGGAGCTGATAGTGATAGCAAAAATTCACCTTCTCTATTTCTGTGGTATGCACATGTGACACGAGGGAAGTCACACTCACAGTCAAAATGTTTGCATACATGTATCTTATTACTGGGATGATGAAGGTTATTGATTCATACCGCATAGTAGTCATCTTTGTTCAGTTGGCCTCTTTAACTAACAAACAATGTTCATTTTATGTCAACTAAGCTTGGGGGTGGGGGAGGTAGTTTTTGTTTTATTGTTTTAAACCGGTAGCATCAAGTGGTATTATACCTTTTGTCTATATAAACTTTCTGAAATTATTCTGGACTATTACTCCTTCAGTTAACAAGTAATGGTGGGATAAGATTAGGAACCATAGATGCAAGTCCATGTCTATCCACCCATGAAACATTATAACACACTAAATCAGACTGATTAAATCGCAATTTCAAGTTGTTTCAAGTTGATATTTAAAAATACTTGAGATGTAATTCAGTTTGCCTGATGCAAATTTGCCAACAACTTCTCTATAACGATGTGGACAGCTGAACTTTCATACACCCCTAATATGATAGTTTATATGTTTTAAATGTTCTGGGTAGTCATATAATTGATAATGAAAGGTTAAACAACCACAGAACTTAGAGATTTTATGTGGAGAAAAAAGGGCATTTTTGGTCATTTATGCATTTTTCCAGGGCTAAACCACCCACCCACCCCCTCCTTGTGTCTGGAGATTTTCGGGTGACCCCCCCCCCCCCTCCTCCTGTTTGCTTACAGCTTATTTCATCTTATTTATTTGTTTGTTTGTGTTAGCGACACTTCCAACAACCAGGGTCATATCATGCGGTGATGACGGGCAGTTGGACGCTTGGGGAAAGCCGGAGTACACGGAAAGAACCAACGAGCAATGACGAGTAACTGTCCGACGTAATAACCCGGCACAAACAGTGTTAGTAGTGGTTGAGGGCAATTGTATCGTCGTCGTTCGCTATCCCTTAGTATGCAGAGCCATCGTGCTCCCACAGCGGCAAATGGACGCAGAGTCTTTCCCGAGGATACAACGCAGATAGCGTCGGTCAGTTGCATCTCCATTCGTTCTTATTGTTATATTATATACATGTGCAGAGTATATCATAAATACTGCAAAGAAATCTATTCCCCAAGGGACGGTTTTAATTCGACCCAGGGATAAACCTTAGATGAATTCTTAAATACGGAAAATGCTGAGATCACGCAAAAAATCTCATTATAAATCCATCAGCATAATAGGTCTCAAGATTGGGCACATTTTTGGTAAATTAGAAATGAAACTATTACTCTAATAAGAAAAGCAAAAGCTGAGTATGATATAAAACTTAAAAATTTGATTTCAACCTACAATTTTAGTGAAAAACGCTGGTAGTCTACTTTAAAAGCTTTTTCTAAAGAACAAAACACGAATAATAGTTTTTCGTCCTTAGAAGAAAATGGGGAAGTAGCTAGTGATGTAAAAGTTATTGTTTATCTGTTAAATGACTTTTTGACAGAACAGTCCAGTTCTGTTAATGACAAAGAGTTACCTCCCCTGGCGTTTAATAATTTTGATTTGAAGGAAGTTGTCCAATCAATCTGATACTTAAGAAACAAGAAATTGCTATACAAACGATTCTGCTTTTAAACGAAGCATATATGTCTAAATAACAACATACTAAAAATCCAAAAAAATCCCACAACGGGAAATTATGTTTTTGATGACTTATTTCTTCGCGAGAAAATAAAAATAGTCAAATTATATCCCAACCGCCGAGAAATTGCTATACATATATTTTTTTATTTGTTTTGGGGCAGGAATTAGTATGCAGAATAACATATGGAAAATCCCCATTAACGCCATCACCTAAAAATGGTTCTTTTGGGGTGAAAACATTGAAAAATTCAATAAAAACAGCGAAAATTGGAATGTGCTCAGAACTCATCAAATAGTTCAAAAAAACAATCATTTCCGTGGAACGTTGATCACAATAACCGTGTACAATATTATACTTGAAATCCCAATTACAGAACACAAGAAAAGGTGTAATTTGGGGGTGAAAATTTTGAAAAAGTAATTAAAATGTACGAAAAGTGGAATTTCATAACTATTCGTTCAAGTAGTTTCAAGCACATCTACTTTCATCGTATTATACACTAAATCGGTAACTACCTCTCTTAAACTCCAACTAAATGGTAGCAAGATGAAAGTGTCAATGAAATATAATCACATCAAAGGTACATATGAAATCTGAAAAAGAGGTCGTGTGAGTGATGCCACCTGAAGGGTGTGCCAATGGAACTGTTGATAATTTATATTCCAAATCTAAGATGGTTGCTGGCGACCATGTGTTTGAACGAAATTCGGGAAAATTCAACAACTCGCATCTAGACATTGTCCAAAAGCCACATATGAACTTTGGAACTGATTGGGTGAGAGATGAGATCCGTAGGGTGCGCCAGTGGAATTGTTGACAATTTTGACAATTTATGTGCCAAATCCAACATGGCTGATGACGGCCATCTGTTTTACCGAATTTCAGAAAATTCTTTAGATCCCATTTGGACATCACACCAAAGCTACATATGAAATTTGAAAAAGATCGGGAGAGAGACGTGGCCTGTATGGTGTGCAATAGAAGTGTTGAAAATTTATATGCCAAATCTTGTCTCTTGTCTGGACATCGCCCCAAGGCCATTTGGACAAGACATTTGGAACTGGTCGATTGAATGCTGTGGCCTGCAGGATGTGCTAAATGAGTTGTGGGCGGACAACTGAAATTACTGAACATACGGACGTACGGATGGACGGGCGGATGGACGGACAGACGTACGGACGGACGAATTATCGCAACCCACCCCAATAGTTCATACTTGACGTTGTCAAGTTGAGCTAAAAAATGTGATTTGGGGGGTAAAATGATTTAAACATTATCGTTATATACCAATGTCATGTATAAATAACAAATATGAAATAATAACTTGCAATGTCAATGCAGATAATCTGGAGATCTGATAAATGGTCTTGCCGCTATGCGAAATCAGATTTCCAGATTATCTGCATTGATATTGCTGCAGTTCTTATTTTCCTTGCATTTCTCACGCGCATTTGAACAGGTGAGCCTGTTTTTGTTGCAACTACACCTTGACGTCACACAGCCTGTGGTACTGTTACATCTTTTCATCTTTAGCAACGACTTTGGTACAAGTGGATGGTCACTGGTTATTTTGATCTAAGTTCCACGGAAATGATTGTTGTTTGAACTCTTTGAATGAGTATTGAGCAAATTCCAATTTTCGCTGATTTTATAGAATTGTTCAATGTTTTCACCACAAAATAACCATTTTCCCGTTCTGGGATTAGTGGGGATTTTTCATATGTTATTTTGCAATCTAATTCCTGTCCTAAAACAGCATAAACATTTGAATAGCAATTTCTTGGTGGTTGGGGTATAATTTGACTTGGTTGTCTGGACTAAAGCGCAAATCAGCGAGCAAGAGGTAATAGCTACTCTTCTTAAAATAGATCCTGAAAAGGCTAAGTGGTCCAGATGAAATTAATAACACAATTTTAAAACTGTGCGCCCATGAACTTGCTACCCCACTGACCAGTTTGTTCAACCTTTCATTATCAGGAAAAACTTTTCCAAATTTATGGAAGAGTCGTACCTATACACAAGAAAGAATTAATACAAAATAAAAATTACCTCGCCGTCTCCCTAACAAGTAGTGTAAGTAAAATTATGGAGGAAATTATATTCAAACAGTTGTTTTCTTCTTTCTTAACTGAAAATAATCTCTTAACCTAACAACAATCTGGCTTCATTCCAGGAGATAGTACGATTTATCAATTAATTGACGTTGACCATGATACAAATACAGATATAAGAGTCGTATTTTGTGATATTAGTAAGGCTTTCGATAGAGTTTGGCATAAAGGTCTATACATAAATTCAACTCAATAGGAATAAGGAGTGACCTTTTATTGTGGTTTGAAAACTATCTAACACACCGTTTCCAATGTATTGTCATTAATGGAGAAAAGGGGCGCGGTGGCTTAGTAGGTAGAGGTGCAGGCTGCAAGCCGAGAGACCCTCAGTTCGAATCCCACCACCGCGTTGTGTCCTTGGGCAAGACACTTCATCCCCATTGCCCACGAGAGGGCGTACTGCACGTCGATGGTGCACCTGTCTTCAACCAATGCTAACCCTGCTGGTGTGGAGTTGGTATGTTGGGGAGCTGACAGTTGCTCGCCGTTGCTCGGTGGTTCTCTCCGGGTACTGCGGCTTCCTCCACCTTCAAAACTGTCATGGTCATGATTAGCCATTGTGCAGAAATATGTGACCTTAAACACCAATAAATAATAATAATAAATAAATGGAGAAACGTCTTCGAGCAAATTAGTACCGTCAGCGGTCCAACAAGGTTCTGCATATTGTTCAATATTTATATCGCCGATATCGTAAATAATATTGTGTGAAATATAGGGATACATGCACACACTGATTTGGTAGTAGAAGATGCAAAGCATTCGGCCCAAATTCTGAACTACAATCTTACAAAAATTACCTCCTGGTAACACAGGTTTAATCCACCCACGCCCCCCCCCCCCCCACCCCCCACCCCCACCCCAAAAGTACTGTTTAATCCCAAAAAACAAAACTCTAAATACATCCCGCAAAACAAATCTCCTTGGTCGTCCGAGTCTGTACTTACACGAACATCAAATAGAAGAAAAAAGTTAACACAAACATCTGAGCGTAGTTTTTTTCTAAAACTGCTTCCTGGGTTGCTCACGTCGACATGGTTGTGACAAAGGTTAGACCGATGATAAAGTGCCTCAGAAGTTTGAAATATAGACCCTCTAGAGCCGCATTAGAAACGCTCTACAGATATTTCATTCTTCAAATGTTTGACTATGCGGATGTAACATGGGACAACTGTAGTGAAACGAAAACCATATTCCTCGAAAATGTTCAGCTAGATGCGTTAGGCACAATCACTGGAGTACCAGGAGAGAGAAGTCATAACCTTATTTATAAAGAACCTAGGAAACGGCATAAAATTATAACTTTTTTAAAATTATTAACGCACATGTACCTAACTGCATGCGACTGTCATTCCCTCGTTCAGTCTTTTTAGTAACTCCTTATCCACTAAGAACAGCCAATTTATTACGGGACATTAAATGCAATACGAAACGGTTCTCAAACTCATTTTCCCCATCTGTTGTGAGGCTCTGGAATCGCCTATACACGTACGTCTGAAACTGTGAAACAGAAAATGTACTGAAAAACGTAAAAGCAATTGATGACATTATTGTCCCTAAATATTACAATGCCGGAGGAGAAAAGCCTAGATTATCCGTTGCAAACTTCGTTTAAATTAAACTAAATGGTCATACGTTTGACAGATTTGTCGGGAATAATCCTGAATGTCGCTGTGGCTATCGTTATGAAGACTTCAGTCGTTACATTCTTTCATGTCCCTTATACGCACTTGAACGCCAAATAATGTTTGACAAATTGGAAAATGACGACAAAACAATTGAGGTCCTACTCCATGGAAAATCGTATAAATTTGACTCGAACAACATTTTTGTATAGCATACTAATCAAGAATACATTAACCAAACGGGAAGGTTTGAAAACTGTTGGTGAGTGGTTATTGGTTGGCAGATGTGGGAGTACCATGGTGTTGACTGAAAGTGACCTACCTGTCAAATACTACATTTTATTTATAGCGGAGTCTTCGCCATCATGGCGTGTACACTGTCTTTCTTAACTCTTAGAAGTCGGGGAATCAGAATGAATTTATTGAACATGACATGCAGCGAAAAACGTACAGTAAAGCAGGTTCTTCTAGTCAAGTGTCGTTTGCCTCTTCAGGCAGACGACACTTGACTAGAAGCACTTGCTCAGTGTTTAATTCCCGCCTATCCCAAAGATAGCCGAATCGTCACAGCCAGATTACCCCCCGTATTACATCACAGACAAGAAAACTCGACTCCCGGCTTCTAAGAGTTAATCATACTACATTCATTTTTCATGATTATATAATCATTATGCACCAACTCCTGATAGCCTTACAGATTATCCGGTTCACTACACATAATAATCTCTGTGGCTAACTATCAACATTTTTACTGTAAGAAGGGTCTTTAATATCCTATGTTGTTGTGTAACCCACTGCTGGAAATGACCCACAGAGCACTTTCCAGTGGCGTGTTACAGAGCAACCTAGCATCTGGTCTTTCCACAAGTATATTTCGAGACAAGGACAAAGATATACCAACTTCTCAACACTATTGCTTTTGAAACTATTTATGATCAAGAGGGTAATGCAGTCAGGTGGTTGAGTTCGTTTTCGCACGGCACAATTGACCAAGTTGAGATTCAGATTCAGATTCTTTATTCACGGTACGCATACATGTAAAATGGTTACAAATAAACATATTTCACAAATGTAATGAGTAGTATACCGTGGGAAGTCGCATAGCCAGATTGGCTGTCTACCAGCCACCCCCTGGAAGATGGGGTGATTGCAAGCAGACTGTGACTAAATGAGTGGACTTAGAACTGGTTATGTGACACATGATGGTGAATGGCGATCGAATCATTTCTTTTCTGGGGCCGCGGGTTTGGTGCTTCATATACCCCAGCGGAAAGATGGTGCTTCAAGGTTGGCAACCTGCTTATGGGACTACCTCCACTACTCATCATAACACCTGAGAACGGTAACAAGTCCCATCGTGAAGTTCGTATCGTTTAGACGGCGACAAAGAGGTAGGTCATGATGTTTGGTCGTGGAGTCGACGTTAGCTGCATCATCATCGTAGGATGACGAATGTGATGAATTATTTGTTTAGATTATTGTTTGCAAGTTCATAATTGCGTACATACACTGTTTTGCATAGCCCAGCTGTAGGGAGGAAGCGCAACAGGTTGCACAAGACGAGGATTCGAGATGAAGAAGCAAAGCATGACTTTGACAATTTCGAAGTTTACGAAGTGCAATCAGGGCAGTAAGGATTATTGCAGCGGACATAACTGGAATATGACGAAATGAATGTGGAAGTTAAGTTGTTCTTAAGCACGGTTCTGTCGCTAATATTACGATTTGTGTCGTCCAGAGAATTCCATAGTTTCGGGAAGGTGTATAAAGGAAGTTTATCCAGAGTTTGGGTCCGTGTTTGTGCTATGTATAGGAGGCCAGACTGTCTGGTTGTCCTACCAGATGGATTGTCAATAATTTTAAATATATCATTGAAAGAAACCGGTAATCTGCCGTTCTGCCAGTCAAACACGAACAGTAGTGAATGTAGTTTGAACAACCTTTAGTATTTGATTTTCCTTAAATAGGGGATCTGCATGTGAATTGTACTTTTTGTTATTAATTATTCGTAATGATCGCTTTTGCATGACAGCTAGTTTTTTGATAGCTCTTGGGTTGCCCCATGCCTGGATTACGTATACCAAATGGCTATGTATGAGGGCGTAATAAATGTTTTCAGAGCTTCGTGAAGGAGGATATTTTTTACTTTGTTGAGACTATAGTTTGCGCATGCTATTTTTGAGCATAATCGGGATATGTGAGCCTTGTAAGATAAGTGTTCATCAATGGTAATTCCTAAGAATTTCACAGATTTTTCTGTTTCAATGAATCCAGCCTTGTTAATGTTTTGGTTATTTATTTTTACCTCTTGGAAGAGATTATTATTCCTACCTTTATTTGGGTTAAGTATGATATACGATGTTTTCTTAGCGTTCAGAATAGTTTTTGAAGCTCGTCATTGAAATACGGTGTTATGGGATTATTGTCGGAGCCCGGGATGTATGCAGTGGTGTCATCTGCAAATGATAAAAGATTGAGTGATGTTGAGTTACTTATATCATTTATATATAAAACAAAACGAACGGGGCCTAAAATTGAGCCCTGTGGTACACCGCAACTCTGCTTGGCTAAGTCCAATTTGTGTTCTCCGTACACAACATATTGAGACCAGTTGTTGGACAAGAACTTCTAAACCAATTGTTGGAGACACCTCGGATGCCATATTTTTCCCGTTTACCTAATAGTATTTCGTGATTTATGGTGTCATAGGCCTTTGACAAATCCAGAAACAATGCTAAGGTGCTGTTTTTTCCTGTTTATTATTTTCTATTGCGATGCTTTTAAGGATCTGAATAACTGGATGAATAGTGCTATGTTGTTTTTGGAACCCGTATTGGTGAGGGTGTAAAATACTAAACCTAATGAGGAAACTAGTTAGTCTCACTTCCTTGAGTTTTTCCATTACTTTTGAGAATACCGGAAGTATACTGATAGGTCAGTAATTTGTAAAGCTATGTTCGTCACCTGCTTTCAATGTGGGTATCACCTTCGCAATCTTCATCCTGTCTGGTACTTTGCCGGCTATGAAAGAGCTGTTACTTATATGTGTTAGAGGGTCCAATACCTCGTTTATCGTATGCTTAAGAAGACAGGTTGTGATATCGTCGCAGTCTTTAGATAATGTGGGTTTCATTTTATTTATTACTCGGTTGACTTCTGAAGGATTTTGGGGTATTAAATAAAGATTGTTGGAAACATTGTTGTCCATGTAGTCTGAGTAGGACTTATTTGGTTTCTGAATCTGCTCGGGTGTGGTTTTTCCAATGTTGATAAAGAAATTGTTGAATTCTTCTGCAATGGGGCTCGCTTAACTCGATATTGCCCTGAATGAAGAACGAGGGTATTCTGGCTTTGTCGTTTTCCTTTATTGATGGCTTCGTTTAAGGTCTGCCACGTTCTTCGCATATTGTTTTTGTTTTCGTTTAGGATATCTCTGTAATAGGTAGCTTTACATTGTTTTTACCATGTTGAAAATTCTACCCTAGTTTTTATAGTTTTGTAAGTTCCTTTCGGTGGGAGCTTTGAGTTTTTTATTGTAGAACTTTTCTTTAATGTTGGATGATATTACAAGCCCTCTTGTCATCCAGGGTTGTTTTTTTAATAAATTTTTGGTTCTGTCGAACAGTTTGAGAGGGAATGCTATTTCATAAGCTTTCATATAAATGTTTAGAAAGGTTTCATATGGCTCATTGGGACAATTCGATTACATTACAGGGTTAAAATCACTTTGAGAGACAACTGTTTTGAATTTCAACAATTCTTCTGCGTTTATAATTCTTTTCGGTGTAAAGTGTGATGTATCTTTTGGTTTGGGTATTTCTTCAATATAAAAAACACCAAAATGATCTGACACGCCAGATATGACTATTCGTGGTAGTGCTGTTCGCGAAACGTTATTAGAGGAGATATGATCTATCAGACTAGCAGAATGACAGGTTACTCTCGTTGGCTTGGTGATATAAGGCAGTAAGCCTTGATTGAACATGAGATCAACAATTTTTTCCGTTTTTGAGTGCATGGTTGCTTTTAGAATGTCTAGGTTAAGATCCTCCATAATATAAACTATTTTATCTTTGCTATTCAGTACATTCGCTATTTCATTTAATTTTGATAAAGGGAGGTTGATGTCGGCTTTAGGGGGAGTGTTGGGTCTATAGATGACGCCAATAATTCTGGGTTGGTATTTGTCTTTAATTTCAATAAATAGAGATTCGAAAACATGGGGAATGAAGAATGAAATATCTTTGTGAACTCTATATGGTATTCCTTCTTTAATATATAGACCTACTCTTCCGCGACCATCATCATTCTCGGGTCTCATACGTTTGATAATCGGGGCATAGCCATCCAGACTGAACGACATATCTGGGGAAATTTGGAATATTTCTGTAAGTCCTATTATGTCGAAGAAGTTCTTTCCTGTTTGTAAATTGTATAACAAGTTTTGGAAAGAATCCCAATGGGCCTTCAGGCTTTGGCAATTGAGACGGAATATTCAGAACCATGCGTCTATTTTACAAGTCGTTGACTGGAAGTCACTAGGTGAAAAGTAGTTGCAGTCAGTTGTGCGGTTTTTATATGGGGATTCGTCGTTTTCTGGCAAGGAACATACTTTCTCATTATAGAGCCGTATAAAGTCACACTCTGCATCTACCTGCATCTCGTCGAGTGTAATGTTACCCGTCATTATTCACCAACATGCTACCTTCCTTTCTCGCTGCACAAATATACAATGTTACCGTCAGTTTGCATAAAATACCATCATGGAGCATTTTTCTATCAGACGAAGTTGGGATGGGTTGTAAATAGCGGATCTTGACTGAGTCGCGATTTCATCTCAAATGTCTGTATCGAGTTTATTAAAATCGATTTGTGTTTGGAAGACAGTTAATGAAAAAGAAGAGAAGATTACTTCATTCTAATTTCGAAACCAACTCACTCACAAACGTTACCACGTCGATGTTTACTTCTGACGTCATTCTCGTATTAGATGTGTTGTGGGCGGTATTTTCTGTATTGAGCTATTTGATGATGATTATGATATGATAAAATCGCTTCTTTTGGGAATAAAACGGCTCGAAGGCACTCGCAGAGCAGGCCAATATATTACCGTTTTCAACCAAGTTGAAATGCTTTACGTTCTGTCAATGAAGGACAAAAAAGTAATGCGTTACAAAACTTGCTGTTGTTGTTATTACTAAGAAACAAATTAGAAAATTAAGGGGAGATAACTTTCCAGTAAATCATTTCCAATGGCGAAAATTCTCAAGTATGGAGAAAATTGTTCGTTGAAGCTTTGCTTCATGACAGCAAACTACTTGACATTTTATAAATTTCTATTCAGTATGATAGGGATTTTTAATTTTGTTCTGTCAATAAAAGAAGAGCATTATATCACCACGAGAGCCATGTGTTTATTAATCATTTTCCCATGGCTGACAATATTCGTCATTAGAAGAGTTTTATGGGAAAGTTAGCTCCATTTAATTTCCAAAGTCTGTCAGTAAATTTAACTCTAAGTGTATGGAAAGTTCATTTAAAATTGAAATTTCGAAATGTTCGCGAATTTGTATCATCGATGTGCGTATCATTTCACAAACTTAACCCTTTACACAACGTAACGGCCAAAACCGGCCAGCACTATTCACAAAAATCGCCATCCAATTTTCATTATTTTTTTTACTTTTTGTCTTAAAAACATAGCTTATGACCCCTCATTGGAAACAGCTCGTTGATCTCGTTCCAATGAGGGGTCATAAGCTATGTTTTTGACGTAAAAAATTAGTTACTCAAGAATTTTATTTGCAAGTGTCGTCTGTCTTTCGTGTTAGCATAGAGTTCAGACATTTTCCTGTAGAGGAATATAAAAATACAGAATCTGGCTTTTTACAATATTTTTCCCAAATCAGTTTCTTTGTTGAACCCATTTGAAAATAAGAAAACGGTGTGTTAAAGCTCAGTCACATATGATGCTGTCGCCGGGCGGTTGTGCGGTCTGCAGTTTGTAGAAGGGATTTATACAAATCGTAGGGCTTGGCGGGCTACGGCAGCAGTGTTCACAAACGTTCCGAGCTCCGCACGGCAATCGTGAAAGTCATGAAATAAAAATACGCGAGGAGACCGCAAGGCACCATTTAACAAACTGCGAGGCGCCCTCACGGCGACTGCAAGGCAATCGCACGGCGCCCGCAAGGTTGTTGCGGCCACCGCAAGGGCGCGGAATGGAATGGAGACCTTGCGTACGCCTCACGGCGCCCTTGCGGTTTGTTGCGGATGCATACGATTTTCTTGGCACCCCAGACAGGGTGAAAACCGTGGGGTTACATTGGGGTTACCTCACGGCCATCGCATGGTCACCTCAAGGCCACCGTACAGCGACCTTGCGATGATACCTGCGGTGGGGTTGCGTCCTCCGGCCTTGCGATCTCCGAAAAAAAGTTTAAAGTTAAAAAAAAAATCGCAAGCCCCTGCGACGAGCTCAAAACATTGAGATCACCTCACGGCTGCCGTATTCTACCGTGCGGGCAACGCACGGTTATGGCAATTTGGTGGACTTACCGCCGCCGCCAACACGCCGCAGGCCATTTGTGACTGACGCTTTAATCAGCTTTTGATGCCCTGTAACTGGTGTCTGTTCATTATATCAACACTGTGCGCATCGTGACATATAATACAGACTCTGTCCTTTCTATTAATATAAAAGTGTGGGATGTGATTTTTTCTGTCTTTTTTCAGGGAAGAATACAAACCTACAAATTACTGTAAAAAAACATTCGCTAAACAAAGAAGCAAAGTAGAATCTTTAATGTTGATAGGTGAAATACTAATAGATATTCTTATCGACGTTTTATCTGTGAATTAGGTGCTTTTTATTAGCTTCCCATAAAAAGCCAAGTTTTCCTTTGGTTATTTTTAATAATCGAAAACGACAGACAGCTCTGGGAGCTGTCTGTTGTTTTCGTTTATTAAAAATAACAAAAAGAAACTTAACTTTATTTTCTACTGATGCCATTGGGGGGTCCTGAATAATTAATTGCTTCTTAATTGGGCTTTTCTCGCTCATTCAATAATTTCAAGGGCGGTAACTTTATCGAAAGTCGATTTTCACGACAATATAAGTCTGGGACGTGACGTTACGGCCGTTACTGTGCAATTTACCAATATTCTCATTTAAATTTTATTATTATTTCATGTTTTGCCTCCAAAACATAGCTTATGACCCCAAAACGGAACGTGCTTGTTCCAATGATGGGTCATAAGGTATATTTTGTTATAAAAATGAATACAGAAAAGGTTTTCTTCAATAATTTTTTTCAAGTTGTGTAAGATGAGGGATTAATCTGAATAACGTCAGAAGCCCTCAACTGCACTTCTACCTCCACCTTTTGTTCAAGCCAGAAAATAAGCA
Organism: Pictodentalium vernedei; assembly: GCA_031216915.1. Lineage (NCBI taxonomy): Eukaryota > Metazoa > Mollusca > Scaphopoda > Dentaliida > Dentaliidae > Pictodentalium > Pictodentalium vernedei. The sequence goes on along the minus strand of CM062293.1, from coordinate 410,982,227 downwards.
GACTGTCATCTGCAAAATGAGGTCCCCACGGGGTGAATTTAGTGATGCTACCCTGCACAGCAGGTAGCATCACTAAATTTGCCCTCTGTGAACGTCAATCTGAATCTGGGTCTCAAAACTAAACAGAAAGAGGTACCCCGAGGATAAACTGGCCCACTGTATGGGATAGCATCATCAAATCCACCCTCTGGGGACCTCATTCTGCAAATGTCAGACTGCTTATTTTCAGGCCTGCCTCTTTTTAACATGGCCCATTGCTATAAAATTCCTCTGCTGATCGCAACGACTAATATCAAACTGCCGCCCCTATAGACTTCATTAATTTAAACAATGAGGAAAGCTGTGAAAATGAACCAAAATGCGCCATTTCTTCGCCGTAAGAGGTCATGATTTCAATGAAAAGTAATTATGACTTCATAAAAGTACTTACCTATGTTTAGCGTTGGTTTTCAGGTTTTTCCAAGCTTTTGGTGTTGACAACATTTTAATGGTACCTTTCTATGATCTCCGACTAACATACCCTGATCAAAATAGTGCGATCACAAGTAGAGGCAGGCATCGCAAGTGTTTGCAAACGAGTTATGATGGCAACCGCTGAGGTCATCTTTGATTTAAATATCAAAAAATCAACAAAAATGGCTACAAACCCACAGAGTTGTGTTGAAATTCATTGATGTTTATTCGAGGTGTTGCATTAGCGGGCAGTTTTTTTAATTTATTTATTTATTGGGGTTTGACGACACTTTCGACAGCCAGGGGCACCTTGAGTCGGGCGTTTTATGGGTGGAGGAAGCCGGAGAAAACCACCGAGCAACGGCAAGCAACTGTCAGACTCCCCAACGTACTAACTCCACACAAGCAGGGTTAGTGTTGGTTGGAGACAGGTGCATCATCGATGTGCAGTACGCCTTAGTATGCAGCGCCACCATGCCCCCAAATTGACCTTGCCTTGCCCAAGGACACGACTCAGTTACCCCTGGCGGGGATCTTACCGTGGACCGTGTAACCACTGAGTCACATTTTAGCGGGCAATAAACATGGAAAAGCTAAAGCAAATTGATCGTATCGCTTCGGTTTCCCAAACTGATTACGAAATTATAATAGTGAACATACACAACAGAAATTGTTGAAATCCATTGGTGTGTGTTTCAGTTTTTATCTGACGATCGAACAATTACAAGAACATAAATGAAGGGACATAACTCTGGACAAAAAAACCTTGACCAAAATCAAGAAGGAAAAGAAATGTTGAACGACGCTAGCTTTTGTACTCGATCAAGCTATTACATTTTAAAAGTCACGTATTGAAAAGGTTGTAAATCCATAGTCATTTGTTCGTAAATTTAAATAAAAATCACAGTAACTCCAAAATCTAAGGACAGTAACTGTGAGAAGAAATATTGGACAATATTGTTTTTTTGAAACTGAAGATAAATAAGACGGAAACAAGCTCACATAACAAAAATGTTGGAATATTTCCAACATAATTTAGATATTACTTGTTTACTGCGGTAAACAGGCTCTGTTTTGCTGGTAAAATAGGACCCAATCACCAATGCTTCGGAGGTACAAACCCTCTCTGAAATGGGAGACATGGCTTACTGACGCTCACCCCTAGTCTTGAGTTGATACTCATGTTGTGGTCATGATTAGCCATTGTGCAAATATATGTGACCTTAAACACCAATAAATAAATAAATAATTTAGTTATTATTGATAAGATAACAAGTGCCGAAATTTGGAAGTTGATACAGTGTTGCTAGTTTTCGTTCTAGGTAAACACAATGACGTATGTTGAAGTGAAAGCTGTTACGCTGTGACTGTAGTCACAGCGAAACAGCTTTCACTTCATCAATAATAATAATTCTTCGGCCTTCCGGTAATTTGTCTCGATCCTCTAACGAGGAGACCTACGATAAGCCACTCCCCGTCGGGCTACTCCCCCCCCCCCCCCCACACACACACACTCTCCCTCCTAATCTCCCAGCATTCAGTCAAAAATTGTTTTATAATTCCTCCCATAGACGCTTTCTCGGTCTCCCTAATTATAAAATTTACTGTTTTACCTCATATCATTTCCCATCCACCAACCCTTTAGGTTTTCATCCCATTTTTTCCCAAAGTATTCTAAAACGTCTTGTTCTACTGGACAAATATTTGGAGCATTCTAGAATTAAATGTTCCAGGATCTTCGTTACTCACAAATTACAAATTTGGCATAATCTTTCCACTCCTTTCCCGACCCACCCCCACTCCCTCAACTCCAGTGACTTCGATCTCACTCTGAACAACAGAGACCCCCCACCCCCGCCCCAGTAAGATCCATCTAAGTACACCTCCTAGACTGGGGCATATTTTTTTACAATCGGTCTAAAGAGCTCTTGGTCCGAATTTCAGCTCGCCAGTTTCTATTGCAATCCTCGAGCACCCTCGCGCTGATAAGACTATTTCCCTGCTTCAGACCCCTTTCTAAATCTTCAGTCTCTATAGAGTAATTCTCCATTGGCTCCCCCGCTTTCCTTAACCACCCTGTCTGGATGATAGAAAACGTGGTGGATTTGGATGAGTTACCACGTTGATTGACTTTGTGCCATCTTGAGATGAGGGGGTGGAAGAGGCAGGTTGGGTTGCGACGTTTGTTTGCACCCAAGTGTATACATATAGTGATCAGTGGGTTTGATACATAAACTGTTTTCTATTTCTTTCCATACACCAAGCACGCAAGTTTCTGCTCAAATGGGATTCAAATCAACTACCATAACGGACTTCGCAACATCATTTTACTATGCTGGTTGGACAGTAGCATTTTTTCTCCACATTATTTTCAATTTTTGAATATTTCTGCATTGTTAGAAATACATAGCGAGTACTGTCGCGGGAAAAGAGAGAGGAAAACCGCAATGTGTTTACGTACGATTGAAATGTATGTAAATGGCCCAACTCAACTTTATTTATTATTTATTTTTTGGTGTTTAAGGTCACATGTGGCATAGTTGTGGTTAACACCCGGTGACCATTTAATGTGTGTTTGATAAAGGAACTTGGACTTCAATACCCCCACCCCCCCCCCTCTCCTCCCCCCCCCCCCCAGAAGTATTTGGAATTCTGGGTAGGTTCATGTAAGCTTTGGCCACGGTGATAATAGATTGACATCTCGTCCCCTCAGTTCCAATGTGTTCTATGTGCCAGTAGGCACATAGAACACATTGGAACTCAGGGGACGATCTGGTAATTTTATCTATATTCTTTTATTAACGACTCCAACATCACCAATAATGTTTAAGTACATCAGTCCTTCAATCTGGGGTGACGATATCGAAAACCAAGCAGTGACTTATCTGCTTCCCAGAAATTTCAGATGACGTGGTACAGTTGTTTAGAACCCAAGGTGGAACTGTCTGATCTGGCTTGCTGTCGGCACTTCTGTATACCATGGAGAGTGACTGACCTGGTTATCAATCATGCTGACTACAAATAACAATTCATCAGCAAGTCAGTCAAGTTGTCAGGAGCATAAATAACCCTCTTCCGAAGAGGTACCCCTGTCGGGTAGTTCCTATACTCTAACATTACTGTCCGGGTTTCATTCAAGCCAGAAAATAAGCAGACTGTCATTTGCAAAATGAGGTCCCCAGAGTGTGAATTTGGTGATGCTACCCTGCGCAGCAGGGTAACATCGCTGAATTTACTCTCTGTGAACCTCAGTTTGAATCAAGGTCTCAATCCCAAACAGAAAGAGGTACCAAGATGATAAATTGTCCCGCTGTATGAGATAGCATCAAAACGTTCACCCTATGGGGACCTCATTTTGCAAATGACAGGTTGCTTATTTTCAGGATTGGTTTCATTTATGCCAACCCTGGTAGATGCTAATGCCAGAGTGAACATGACTGTTCTTAGTCAGCATCACACGGTGTTTGGAATCTGAGAACAAACCTAGTCATCATAAAGTCAATTGACCTGATATCTTACTACCTGACAGCTCGTTGACAATTTCGTGACAATTTAAAATTCTTCACAGTCTGTGAAACCAGACATGCGCGTCAGAATTGACAACTTAAAATTCCACAGAGTCTTAAACTCCAATGTTCTAGAGTACAGTGAGAGTACAGAGACGTACGTGACATGCCTGACAGAATATGCTTCAAACATTCACATCAGTATTAATTGTCTCCCCATAGACCATTCTATGATATTTGTAGGACCTGTCGAACATCCGAAGTCTCGCGAAACTGCCTGACCTGTGGAATGTGTTTACTTCATGGGGGCAGGTGGCTGTTAGTTAAAATAATGAAACAATAGTTGTGTGTTTGACAGGTTAGTATAGACCTCTAAAAACCTTATCAAATGCGCCTCTACATTCTGACAACTGCACAGTAACAATTATTCTGCATAAGGCTAAACAAAATTAATTTTTTGATTTTCAGGCAGAGGCGCATTCGATTTTTCGGCCCGCGTTCGTCCTATTTATGTCGGAGGCAACATTCAGAATGAAGAAACTATCATAGGGTGTGATTTTAGCGGTATCGCATCGCGATTTGCGATGTAATATTTCGTATACATTAATACAATATTGTTATTCTCTTCACGAAATGCGACACATTTCTCAGATATCTTACCTCCTACAAGTATCTGGGAATTTCATTGGTTCATAGACGTCACATTCAGACTGCATATAAAACCATATACTGCCTGTCAGTAGTATGTCATGCACGTTTGAGGGAACAGTTGGATGACCTCGGTGGATGACCTCGGAAGTGACGTCATGTCACGTGACGTAGTGGCGCCATGTTGTGTTGTCATGGTAACCCGCGTGAGCGGCCATCTTGTGACGTCATCTCCATAGTGATACGTGGTGTGAGTGCGCATGCGCAGCGCGTGTTGTTAGGGTGATACGTGTTTCCGTCGTCCATTTTGTATACTGGAGGCCGCCATCTTGGTTTCTATGGTAGCACGTGATTGCTATGTTACCAATGGCTTCTAACCAGACAGGGGTATGTTTTGAGGGTATGTTCGATTGTAGAAGAGTATTTTTATGGAACGACTTCCCTGGATGATTACCACAAACAAACTGACAATCCCTCCAAATCACCAAAACCCACCCGAAATCACCGAAATTGACTTTATTTCCCCAATTGATCGGCTTAGCACGTAGTGCTATAGTACTAAGGGGTACAAGGGGTGTGTTCCTTTGTAGAAGAGTAATGTTCTGGCTTTGAATTCGCCCAGATTCCTTTTTTGGATCCCTATCCCATGACGTTTTCCCCTATTAAGAATAGCACGTAGTGCTATAGGACAAATGTACCCAGAATTCTCTGCTTCTATCTATTTATGCAGTAGTTTTCGTCTATCTAGCCATGTTCCTTTGTTCTAGAGTATGCTCCAGTAGCGTAGAAGAGCCTATTAATTGGAACAGCTTCACTTATTATTACTATATTTAGCAATTTCTGGTCTATTCTTGTTAGTTCTGACCCTATTCCGTGTACTCTTGTCGTTTCATTTATCTAGATCATTTATATAAATTATAACTAACCAATCAGATTGCTTGATTTCCCATAATGCAGTTATCTCCCTTGTGTATAACAAAAGCCTATATCCAATGGCCATATCCCATGGAATCCCATTTTTGCAAAACACCTGTGACTATGGAATCCCTTTTTATCGTATGAGGCCATGAGGGCTATGTAAAAGCCCTCAATGAGTCCTCATTTATTTTCCCTCATAGCCTCATTGAATTTTGAGGTTATGAGGACCATTAAAAATCCCTCAATGAGGTATAATTTACTACGACTCTTATCCTCATTTCAGTATTTAACAGGTATATCCTATGGAATCCCATTTTGGAAAACGCCTGTGACTGTGGAATCCCTTTTTGTCGTATGAGGCCATGAGGGCTATGTAAAAACCCTCAATGAGTCCTCATTTATTATCCCTCATAGCCTCATTAAATTTTGAGGTTATGAGGACCATTAAAAATCCCTCAATGAGGTATAATTTACTACGACTCGTATCCTCATTTCAGTATTTAACAGCCATATCCCCAGGCACCCCAATTTCGGCACCCCTTTTTGGAAAACATGGCCTTCGGCACCCCTTTTTTGTCGTATGAGGCCATGAGGACCATGAGTAATCCCTCAATGAGGTCTAATGTAGACTTACCAACCGCTTCCATCTTGTCGCCAAAGCTCCAAGGCCACTACTGGTCTATGGTCTATCAGTCCTATCATTAGCTTCAACAACAGTCTTGTTCCATTGCGGCCTTGTACCAGTACTATTGGCTTCTGTTATTCTGTCCCATATCTCATCCATTAATATTGACTTGTATCACTACTTCCTAGCTATACCTTCGCTCAAGCCTTCAAAATGTTCAATCAGTGTATACATATAAAACAATCCGTAATTGAGATTCCTAGCCGATTCCGTAAAATATGGATTCCGTGTTTTTACATAAATTATCGAAAAATTCTACCATCCATTGTGAACTACAGGACGCTCAATCCGATACGATGTACCCCAATAACTACCTTAGCTCCTAGATGATTGTATGTTAAGAGAATGATTCAGTTTTGCCTGGGGTCTTTTACTAACGAAAGTGGTGTTTTTTCACAGTACCTCTTCTTTCTTAGGTCAAAAAAGATGGGTGACCGACGGAAAGGGGGGCTCATACGTGACCAGGCTTAAAAAGTAATCGGAACACCACTGTGGTGATCTGAATACTTTTGAATGTGGGCAATGGGTCTATCTTTATATTATTTAGGCGGCCCTAAAAAGGGCCTTGGCAGCAATCTATGATTGCTGCCCAAATTTGCTTTCCCTTGGGAATTTCTGTGGGGTTTTCTCCCAGCCTTTTTTTTATATTCGCTATAGGACTGGGTCCTAAAGACCCAGTCCCGCCATCCCCTTCTAATTTCTTTCATTACAGAAAGGTGTTTCATACGAACCACCTTTCTGTAATGGAAGAAATGCATTTCTTCCATTACAGAAAGGTGGTTCATGCGAACCACCATTCTGTAAATCATTTCTCTTATTTCGACTGGAAGAAACTCCATTGCGAGAAAGGTAGCCCGACGAACGCTTCCAGCGTTATTTTATAAACTCCTGACGGACGTCTAAGAAAGCCTTTGTTTACTTGCGAGTATCGAAGCAGAAATTTCTTTCGGTTCCAGACATTCGTGTTTCATCGTTGACACTAAATGTATTGGCGTTTCATTATTTGGTAATGCTTTCTAATAAGTAATATACCAAAATAATCCTTAGACATCGCTTGCTTCATAAATATTACTAGGGTGTTACTAACCATATTTCTATGTTAGTTACACGCAATTGTTTTGAACGTAAAATCCATTGGAAATACTAATTGTCACTTCAACAGCTTTCGGGAATTTCTCGTGTACAACCTGTTATACTTTCTTGTAATGATATGGACGCGCAGTCATAGTAAAAGATTTTAATATACAATATTCACACACAAAACCAAAAATTATTGTATACGTGAAACATTTGCAACAGAGGGGAAAACAAACAAAACTCTCCAATGTTATAGTTCGTGTCAGACGCTGGCTAGGTTGGGTAGACTAAAAAATTGAGAATGTGTGGCGGAACTCAGTGTCCGGAATCTATTATAATAAACACAAATTCTCAGTTATACACAAACTATACCATTATGTTGTATTATACACGTTAATACTAATATAGAAAGTTTCTTTAATACCCTCGAGTGTTGATGAAAAAACACGGAATCCATATTTTACGGAATCGGCTAGGAATCTCAATTACGGATTGTTTTATATGTATACACTGATTGAACATTTTGAAGGCTTGAGCGAAGGTATAGCTAGGAAGTAGTGATACAAGTCAATATTAATGGATGAGATATGGGACAGAATAACAGAAGCCAATAGTACTGGTACAAGGCCGCAATGGAACAAGACTGTTGTTGAAGCTAATGATAGGACTGATAGACCATAGACCAGTAGTGGCCTTGGAGCTTTGGCGACAAGATGGAAGCGGTTGGTAAGTCTACATTAGACCTCATTGAGGGATTACTCATGGTCCTCATGGCCTCATACGACAAAAAAGGGGTGCCGAAGGCCATGTTTTCCAAAAAGGGGTGTCGAAATTGGGGTGCCTGGGGATATGGCTGTTAAATACTGAAATGAGGATACGAGTCGTAGTAAATTATACCTCATTGAGGGATTTTTAATGGTCCTCATAACCTCAAAATTTAATGAGGCTATGAGGGATAATAAATGAGGACTCATTGAGGGTTTTTACATAGCCCTCATGGCCTCATACGACAAAAAGGGATTCCACAGTCACAGGCGTTTTCCAAAATGGGATTCCATAGGATATACCTGTTAAATACTGAAATGAGGATAAGAGTCGTAGTAAATTATACCTCATTGAGGGATTTTTAATGGTCCTCATAACCTCAAAATTCAATGAGGCTATGAGGGAAAATAAATGAGGACTCATTGAGGGCTTTTACATAGCCCTCATGGCCTCATACGATAAAAAGGGATTCCATAGCCACAGGTGTTTTGCAAAAATGGGATTCCATGGGATATGGCCATTGGATATAGGCTTTTGTTATACACAAGGGAGATAACTGCATTATGGGAAATCAAGCAATTTGATTGGTTAGTTATAATTTATATAAATGATCTAGATAAATGAAACAACAAGAGTACACGGAATAGGGTCAGAACTAACAAGAATAGACCAGAAATTGCTAAATATAGTAATAATAAGTGAAGCTGTTCCAATTAATAGGCTCTTCTACGCTACTGGAGCATACTCTAGAACAAAGGAACATGGCTAGATAGACGAAAACTACTGCATAAATAGATAGAAGCAGAGAATTCTGGGTACATTTGTCCTATAGCACTACGTGCTATTCTTAATAGGGGAAAACGTCATGGGATAGGGATCCAAAAAAGGAATATGGGCGAATTCAAAGCCAGAACATTACTCTTCTACAAAGGAACACACCCCTTGTACCCCTTAGTACTATAGCACTACGTGCTAAGCCGATCAATTGGGGAAATAAAGTCAATTTCGGTGATTTCGGGTGGGTTTTGGTGATTTGGAGGGATTGTCAGTTTGTTTGTGGTAATCATCCAGGGAAGTCGTTCCATAAAAATACTCTTCTACAATCGAACATACCCTCAAAACATACCCCTGTCTGGTTAGAAGCCATTGGTAACATAGCAATCACGTGCTACCATAGAAACCAAGATGGCGGCCTCCAGTATACAAAATGGACGACGGAAACACGTATCACCCTAACAACACGCGCTGCGCATGCGCACTCACACCACGTATCACTATGGAGATGACGTCACAAGATGGCCGCTCACGCGGGTTACCATGACAACACAACATGGCGCCACTACGTCACGTGACATGACGTCACTTCCGAGGTCATCCACCGAGGTCATCCAACTGTTCCCTCAAACGTGCATGACATACTACTCCTGTCAACATCAATATACGCTGACAGCTGTGGGTAATCTTCCCTTTGTTCATTGATTATTCAAAAAGGCGGCAGCCGATAAACGCTTCAAGTTGAAAGATTGAGTGTTGGAAGCCCATATTTGGTCTGAAGTGCAGGTTAGGCAACTTAAAAGGCTTCATATTCTGTGGATGTGTGTCGTGTTACCTTCGAAATGAAACTGTTTGGTATGTATGAATTTGCCTTGTTATAATTCATGGGAGAGTGACTGTAGGCACTCTCCCATAAATTGTAACAAGTCAAAGACACGTGAACACATTGTGAGAATTCTCTCATTTAATTTTGATCGCTCTTGTTGTTAGTTCTGTGCATCGATGCGGCAGTCGGTAAGATATATTCGTTACACAGTTTGTTGGTGGCCTAATATGGTATATATGGTGTCAGTTAATTCCATATTGGACTCGAGCTTCGCTCTCGTCCAATATGAAATTAACTGACACCATATATACCCCCCCCCCCCCCTCCAAGGTGATGTGGCCTAATTATTGATGCCTTTAACACCTTATAAATTATTGACCCAAACCGACTCAGAGTAAAGGAAATTGCGTTTTTTTGTCTCGAATTTCCAAATCCCCCCCCCCCCCCGGGAAACCGCCCTTCCCTCCATCCATCCATCCATCCAGATAGGGTTTGTCCCTCTTGTGCTCTCCCCCATCTCGCCGCTACGTGGATCGGATATGTGCTGCGCATCCTATTCTGTATACCCCCTCAGTAGTTCAGCGATCTGAACGTAGCGGCCCCCCCCCCCCATTCGATCGCTGAACTAGTCTCCCTATCTATTACTCTTGCCCCTCCACCTCCTCCACCCCCCCCCCCCTCTAACTTTGATATCCTGGCTACGTGCCTGGCACTTATTACTCTTAAGATGTTACTGAAGATGTCCTCATTTGGTTCATCTTAACTAGGAACTTTACAAAGTCGGGAAAATGCACATTTAGGACTTCATGTTTAACAAATTTCCCCATCAGGCTGAAACAGTGTTTCGGTCTGAGGGGGAAATTTGTTAAATAGAGCAAAAACGTTAAACAGGAAGCACGAAAAATGTGTATTTTTGCTTCGCGTGGAGGTGCGCGGGTCCGATATGTAGCTTTGTTTATTTTATTCCTACCATGACACTGAGACACATGGGCCACTACTGATATATACCAGTGTGTGCGTGCCCTTGGATGACATTGACGTGACCCCCCCCCCCCCCCCCCCCCACCCAACCCCACCCTACCCCAAGCTTGAAATGCTTCCTTCTTGTCCCTGTATTTCCTATGTGTCGTGCGATGGTTATTTGCAAATTTAGTGCTGATTTCTTGATGATGGGGCGGTGTTGATGTAGTTCGTCGGTTCGTGTGGTACTAAGAGTCTAACGAGAGTTTTGACTGCCATGAACATTTTAGCGCGACGTTTTTCTCTGCAGTGTTTACAAGGTTTGGGATTCCAAACAACACCTCGATAGCGGCGTGGAAAGCATGAATTTGATGACACGGGATTTTCGATTTTGCTTTGCATCATTTGAAGTAAAATTGGCAGTGGTAGCCACAAAAACTGCAGTTGAGAAATGGTAGTGTCGAAAATGGTAATGACGAAAACAACAGAAGATGAAGATCAGCTTTCATTGAAGCTATTATTGTTAATCGAAACATACCTGGCAAAATTTTGTCAGATCAAAACCCGACAATCGGGTTTTATTAATGATCCAATCGGACATTTTCTTCCAAGCATGCATCCGTGAACATAAAATTCTCACAGCGATTAATGGTTTAACCCTTTACCTAACATGAAAAGCAGACGACACTTGCAAAAAAAAAATTCTTGAATAACTATTATTTTCATTTTTTGTCTCTAAAACATAGGTTATGACCCCTCATTGGGACGAGCTCGACGAGCTCGTTCCAATGAGGGGTCATAACCTATGTTTTAGAGACAAAAAATGAAAAAAATAATGAAAATCAATTGGCGATTTTTGAGAATAGCGCTGGTCGGTTTTGGGTCGTTACGTAAGGTAAAGGGTTAACAGTGATTCCGGTATCTTCTTGCCCTACATTTTGTCCTACCTACTCGTGTTTTCTATTTTAGTTACAGACATTCCTAATAATAATAATACTTTGGCCAGCCGCTGATTTGTCGTGGTTCTCGGACGAGAAGGCCATGGTTAACCCTGTACTCCCAACTGCCTCCCTATTCCCACGCTTCTCCTCTCCTCCCAACACTCGGAGACGAACTGCTTGATGATATCCCTTGTCCCATTCTTCCCAATCTCTCCGATTAGCATATTAACCCTCTCCTTTGAGTCTCCCCCTAACCACATGTCCTTCATTCTCTCATCCAACTTCCCCATTATACTCCCAGTGAATCTCATTCTTTTAGGCTGGTACTTTTGGCATTCTAGAAGAAAGTGTTCCAGGGTCTCCACCATGTCCAAGTTACACATCTGGCACTCCCTTTCACCGTCTTTCCCAATTTTTCCCCTCAGCTCCAGGGATCGCGACCTCAGCTTGAACAACAGTGACCCCCCCCCCCCCCCCAAAGGTGCCATCAAGGTACTCTTCAAAACCTGGCTTCTCTTTATCACGCAGGCCACCCAAAGATCTCTTTGATTTGACCCCCTCTCGCCAATTACGGTTACAATTCTCCATGACCCTTTCTCTGACGATTTTTTTACCCTGGTTTGCCCCAACGTCCAGGTCCGAGATCTCCAATGAGTAGTTCTCTACTAGCTCCCTCACTTGGACCATCCACCCCGTTTTGATATTTGAGTTGAAAATTCTCAGGAACATTGCTTTACACCATCGGCTGTCGGGGAGATTTACCAAATAATTAAGATAACCGAGCTTCAACAGGTCTATCCTGTCCTTGATCCTCATCCACCCAAGCTCACCCCTGATTGCTTCTAGCGCTGCGGCATTACTCGACCCCGTTATCCATCGGCCTGCATCGTTCTGCAGGATTTCCGAGCTCTTTACGGCCGTCTGGTTTAGGGGTACCACTTCCGTACCGTATGTTATACTTGGCAACCCCACCATTTCCCAAACGGTTTTCCCCACGAAAACCTTATTGAAACTGTTTCTCCCTATAAGTTTCATTTGGTTAAGGATTCGCTTCCCCTTACTGTCACTGCTATTTACAGTAAGTAAAAAAGTATATCTTTATTTTCGCGACACGTGCTGTCGGAGTTTTAAAACAACACTATATATACACAATATAAAAACAGCATCCTGTCCATTGGACCTATACTTACTCACTTTAATTTATAATTATATAATCACTGGCTTTAAATATTTGTGTGATCCGAAAAAAACACCAAAAAAAACGCATTCATTCACTTTCATTCTCGAAGCGGCTAAAGGTCCAGGGTCTTACCCGGAAAAAAGATAACTGTTCGTGCTAACTGGTGCGTTCATTTTGAAATAGCCAAAAGGTTCTTAAAATCCTGGCGCTTACTTCCTGTAGTTGTGGGGGTGGGGGTGTATCCGTGGATGTTGTATGAACTTTTATCCCATGCAACCTTTGTCGTACTGGATTTTGTCCCACGTTCGTGTGAGGTGGGATGCAGACAAAAGTTTTGTGCTTGAGTCCAAATAATTTTCGTCCAAGTCCAGCCACATGCACTGTAAAAACTTACCGTATTTTTTTACAGTCATGTGACCGGCAGCTGGTTTCCTGGCATATGACCGTAAGCATTACGACAAACCGTCAAAATTTTTAGCTGTCATTTGCCGTATATTCCCGTAATTTTTTTTCACGGTTTGCCGTTATTTGTACGGACATATGCATGCAAACTAGCTGCCGGTCATATGACCGTAAAAAATTTCAACCAGCATTTGCCTTATTTTCCCGTAAAAATTACCATCAAAATAATGACGGTCAAAATGACCGGAGGCAGAGTTCCAGCCATATGGCCCTTAATCAACTGAAAACCATAATTTAATTCCAACCATCCTTAACCGTATTTTACCTTAAACCAATAAAAGCATATGGATATGCCGGCCTTAGCGGAGATCCGTGGCCACAAGCCATAAGATCCATCGAATATCGGTGACACAGTACGATTTACGAACAGTCTGCTAATCTGCATGATTACCGAAAGAATTATAGGCATAAAAAACTGACGTTATTTGATTGTCATGTCCAAGACCGCAATAAACATGATTCACTTGGACACAAACTTACAAATTGATAGTAATACATTGTTGTTCGTCTTCAAAAGCATCGGGCATCCTTCTTGGAAATGGCGACTTCCAGAGTGGCATATGGCAAGGCCGATCCCATAATTCACCATTTTTACCGCTGTGCGACGTAATTGGACAGTGTGACGGGAGAAATACGTTCATTGGATCAAATACTCGGGGTTTTCTTCGGCAATACCATTAAAATTAATTTACGGCCTCGAGACCGTTGTATTTGAGAGTCATCTGCCAGTAGTTAACCGTAAAATTACGGTAATTTTTTACAGTGTGGATAATCCGATAGATGTGTTGATATGGGATAACCCTTTACCTGACACGAAAGGAAGACGACACATGAAAACAAAATGTGAATAACTATTTTTTTTTATTTTTGGGGTCAAAAACATAGCTTATGCCCCTCATTGGAACGAGCTCAACGAGCTGTAGATAATCAGATGTGTTGATATGGGGTAACCCTTTACCTGACACGAAAGAAAGACGACACTTGAAAACAAAATGTGAATAACTATTTTTTTTTATTTTGGGGGTCAAAAATATAGCTTATGCCCCTCATTGGAACGAGCTCAACGAGCTCATTCCAATGAGGGGTCATTAGCTATGTTTGCGACACAAAAAATGAAAAAGAATAATAAAAATTGAATAGTGATTTTTAGCGAATAGCACTGCTCGTTTTTTGGCGGTTACATTGGGAAGGGTTAACACAAAAATGACATAATCCTGTTAGTAGACACGCGCGCATAAGGATTTAAGAACATTTTCAAAGAGTGCCGACACGAGAAATGAAAACTCAGGTGCCTGCTGTTTTTTTTTTCTCTCCCTTGTTCCACGTTACTTCCAATAAAAACCTCTTAACAGATTAGGGATTTTCCGGAACATATATTCCTTTAAAATGTTTGCGGAAAAATTCGTTATTATCAATCGATTGGATTACAGCTTAATACGTGGCTCAAAGAGAAAAATAATAGCACGGGTGTGTATAAAACCAAACGTGAATTTGAAAAAAAAAACTGAAAGTGAGTTAATCTTTTTTAATGGACAGGCTGGTTTATTTGCTAATGAAACATCATAAACGCCGACAAATCAAGTTCAAAATCGCTCCCAATAGACTGGATTTTGTTGTTAGCTATTTTGTCTAATCTTCCATTACAGTTTCTTGTGAAGTTTTGCGGTCTTCCATATATTTCTTATTTATGAAAAATCTGTCAGAATGCTTAGTTCCGGATAAGTTTTAATGTTTTAGTACTATTTCTGAAAAATCCTTTCTCGCAAATCATTAATTCGATCTAAAGAAATTACAAAGAGAGACTTAAAGTAATTATTTTCCCCAGCTGGCCCAGCATCACATAAATTAAGACGATATGTTCTTGTGAGTTGAAATAGTAATAATTTTTTGGCCTTTCACTGATTAGGCGTGATCCTCTAACGTGGGGACCTACGTCAGTCTCTTCACCTGCCTGGTTACTCCTCCCACATTACCCCCCCCCCCCCCCCCCACTAATCTCCCGACACTCTGGCACAAACTATTTTATAATTTCCCCCACTGGCGGTTTCTCAATCTCCCTGACTATGATATTGGCTCTTTCCCTCATATCATCCAACGGACGCATTATTTTTAACCCTTTACCCAACGCAGACGATATCAAAATTTATTATTTTAAATATAATTTTTTTAAATTTTTCACAAATTTCAATAAATCCATATCACGTGACTCCTCGTTGGAACGAGCTCGACGAGCTCGTTCCAAAGAGGGGTCACATGATATGGTTTTGTTGACATTTTTTTAAAAATAGTATTTTTCAGCTGCTGGATTTGCATATTACGCGGGCGGATGTGGCCGATTTGTTGGGTATAGGCTTAAAGGAAACAAGCCCCAATAGACGTTGGCATAAAAGATAAAGGCCTTACTTACATTATACAAAAGATTACAAATAAGATTGAAGTAAAAAATAATATCGATGTAAAAGTTTTGATCTTAAAAATATTTAATAAGTAAATTAATTTTAACCCTTTCTCAACGTAACAACCCAAACCTTTCAGCGTTATTCGAAAAAACACCATTCAATCTTCATATTTTTTTTATATTTTTTGTCTCAAAAACATAGCTTATGATTTGCATTAGAACTAGCTCGTCCCAGTGAGGGGTCATAAGCTATGTTTTAAACGCAAACAAATGGAAAAATATAGTTATTCAAGAATTTTGTTCGCAAGTGCCGTCTGCCTTTTATGTTAGGGCAGGAGTTAAAACATAGTTTATGTCTTTTGTACCCTTGTCATTTTTAAATGGATTATTGTACGTCGGGCTTTAATCCAAAAGATTTTGTCTGAACCCCTTCTTCGGTGATAAATAGAGGATATCTAGTGTTTTTGAGTGGATACCAAAAATTATCTCATGAGTGACAGATACAAATGCTTATTTTTCGCGAGCGCTTGCGATAGATTACCGAAAAAATTGCGGAAAGATAGAAATCGTATCCCCCACTGTGGAGATATAGAAATTTTCACATTCACGGTATCAATCAAAATGGCGGCTTTCAAAGTATCACTTCAAGGAGAATAGGGGTCAAATTGTCACTGGAAATGATCAATTTGTTCTAAAAAGGCATAATGAAAAGAAAATCTAGTGTTTTTGAGTGGATACCGATCATTTTCAGCAATAATTCAACACGTATTCACCTTGAATTGATGCACGAAACCCGTCATCTGAATCAGATCTAAAGACGCTACTTGTTCCGAGTATCGAACAAATCACTTCCCAGCATCAATGCGCATCAGCTGTTTACTTTCATGCATCATTTCAAGGTTGAAACGAGTGGAATTGTCGATAAAAATGTTGAAGTATAATAAAAAAAATATCTAGTGTTTTTGAGCGCAAGCGCAAGCGAAAAATAAACATTTGTCTTGGTCATTCATGAGATAATTTTTAGAATCCACTCAAAGACAATAGATATCTTCTATATATATTTAACTATCTTTCCATTACTCTTATTGCATTAAACCTATAACATAAGGCTGCAGGTTGAAAATATTCATTGATCTGTTTATCAAAACCTTTTAGTGGACGTTCTGCACAAAGTTAAAGAGAATGTCCTGACTCACCAACATCCAGCCATTATTAACAAATAAAGAAAAATATATATTAAAGTAGACGGACTATACCCGTCGTTGCATTGGTTGAAGGGTTAACGTGACGTCGTGCGCGATCGTGATCTACTCTATTCACTTTCCTTGTAAAATTAATCCAACGTGCAAAATTGTCTATCAATCGTTCGAGACACTGCGGAGTCTGTTACTTATTGACAAATGTAGAAAGAGAGATTGAGAGATAAGGAGACAGAGAGAGGGGGGACTATTGTCTACAAACAAACTTAGAGAGACGGGGAGAGAGGAAATGGGGGGTCAACAGTATAAATCAGTATAATTATCAACCTGTTTTACATAATAACGCCGCTACCACCGTCGCTACGCAAAATCAGTCGCATGACAACTGTATTTCTCTTTTGGATTCTCGCCATTGCAATCTCATTGGGCATTGGTTGGTATGGGGCACCGACTCAATACACCTAAAATGCGACCTAGGATTCTGTCGTTTGACTAGTTCTTCTATGGCTTCTAAAGTCGAGTAAACTGCATATTTTTGGCTCAATATTTAAAAATAATGGTCGGCCGGGTGGAGAGAAATTCATAAAGGGGTAACTTTAAGATAGTGGTGGCCGAGTGGATAAGTGCGCTGGTCTCTCATGCCAGAGGTCCAGGGATCGATCCCCGGTCGGGGAAAGTTCTCGAGGTGTCCGAACACTCTCTGTCAGCATTAATTGTGGGGTTGATGGTGTCACAGCGTACAGTCCTATCGGGTGGGGACGTAAAATGGCTGTCCTCTGTGCGGAGAGAGACACACTCCGTGCAGGCTAAAGATCCCTTCGTAGTATTCGAGAAGAGCTCGGCCACGAGGTTGCCGCTATGAAGGTCATCCCACACACCTACGCCATTGGGTCAAGGAGAGGCGTTAATATAAGTTGCATAACTTGTTCGCCAATCCTTGTAAAACAAATAAGATTAAATAAAACTTCCCACTTGATCTACTCCCATTTCGTCTGCGATTAAACCATTCCCATCTGATCTACTCCCATTTCGTCTACTGTGAAAAATTACACGTTTCCCATTTCGTCTACTCTTAATAGATAATAATTAATGCCAAAAAACAAACAAAAAATAACTGCAGAATATTTTTTATTACCTGGTAGAGATTGCTAAATTATCTTTGGTCGTCAAATCTTGTACACGTGTCTTTGACTTGTTACAATTTATGGGAGAGTGTCCTATGGGCACGCTCCCATAAATTCAAACAAGACAAACCCTTACAGACTGAAGAATATCACTTCAAAGAAGACCCCAAAAATCGTAAAATAAAGCAGACCAAAAAATATATGTAAAATAATTTTATTCTCTAAAGTAGCCAACATATATGTAAAATAATTTTATTTTCTAAAGTAGACCATAAGCAACATATAGAATTTTTTAAATAGTCAAAATGGAAATAGACCAAGTGGGAATAGACCAAATTAAAGTAGACCCGCTGGGAGTAGACCAACCAGGAATAAATCGACTGAAAAGCTCCTATCATCGCCGTAGCACCTACTGGTTAACACACTGGGTGATTTATTTGTTCTAAATAGGAAGAGAAATCACTTTTATTCTTTTCAAGAAGCATCATTAATTGTCTTAAACTTATTGACGATAATGTATCCTTTTCTATCTAAAATATCACATTTTCCATGAAAGTATTTCAAAAATTCCCTTTTCGTAGAAACATTTGCACACAGTCTTGTCATTTGCCAACATGGAATTCAGTTTGGTGGAATCACAGCTTTCGACATTCTTACAGAATGAATGAGTCTCGACGAGAATAAACCTGATGATTTATATAAAATAACTCTGTTATAACTAATAAGACTCAAATTGTTTCCACCTAATTTCAAGAATTTTCTTCCACTAAATCTTCCAATATTCATGTACCTGATCTGGGAATATTTAAGTTGCAACAAATACATGAAATTATTTGTTTTAGAGATTATCATTCAATAATGCCCATAACTGGTCAGTGTGGAGCAATTATCTACAATTAGTGATTTGAATGGTTGGTGTTAATGTAATTTATCGCCCCTAGCAGAACAGTTAATCAGTAGAAAAAACATAACATGATGTTTGAACAAAACGTGATAATGTCTCCGCGTCATTCCCTTTGACGTACCTATTATTTTCCCACAGTTGCTAACACAAAGCACTCAGTATAACGTTTTACCGTGGGTGGTGGAGCGAAGGGATGAGGGTTGGCACATGCCTCCTACACTTTTTCCCTCAAACATGGGTATGAGGGTATGAGCGCAGTGGCAGTGGTTACGACACTGGACTTCAAACCGAAAGGTCCACGGTTTGACCCCCGCCAGGGGTAACTGCATTGTGTAATTGGGCAAAGCACTTCCTCCCGAGTGTCCATGTGTGGGCATGGTGTTGCTGTGTCCTAAAGCGTACTGCACGTCAATAGTGCGAAAATCTGTCCGACACGAGGTGACCCTGACTATCGAAAATGTCGTTAGCCGTAATCACTGAGCCACAGTACTTACACACACATATATATATACGTGAACCTGCTCGTGTTGTATCCCACACAATGGTTGGTGTCTTCCCACTAGACCAATTTCCTTCAGACCAACTCCCACAAGGCCAATTCCCAAAAGACCAATTCCCCTTAGACCAACTATTGACTGTTATTGATTAAGGATAATTAGGAAAATCTTTATTTACTGAAAAGCACTTTATTTAATAAAAAAAATATTTATATGCATAACATATAAAAAATATTGGTTTATAACATTTCAGCACAGCTCAATACATATAACATTTTACTTCAATTTCTCAACCCCTTTACTTCATTTTTCTCAATTTTCCAAATACAAAAAAAATATAGATTTAAAACATCAATATATATACCTTTTTACTTCAATTCCACAATTTTCTTCAGTTTTTACCATGAAACCAATTCCCCTTAGACCAACTATTTATTGTTATTAACTGGTTGAGGGCTAGATTATTTTGGTGGTCTAATTTTGTTCATGAAATTTGTTTTATTACAAAATTATTGGAGAGTGCCTACAGGCACTCTCCAATAATTTGTAATAAAACAAATTTATATAAACAAAATATTATTTGCATTTCACCGAGGGTGAAACATGAGAAAGGAAAATACTGACTTTTTCTCTGGTATCCCTTTGTTTTTGAAAGCACCGATAGTGGTTTCTTGCGCTCAACTCAAATTATTGATTTAAAATTATTATTATTTTGAAAATAGAACACATCAGTTGGTCTAAGGAGAATTGGTCTAATGGGAATTGGTCTGGTGAGAGTTGGTCTAAAGGGAATTGGTCTAGTGGGAATGAACCCAATGGATATATATTTTTTCCTCGTACCTGCTACTATTGAGTCAACGTACACAAAAATATATATATACGTGTACCTGCTCATGTTGTATCATACACAATGAATAGCCTTATTTCAGGTTCCATTGCAAGAAGCATTACTCCGTAATATATTTCAGGAATTTTGTATGGTTATAAGCAAGGAGGCCCTTTGACCAAGTGACTGAGCGCCCCACGCCCGCCAGCACCTTCCAGCATGCTGGAAATTGATATGAATGTGTCGAAGTGGGTCACAGGGGTCGTGCCCCCCCCCCCCCCCCCCCCCCACCAAGAAAACATCATTCTAAAATCAAGAATATTTTAGTGTTGATTTCACCCATTTCCCTCATCAGGAGCCATAAGATGCATTCTGAGGGGGGGGGGGGGGGGGTCTTAATTTTCATTCATTTTTTGTTACTCCCTCCCTCAATGGGAGCCACCCCCTCTCCTCTCTTACTGTGCACATACATGTAATAAAACTGAAAGGGAAAATGGTCTTAATAGATTCAAAGGGAGTTAACAAATCACAATACCATTCCTACGTGCTCTCGAGGCCAGGGGCAATGCTAGAAAAAATGAAGCGTGCGTGTGTGGGTGTGAGTGTGTGTGTGTGGGTGGGGGGGGGGGGGTGGATCATAACCTATGGCAGCAGAAAAATATGTTTCTTTCACTTAATTTCACCTCGAGGTGGGTTAGGAGTGTGTCCCCCATAGATAAACATCCTGGATCTTCCCCAGAGAAAAATACCTCTCCACACTACGTGAAGCATCCTGAGTAGTTTTGAAAAGCCTCAAGTATCCAGAAAGTGAAGGAGTAAGTCATAAAAAGTAAAAAAAAACATGTTCCTCATGCCCTCCCGCATGGTCCTTTTGGCAGTCGCATGTTTCCATTTTTCACAATTGGGTGGAACAAGGCTTTGCAATACTTTAGCATTGCAAAGCCTTCGTGTACTCAAGTGGCGAAATACATCACCACCCATGCTATTCTGTAGATTATGAGGTGTGGCCTAAAACATAAAACAAACCAGGAACATGATTTTTTTTATGGCAAAGAAATAATTACAAAAATAAAGAATAAAATAAAAAGCCGCCGGCCGGCCCACATGCAATTTTACAAAAATGGCCAGAGAAACAGAAGATCTACTTTGTGGGGCCTAACAACAGTAAAATTACCATCAAAATATCAGGACGAGAGTACAGGAACCATTTTTAGGGATTCCAAGCTGAATGATAAGGTTCAGAGTTTTTGGTAAGCGTGTTGGTGGAGAGGTGGGGTGGGGTGGGGAAGGAAAGTTCCCACCCTGATGTTTTAGTAGTAATCCACTTTCTGTGGTCTGCACTATACGGGTGTTGTGGTTACATTCCAGCAATTTTGAAAAAAACGATAATTCAAATTCTGTAAAACGCTAGAGAGCACAAACAGAGTTTCAGCTGATGAACCTTCGGGTTGAACCCGAAGGTCCATTAGCTGAACTTTGCCTTGGTCTCAGGTTTTCTTCGCAGAAATATGTGTTTCTTTTGTAAAGAAAGTTCCCGTTCTGGGTTTTTAGTTGTAATTCACTTCATGCGCTCTGCATTACACGTGTGGTGGGGCTTCCATCGAGAATTTTTTAGAAAACATTGCCAAATATGATGAACCCTTTCAACACAAGAGACCACTTTACCGGCCCAGGGACATGGTACGCCATACTCGCATTAAGAAGGATGCCCACTAATTTAAGGATGGGTTAGATCAATCAATATATAGTCTACCCCCAAATAATGAATATGGACTCTTCTAATTGCTGCATTTCAACTGACATGGTGTTCAATGGGTTAAAAAGTCAATGTGACAAAAACAAACGCTAGCATAATTATGAATGAAAAAATGTACTATTAGAATAACAACAATCTTCTTTGATAACACAAACTGCATGTGTACGGAAGTATGCATGGTGGTGTATGTGTGTACATGGCTTTGGATATATAGTATGTTAATGTGATAGAAATTGATGGGGAAGGTGAGAGTGTTGTCTTTAACTGTTACCTAAGAAACGTTTGACATTGTCATTAATATCATGACGTTATATTGCGCACGCGACACCTAACCACCACTGTCGCCAGTTCCCAAGTCTCCTAATACTCCTCAAATCACTACTGTTTTCATTCTCCGAAGGGTCGATAAACCTCCGCATTTAGTCCCAAACAGTCACCAAATCAGCACTGTCTTCAGTCCCCAGGTAATCATACCACCACTATCTTCAATCCACAAGTAATCATACCACCACTATCTTCAATCTACAAGTAATCACAGAGTTCTGTCAAACAAGATATAATAGAATAAATGTCTGTATTGGATGTGGTGAGGCCAAAAAGATTGATAAATAAGGGGAATTTGATGCATGTCACAGCAATTGTTTCATCATATTACAAAAATGTATATACAATTAACAGGAGTTTACTCTACAACCCATATGCAATTAACAGATCAAATTTGTACTGAAGGTATGGTAAATGGTTTTGTGTTTGAAAATTATATTCAATTAACAGGATATACAATTAAGAGATAGCCAATTAAGTGGGCTCCACTGTATCACCAAAAAGACAAAAATCCAATTTGGAAAAACAATTTTGAACGGTTTTCGTTGAAAGGTGATGACAAGAAAAGGTAACGTGGCTAGAAATTCCATGTCCAACAAAGGCAATAACTCTCGAAACATTACTTGGACACAGTGCGTTCGCAATCCCGTTCTTGATATTTTCACCCAAATGCTGAATGTGACATTTGGGAAACTATCTTGTACGGATCTCTTTAAAATGTGAAAATATGACGATAGAAGTTGTGGATGGACGGTACGACGAAAGGACGAGCGGAAAGACGTGCGAAAGATCTCACACGGAGGGTCAGAGACAGTCATTTACTATACCCCTCCCCCCTCCCCCCTCAACTTCATGGCGGGCAATAGTGAAGGCAATGTAATTGCGAGGAATCGAAGACTGTCACCGGTAAAGGTTCACCTATTTTCGATGTAAACTAGGGGCAGTTACTTTCCCTGGTGTTGCAACGGGAACTTTGAAATACTTTCGCCAAAATATTGACAAAAGAGAAAAGACTGGATGACAGGTAAATACCACTTTCGTCTCTATATTTGCGCTTGTCAGAAAAACGCATTTTGCGAATTTTTACACGGCGATAACAATTTGGAAATTTCGTCCCTTTCTGCTAATGATCGGTGAAATATTGGGATCAGATCTATCCTTAAACACAAGGTGAATCATTTTTTATGCACGCAGTGTCATCCGGGACGCAATTCTTGTAGGAAAATAGCGGGAACCTTATTTTCATTTTTGGGTTAGCCATAATCCGAATTATGAACTGGTGGCGGCACCTGACGAGTTTGGTTATTGCTAGTTTGGTGTCATGTTTTGAAGCCACCGACGCTATTGTGGCCTGCAACCAGTCTACCTCTCAAATAGGTCACGCTTATATGTTTTGGTTCACTCATCTGGAATATTTCAGCTGGCTGGAAAAGCGAACCTATATGAATCGCTTTTCCGACCCCCTGATATATTCCGAACGATTGAATCTGAAGAATGATTGGCGACCAATGTTTGGAGACCAATGTTTGGGGAATAGTGGGGAGCAGCCTTGGAAATTGTCGTCTAGCCGCTATCTTAACGCAGCACTATTCACACATTTGAACAATCACATCTCATAGCAGCTGTGATGGATTTAGCTGCAGTGGTGATGCGACATAAGCCAAGGCCGTGGGTGTAAATGGTAACAGTGCTGGTAGCAGAAGCTTTAGTACTGGGTTAAGATGGTGTTAAGACGACAATGATATTTCTGACACTGGTCCCCACTAGTCCCCAAACAGTGGTCCCCAAATACCCGCATGTGCCGGGTGTGTTGTGAGTTCATTTTGCACTTGCACATACTGGCACATTTTGAATGTACTGCATGTGCTATTCGAACATTGTGTTCAAGCACATTTGTAGACAAAAATTACAATCGTTGGAGCGAAGAAGATGACGGGCGGGAGCTAAGTGAGTATATCGATTTGATAGGCTGGTTAATCCTGTAGAAGTGACGTGATTCGGCGTTTAATCCAAATTATTAACACACAGAAGAAGGTAGGTGGAATGATTTGGAGAACAAATGGAACAATCGAAAATACTAAAAGTACTATAAAACAAGTATACTCCCGAAGCATGGGTCGAAAGGGGCTTGTCCCCCATACCGTCCCTGCGCGCCTTCGGCGCGCGAAATCATCATTTCGTTCGGTTCGTCCGGGAGGTATTTCATTTCTACAATTGATTAAGTTCACTTCAGTCTTCACTTCAAGCACGAATAGATTTGTTTTGAGAGTAAAAAAGATGTCTGACGCAGTAGCAACTCCAGCCAAGTCTCAAAAGAAGAAGACAGCAGCAGCAGCCAAGCCTAAGAAGCCAGCAGCCCATCCCAAATATAATGAGATGATCAAAGAAGCATGGAACAGTACTCAAGGGAAGCAGCACGAGGTCAGAGAAATGAGGATTTTGACCCAGAATAACAAAATTCAAATCTTCATAAACCTCCAAAAAGCATGCTCTCATCAACATTACTGCAATAGGAGTAAGGACGGAGGACGCGTGGGGGGTGTACTGTACGTAAAAAACGACGATTTTTATCCTGAATTCGTACCAAATAAAGTCTGTTTCGGTAGTTTTGGCCACTTGTTGGGGGGGGGGGGGGGCATTTGGGTAATTTGTGCAGCTGTCAGGTCGCTTGCGATAGTTTCACATACTTCCAATTGATCGAACGCGCCTACTATTGGGCTAAAACGGGGGTGGGGGGGGGGGGGGTTCTGGCGGAATCCGAGTCCGTTTGGTTAGTTTGGGGTAGGTTTTGGTAATTTGGGGAAATTGTCGGACCCATTTGGGTAATTCTACGAAGTAAACGAGGATTGGGGTAATAAGATACACTCCTATTTAATCAGACGCATCTTGTAGAGGCCTCTTGGTCCCAGTGTTGGCTGTAGTTTCACACTCTAAACACGTCCTATCATAGAAACAAAGATGGCAGCCTCCTTCATACAAAATGGACGACGGAAGCACGTATTACCCTAACAACACAAGCTACGCATGCGCACTCACATCACTCATCACCATCACATTAACGTCACAACATGGCCGCACTCATGGGCTACATGGACAGCCAAGTGATACCCATAATGCAAAGTGGTATGACGTCATATGAGATCGAAAAAATGAGATCCAGAAAATGAGGGTCGAGTGGAGCATGTCCTTTTGTTGACAGCCATTTCTCAAAGACGTTCGCGTTGAAAGCTGCGACACCAATGAGGAATGAGACCATTAAAATTGCCTCTATAAATCTGCAACGATAGAGTTATGGTCTTGAATAGCTGTGCTCATGTCTGTGTAGGGGAGAGCGGGGATGGTTCGGACAGGGGGATGGTCCGGACACTTAGCATACAGCCTAAAGTGTATCTGTAAAGAGCAGTTTGATTGGATGAAAAGATACCAACAATCCATCAGTGGAAGTCATTTTGTTACCAGAAGCTAAAGAATAAACTGTTTTGGAAAGTGAAAACTTTTTAATTTTTGTGTGGTTCTGGTGTAAATTCTACAATATCGGCATCTGGAATTTTTTCTACAGTTCTCAAATTTTTTTCTGGTGATAAATTGTTCACCAACAAGGTTATTGTGTAGTGTACTTATGACATATAAAAATGATTGTCAGTGTTGACCTTGTTTTTCGTCTCCTCGGTATTTAATCGACAGTGATTGGAGTGGGATAGGTTCGGACAATGTGTCTGGAACTACCGCACACTTCAAATATTTGATCGGAGTCAGTGACAACAGTGTATGAAAATTTATTAACCACTTTTTTCCCCTGATTACGCATTTCGAGGCAATATGCTGATATCTGACAGCACGAGTTTATGAGTTTCTCAGACCAGGTGTGTCTTCAAATACAGTACATATAATTCTGTAACTCGAATCGTTTTATTTTTCGTTACTGTCATTTCATGATTAAAACAGAAATAATTATCATTTCCTCCAATTATTCTGGTCCATAAATCACATTTGAGCGAACATTCCAACAGTCAGATCTCCCCCCCCCCCCCCCCCCCCCCCGCCACGATTTGTCCAAAACATCCCAATCGTGAGGGATGGTTCGGACAAATCACCCCAACACAAAAAATTAACTTCCTTATGTTTATTATGCCGAGCAAGAGTTGTGGACGACGCTTCAGGTAAAGGGTGAAACCTGGCCATCATCCAAACTGTTTTACATGTTTATTTTCTAAGATTAACAAGCCGCCACCTGTGTCTCCTGTCTCCCTCTCTGAACAGGCTGCCTTCTCTTCGGACCGCTGTAAAAGTTAAAACAGGACAGGGGAGAGAACAAGCGTCGCTTGAGTGCTAATAGTGCCATTAAAGTAATGTAACCGGGTTCTGACAACATAAATATTTACTCTAGAGATTTGACGAACCATGTGAAACACATATCCGCTTTTTAGACATTTGCTCATACTCGTTTATTCGCTTATTCGGTTGATACTGTGACGAATTAGTTTCATTGTTAATTTGTCTGCCTGACTGCTTCCATTGGGTTTACACTCATTCCTGGAGTAAACCTTGGGTAATCATATCTGTCTTTGAGATATGAACCTCTGCAATAGAATGCATCGGGTTGAATGTCTAACGAGCATATTGACTGACCCAAATTTACAACATGAAAAAAGTTTAGTCAATCCATCTACTTAGTGTTGAAGGAAAATATACCATTTAGGCCACACAAAATAAATTAATTGATTCTCAGGCGATTATTTTTCAAATCAGTGAGGGAGAGAAGGTTTTTATTTTTAATTTATGTTTTTCTTTTGAAAAAAGTGCGCAAAGATGGAGAGGATTTCGGCTATCTTTTTACACACAGAAATATAGAAAGTGCATATTTATACAAATAAATTCATTTTTAATTTGAAAAATAAAACATTCCTCTAAAAACAAACTGAAGATACTGCAATTGAAAGGCTTCATATTCTTTCGATGTTCTTAATATTATCTTTGAAGCAAAACGTATTTAATCCATGGAGATTCGCCTCGTTACAATTGATGGGAGAGTGCCTATATGCACTCTCCCATAAATTGTAACAAGGCAAACATATTGGAGACGCAACTAAATAAATATGCATCAATCAAAAATTGTAAAAAGTTTCGGGTCTCCCTGAGTTTGTACTAATATTGGAAGACACTGAATGGCAATAAAAATGTCCAATGAGGGATTGCCTGAGAATCACAAGACTTTTTTAGCCTCATATGGCACATGCATGGAGAGAGAATTACCATTAAAAAGTACAAGGAATGAAGG
The DNA here is from genome assembly GCA_031216915.1 of Pictodentalium vernedei. Taxonomy (NCBI): domain Eukaryota; kingdom Metazoa; phylum Mollusca; class Scaphopoda; order Dentaliida; family Dentaliidae; genus Pictodentalium; species Pictodentalium vernedei. The sequence continues at coordinate 410,954,726 of CM062293.1, read as the reverse complement.
TCCGACTGAGATAATAACCCAAATTGCGCTCAGAATCATGAGAACTGAAAGCAAAGTTTCAGCCAATGCACCTCCGGGTTAAACTCGGAGGTCCATTAGTTGAAATCCTACTTGTGTAGGCTTACCCTTTTCAAAATCACTCGAGTTATTTTGTGAGCGGACATTCTACTCAGCTTTTTATTTGAGGTGTTGTTTTGTTTGGGTGTGTTGTTTTAGGCCGGGGTGGGGGCTAATTTCCTTTTCCAGGTACGATATTTTTGTTATGAAAAAATAACAGTATTGAGGCATATATTACGTGAAGTGTCAATGGACAGTGTAAGGCGGTAGTTGCGAAAACAGTAGAACGGAGAAGTATAATTTGATGGGAGTAAACAATTAACAAAACACGATTTCAGAACGCATGGATAGGCTAACGCGTCATTTTACTCTGTCCCTTAACACGGAAAATGATCAATGAAGTTTCCAAGTCATGACCTTCTCCCTGTAATGCATTCAAGGAAGACAGTTCATCACAGAACCTCGTAAATTCTGTAAAAATATAGATTTATATCAGGCTTTCGTCATTTTCTGATCAATTCTTGTTATACTTAAAACACACGTCATTCGTTTATTTTCCAACCAAACTAGGGAGTGGGAAAGAAAAAAGAATTACAGACAGTGTGTCACATAATTTGGTGTTTTTTTTCGGACCACGTAATTGTTTACATTATTCACCTTTAAGACAAAGTTTGAGTCCCAAATAAGCTCAGAATTATATAAATCCGTGACAATGCCTAGTATGATGCATTTTGTGAATAGTTTCCATCCTCACATTGGTGTAAAATATTGGTGAATTTCGCTAGAACTGGTGGCCAGGACGAAATAAGCCCATGCCTCCTTAAAAAAGTATTCACCCAGTCTATGTAAACAGCTAACTGATTTGTTCAACCACATGTTAGATAAAGCGATTTTTCCGGCCCACTGGAAGCGAGGCAATGCCACACCAGTGTACAAAAAAGGAGATGCACATCTTGTAGAAAATTAGCGACCTATTACCTTGCTCAGCTGCCTTAGTAAAGTATTTGAGAAATGTATACATAAAAAAGTGCTAGCATTTCTAAAAAACAACAGGCTCCTAACATCACTCCAATCAGGATTCCTGCCGACGGACTCCACTGTGCTTCAACTGACTGACATTCACCACACGTTCAGTTCAGCACATGATGCAGGAAAGGAAATCCGAAATGTCTTTTGCGACGTGAGAAAAGCTTTCGATAAGGTCTGGCAGAAGGGACTTCTTTGCAAACTTGAAAACAGTGGGATCACCGGTAACCTCCTGAGATGGTTCGAGTCTTACCTGAATCATAGACAGCATCGCGTTGTTTTTGATTCTGTATCCTCATCCTGGACGAACTTGACTGCTGGAGTTCCTCAAGGTTGTATACTCGGACCTCTTCTCTTTTTGGTTTATATAAATGATATAGTTGACGGTATCACTAGCAACGTTCGTCTCTTTGCTTACGACAGTACCCTGTACTTTATTGTTTAGAACTCTACCATGGCAGCTAATATAATTAGTAACGACATTAAGATAATAGAAAATTGGTCAAAGACTTGGTTATTTAATGTCAATCGTAATAAAACTGAAACAATGATCATCTCACGACAAACGTTCGAACCTACACACCCACCACTGTCAATATTCTCTAAAAAACATTACAGAGGTATCACAACACAAACACCTGGGAGTGTGCTCAACAACAAGGGGACATGGAGAACCCATATCGATGAAATAGCCGAGAAAGCTGGGCGGCGTATCAACCTGATTACATGCTTCAAGCATAGGCTTGATCACAAATCCCTAGAGAAAATCTACTCGCATATGTCCGCCCAATCCTTGAATACGCTGATACCATATGGGATAACTGTACAGCTTGGGAAGCCGATGAACTGGAGAAAATCCAAATTGAAGCGGCAAAAATTGTTACTAGGGGTACCGTGAGCGCTAGTAAGCATCGCCTGTATGCCGAATTGTGATGGGCACGCCCAGAACAAGGCGGCGAAATCATAAGTTAATACCATTTTCTAAGATGCATCGCAGCCTTGTCCCCGCGTATTCGTCTAATCTAGTCCCTCCAACCACTTCTACTTTCACCCGACATTAGGTAAAATACTTCACTTCTACAATTCAAAGGTTACCTATACAGAAATTTGAATCTTGTACCCAACCACTTCTACTTTCATAAATCGCGCCGGGCCCAAATACTTCACTGTCGTCTACGTCTTAACTGTAATGATCTCAACTTTCTGTCAGACACATGCCTTTGCCGATGAGGCGAACACGAAACTGCTGATCACTCTTTTTTACAGCCCCCTTTACTCTCAACAAAGGGATCATACACTAGGCACTCCCCAGTGTGTAATGCTACAACTGACATCTTGCTCTTCGGATCTGAACACTATAATCCCGTAATGAACAGACTAATCTTCTAGAAGGTCCACGAGTTTATCCTATTATCAAAAAGGTTTTGCTGATGTATATTATGGTCCACAAGTTAGTAATGGTCCACAAGTTAGTAACGTCTCTTCATCTCTCTCTCTCTCTCTCTCTCTCTCTCTCTCTCTCTCTCTCTCTCTCTCCTTTTCTTCCACTTTTGTCTCTTCCCTTTACCCCCCCTCCCCGCTATTCTTGATCTGCCATTGTCTTTTCCGCGAAACCAGGTGAACATTTTACAACTACAAAACCTTCCGCGTAGTAACAATCCTTGTCCATTGGGCCATGATGGTAGGATATATTACCGAGATTGCCAAGAGGCGCTTTGTATTTTTGGTTAGTTTTCGGCTTATGTGGATGCCTTTTTGTGAGATCTATCCTTTAACAGCATATACGAGTTCTTTGACAAAGTACGAATCAGTTCCAATATCCCTCCCAACACCCAATATAATCTTCAATCTGTCATTCAACGGAAAGGATTTTTTCAATCATTAGATTTGGACTACCGCTGTTGTTTGAGAAGATACTTTTTACGTTGACGTCAAATTTAAAATGTCGTTCAAGTCTTTTTTTAAAGATTAAGAATACATATGTGAAATTTTATCCTGTTTTTTTTCCTTTTCAACCTGCTGCTGATAAAAGGTGTCTCAATTGCCTAGAAATCTGTTACTTTTCTCTCATGTACGAAAGCTGATATTTGAGGCACCAAATCAAACATGGAAAAGGAAGGTCGGTATATACTTCACCATTCGTCTCTATAGCGCAGTGTGATTAAATTATAACCCTATATCCTTACAAATACGAAATTGATTCGAACAATTGTGTGTGACAGAATTGTATCCGATGATTCCACAAAGCGACTTGGCTTTGAAACGTTTAACCCAAGACCCAACGGACACGATATCAATATTTATTTTAATTATTCTTTTTTCAAACATTTCCAACAAAACCATATCACGTGCCCCTCCTCATTGGGACGATTTCGACGAGGAATGTTTGTGCAAGTGTCGTCTGCTTGTCGTGATTGGTGAAAGATAAAATAATTCTGTCCCTTTCCCTAGCCAGAAAGGCAGACGACACTTGCAAACAAAATAATTGAATAACTAATTTTGTTTCATTTTTGGAGTCAAAAACATAGCTTATAACTCCTCATTGGAACGAGCTCAATGAGCTCGTTCCAAAGAGGCGTCAAACCCTATGTTTTCGAGTCAAAAGAATATGAAGAAATAATGAAAATAGAACGGTGATTTTTGTGAATAGCGCTGGTCGGTTTTGGTAGTTACATTGGGTAAATGGTTATTGTGCCATAATAATTTTTCAGAAAGGGATTAATGTTCATTGTCCTTTGTGAACGGATTTGAGTTTCGACCCCACCCAGTATTAGTCCGCCTATGTTAGTACACAGCGCCATCAAGTGAAATTAGTGGTTCATACTTACTGGTCCGCTGCAATGAAGACAACTGTTTCGCAATTTTATTATACTTGTAGTGGTTGTTACATAAAGATCCCACTGTACTTTCTAAAATTCAGTGTTCCAATTATTTATTTATTTATTTATTTATTTATTTATTTATTTATTTATTTATTTATTTATTTATTGGGTTTAACGACGCTTTCTACAGCTAGGGTCACCTCCTGTCTGACAGTTTTGTGGGTGAAGAAAGCCGGAGTACCCGGAGAGAATAACCGACCAGCGGCGAGCAACTGTCTGACTCCCCAACGTACTAACTCCACACAAGCAGGCTTAGCACTGGTTGAAGATAAGTGCACCATCGACGTGCAGTACGCCTCAGTACACAGCGCCACCATGCCCCAACGAGGGAAATAGGGATTAAGTGCAGTTGCCCCTGGCGGGAATGGAACCGTGGACTTTTAGGTGTGAATTTCAATGCCCTAACCACTGAGCCCTTGCGCTTACAGTCATGCAGTTTACCAAAACAAAGACCCTTAGGTAGGGTCAGTACCTAAAACTGTTCCAGTCTTGGACTCTTGGTAAATCAGGATTTACTGAAAGTTAGAACTTGTGAAACAGGTTTGTAATTGTTGATGTAAGAAATCAAAAACTTAGCCATTCCAGTATTAACGTAGATAAAAGGTACTCACTAGATTTTCCAAGCGACTAATTATTTCGGCAAGTTTGAATTTGCCTACGGATATATAAACTTTTTTATTGTTAGTTACATTGTTGTTCCTAATTCGTTCTAAAAACACTGCGTTGCGCTGCTTTTTGTCACATAATTACATTGTGTCATTCCTATTAAGAAAGTCTAAGGTATTGAACTCTGATGGACAGACAAACGGACACCATGTCTGTATCCCGCATTATGTCCTCTGAACATTTTATCAGACGAGTAGATAGTGAAATCCCTTTATCGGCAGGTAGACTAAACTGTATTACAAAGTAATCCCTTTCCACAACAAAATATTAAATATTAAAATTACTCTGTTTGGAGAAGACGCCAAACAATGCAACGAAGTCAACCGACTTGCTTTCACATTAGACAAAAAGCTCATGGCAAAATAATCTGTATCGAAGCGATATACGGACAGTAGCCCCCCCCCCCCCCCCCAAGGATGTTAGCCCCCAGAGCTTAATGGTCTTAGTGGACACTAGCCCACCAGAAGAGTTTCTTTGTTGGACATTAGCCCCCCCCCCCCCCCCACCCACAGAGAAAACACATAGGTAGGGACATTTGTCAGTTTTTGAATGCCATTGGTTATTCGATCAGACAACAGAAAGAAAAGTAGTCTAAAATCTTCATATTCTTTGCTATCGTTTCATATTGTTCACATATATAGATTAGTGTATTATTTATTACCACATTCACTGTTTTATTTAAAACATATTTTGATAATGGTAAATAAATAATAAATATTATTTTTGTTTTGTTTTATAAACACTCATAAATTGGTGACTAATAGCCTATAATGTACATTGGGGATAGTCCAAATTTGGACCTAAATTCCGTAATATAATTATATTACGGACTTTGGGCCCACGTTTAGACTAATTGGGGCGCTAATATCCACTTCATTTTTCTGAGCGCGGGGGGGGGGGGGGAGGGTAACGTCCACCTATGTTTTTCTCTGTGGGGGGGCTAATGTCCAACTAAGAAACTCTTCTGGGGGGCTAGTGTCCGCTAAGACCATTAAGCTCTAGGGGGCTAACATCCTGGGGGGCTACTGTCCTACATTTATCGAAGCACGGAAGAGAATAGACCTACTCGAGAGACTACGAGGAAAAAACTGGGGTACCAACGCGTCGAGACTACTGCAACTCTACATATCCTACATATGCCCAGTACTAGAATATGGTACAATCATACCAAAAAAACACCTAAAATTCAAACTCCAAGAGATCCAACGCACACAAAACTACTCAATCAGAACAGCCCTCATGCTTCCTAGAGACACAGGGATAAATTATCTCCATGAAATTTCAAATATCCCAACCATCCTAGAACGCTACGCCGACCTTCAACAAAAGACCATCGCCAGATTCAGAGATAGCCCACTATTTAAGGATTTTAGCATAAGAACCCAACTGCCGGAAAACAGAAAAACCAAGTCCCTCTTAGGATGAACACACGAATTTGACAGTGATAGTACCTCTCGGGGAAGCTAAACCTTCTCACATTGGTCCACGTCAGACGGAGGGTTCGCCCTCAGTTGCCTGCATCCGAAAACTAGGAATACTAATAACAAATATACCATTAATCATTAATTTCGAACCAGAGCAACGGATACACTATAAATCAGCAACCTCCAGACAGCTGCCTACAACACCACAAACTAACTATAAATATGGAAAACCCAGGAGATATACAAAACAACCGCACACAAACGCAACACCAGATAAACAACCATGGCACGAACTACAAACAGACAGTGGTAGTACCTCTCGGGGGGTGGGGGGGGGTGCTCTTACACTAATCCACGTTCTTTGAGTTCATGCACAACAAGAAAACAAAGACTGACCCAAACCTGCTTCAGATATCAGAGAACCAATAGAACCTCGGACAACCAAAATTCGATCAGCAGAAAATTAATATTCACAAGGTGGGATGAAGGCATCCCCACTAGGTCCGCCCTCCCTGGCCCAATCCGACCTTCGACCAGATAACCACAAGAACAACGCTTACATTGCTATAAGAGTCGTGCGAGCTTGATACTCTACATCTACCGAAAAACAGAATACGAGGTCTTCTCGGCTTCATTGCCTTAGTGGAGTTTCTTTTGGGTGTCAACAGGGGTCGAATATCGAACCCTTTCCCAATGGCAGTTGGGCATGATATTTCCCAATTTCCAACTCCAAATTTACCAATCTCAGTTAATGCACAAATGGTGTCCTGAACTCGGTCGTCACAAGGCCTCAGTTCAGGGCATTAATTATTCACTAAATTTAAATTGCTTACCCATCGAACTGTACAAAGTGATAAAATTCAAAGACAAATGACAAGTTATACTTTAATAGTATTCAAACAGTTTAATAAAGAGTCTAGAGTGAACTTTATTTCATGTGGCTGTTTGTTGTAAAACGTGTTTGCAGTATACATGCAGTAGCTTTGGTACCTGTATGGATGCTCTTTGGGTTTTTTTCGAATGTAAATACAAATTTCTTTGTCTTTGTATGTTTCTACCCTCTCCAAAACAAATTCCCAATTGCAGCCCCCGCGACATAAATTGTTAATGTCTAAAATATGAGACTTATGAGGCAAGTATCGATTTGTAGCGATTTTTCGGGGTTTATAGTCAATTAACGGCTGGGGTTAGCGTTGCCCCCTCTTCAGGGTTATCTTGGTGGATCTAACCATGTCTATTCTCCCAAAAAAATTTCCGAAGAAATGACTTTTTAGCGGTTGTCCGAACGTTTTAAAATGATCAATTTCTCCGCAAAGAATTAAGCCCACAACTCCCGTTTTAAAGAATGTCCGTCCGTCCGTCCGTCCGTCCGTCCGTCCGTCCGTCCGTCCGTCCGTCCGTCCGTCCCTCTCACTCTCTCTCTCTCTCTCTCTCTCTCTCTCTCTCTCTCTCTCTAAACTATTTTTTAAAAACGTCTGGAGTATATGCACTCCGTGTCCCCCATACCCTCCGTTCTGACGTCCCTGTTATAAAAACTGATGCGAAGGTAGTGGTGTGAGTTAAGTGTAAGGTTTTAGTTGTGCGTGCCATTATTTTTGTCATAAATAGGATTGTTTGAGAGATTTGTTCGGATCCGGAAACTGAAGTAGTATTACGTCAATTCGATGACAACTCTTTTAACAATTTGAGAAATTCAGTTTCTCAAATTACGGGTAAAATCCCGCAAAATCGTAATTGAAATAATTGCGTTTCGTGGTATCAATAACACCACGGAAACTATGACCAACCAAGTAAAATACATTTATAAGATAACGCTACAGATTGTAATACCATTATTGGCCACGTGTCGATTATATTATTTTGTTAATTTGTTCAATCATTGACTTAAGCCAGGTTTGAAATGACACAATGAATGTTAACGGAATATAAAAGATTGTCATAATTAAAATACAAATGACATGATCCGCGTAATTATTATAACAATCAGTGTCAACACGACAATCAGAAGTCAGCAGGTAGTCATAATATTGTTATCCCTCAAGCAAAATGAGACATACTGATAACGGTGTTAAGAAAGAATCTAACGGAAAAAATGTAACAGAAAAGTAATTATCATTTCTTGAAAAAAGAGAAAAAATACCCCCCCCCACCCACCCCCTCCTCCAAATCAATTAATAAAACACAACTCACGTGAGAAAGTATCCCCCAAAATCAATTCATAAAACGCAACTGACATAAAAATAAACTTTAAAATCGAAGTTACTTTAACCCTTTACCTGACATGAAAAGCAGACGACACTTGCAAATAAAATTCTTGAATAACTAATTTTTTTTTTATTTTTTGTCTCAAAAACATAGGCTATGACCCCTCTTTGCAACGAGTCGAGCTCGTTCCAAAGAGGGGTCATAACCTATATTTCTGAGACAAAAATAAAAAAAAATAATAAAAATTAATTGATGACTTTTGTGAATAGCGCTCTACAGTTTTGGCCGTTACGTTGGGTTAAGGGTTAAAATAGTTTTTTTTCCCAAAAGATTGGTTAAGATGGAATGACAAAAGATCGTCATTCAGTCTTCAAAATACTTAACCTTTGAATCGTTTTCCCGGCTCATGAACGTGATACTCCACAATACCATTCAGTTGAAGGGCTACTGAGTGGATGTGCTGGGTAGACTAATCAATATTGTCAACGTGCAGCCTTGATGAATTTGTCTAACCCAAAATAATGAATATGACTCTTCCAGTTATAATAATAATAACACTTTGGCCACCCGCTGATTTGTGGCGGTTCTCGGACGAGAAAGCCTTGGTTACCCCTGTACTCCCAACTGTCTCCCTATTCCCACGTTTCTCCTCTCCTCCCAACACTCGGAGACGAACTGCTTGATGACATCTCTTGCCCCATTCTTCCCAATCGCTCCGATTAGCATATTCACCCTCTCATTTGAGTCTCCCCCTAACCACATGTCCTTCATTCTCCCATCCCACTTCCCCAATATACTCCCAGTGAATCTTATTCTGTTGGACTGGTAGTTTGGGCATTCTAGAAGAAAGTGTTCCAAGGTCTCCACCATGCCCAAATTACACATCTGGCACTCTTTTTCACTGTTTTCCCAATTTTTCCCCTCAGCTCCAGAGACCGCGACCTCAGCTTGAATAACAGTGACCCCCCAAAGGTGCCATCAAGGTATTCTTCAAAACCTGGCTTCTCTTTATCACGCAGGCCACCCAAAGACCTCTTTGATTTGACCCCATTGAACTGACATGGAAGATGAAACCATAGTTCAATGTGTTAAAACAGTCGACACTTGCTACCATTTTTTCCTCAAAAACATAATTCCTCATTGCGCTTATTGAGCCCTAAAGTCTCTTCTGATATAGCTGATGACCTCTCTTTGAGACGAACTCAATTATATCGTTCTTGTGAAGACCATAAGCTATGTTTGAAGATGAAAATGAAAAGAAAATCGAATGGCGATGTTTGTCAGTATGTACGATTATGGTCGTTACGTTGTTAATGTGCTAATTTATATACATACCTAAATTTATGTAAATATTCCCAGTTTAGACAAATTTTAAATCATTGTAAACATTGTTTCATATGTTGTTCACACGATACTTTTCCCCCCAAAGTTGGATCTTTGAATACTGAAACCCTTGAATTTTTGTTCTTCACTTTTTTGTCCTCCGCCCATAATATTTACAAAACACAGAGGCATGTGTTAAAATCGTATGCTGTAATATACAACATACTATCGCGCAGCGTTTTCCCAGAATCTGTAATTGTAAATCAAAAATACTGTATGAAACGGAAGATTGATGTCTCGAAGTGTTAGCTGTCAAATGGTTGCAGCTCTAAAACTTAAGGGGATTGTAATCTGGCGAAAATTGGCGTGTGGAATTCCTTTTTATTTCTCGTTTAGGATGCACTCTTAGCGCACATGCATTCTATATCATAAATAACACGTGGTGAGACCTTTACAGAGATTTTACTCAAATTTCTTTCATGACACAATATATCAAAATTTCAGGTCTCAGCTCAAAAACACCAAAAAAAAAGAACTGTCAGTATGAGTTTTGTAAAGGCTGGATTGCACAAGGATGAGAATAACTGATTCGACAAAATGCTCTTTAACCCATTATCCAACGTAACGACCAAAACCGACCAGTGCTATACACAAAAATTACCATTCAATTTTCAGTATTATTTTTATTTTTTGTCTCAAAAACATAGCTTATGACCCCTCATTGCAACGAGCTCGTTCCAATGAGAGGTCATAAGCTATGTTTTTGAAGCAAAAACGAAAAAAAATCAGTTATTCAAAAATTTTGTTTACAAGTGTCGTCTGCCTTTCGTGATAGGTAAAGTGGTAAAGGAGAGATTATCAAATATTTAAATTATAAAATGATTTTTTTAAGGTCTCAGCTTATTTTATTTATGATACAGAATGCAAGTGCACTAAGAGTGCACCCGAAACTAGGGATAAAAAGAAATGCCACACGACAATCTTCGCCAAATAGTTTCTGTTTACAACGAGTCGTGATCTACCCTTAGAACCCAGAGCGAGACTCAGATACATATTTTGTACATCCACATAATGGTAATAATCATTTTATCTTACAATATATTGGAGATAAGTCAAGAATGTAGACGAATGTATATTCGTAAGATAAATTCTCTTACACTCCCCTCAACTGTCTTCAGCACGACAAACTTCTGAGAGAAAAATTAAATTAAACAAAATTAGAGACAAAATGCTATGCATTTGAATGGTATCCAGGGTGAAATACCAAAATAAAAATGGCCGAACTTGAATTTATTTATGCAATTAGCGTTATATTTTCTGTGTTTTATGTTGTTTTTGCTTTTTTAAGTTTTTCTCAAAGTAAATTGATTGAAAAACCAGATTTTTGCTTGCCTCAATATAATTACTAGTAAACTGCTCAACATAAAGTGTTGTTCTCAGAAATATATTGAACTTGCAATGCTCATTGGTCAGAAATTTCAAGCTCTGGAGCCACCAGTCGGGGAGGATATTCGGTGCCGTTATGGCCATGATCAAGTCTCGCCCTCAAATAGTCCATCACATATATTTAGATTTATTCGCCTGTAATATTTCAGTTCGTTGGAAAAACTAATCCCCTGAAATAATCAAGACGATTCAATCTAAAAAAAATACGATTAAGATTCAACGTAAGGAATGTTTTTCAATCGACCCATGACTTGAGCGAATCTTTAACCCTTTACCCAACGCAGACGATATCAAAATTTATTATTTTAAATATTATTTTTTGTTAATCTTTTCAAACAATTTCAACAAAACCATATCGTGTGACCCCCTCATTGGAACGAGCTCGTTCCAAGGAGGGGGCACATGATATGGTTTTCTTGCAATTTTTTTAAAAATAATATTTTTTCAGCTGCTGAATTTGCATATTACGCGGGCGGATGTGGCCGATTATTGGTTAAAGGGCTAATGAATAAACCAATACTACCAGTCACGTTTGTTTGCAAAGACTCATCACATCATTACAGTTGTAGTCCTATCATTACGTCGCATCGTCCTCGAAATTGTGTCAGTCTATTGGTGTTTTCAACACGAATTTATACTTATTGAATGGAATCTCTATAACTGGGGCACGAATTAAATCTGCATATATATATATGTGAGGAAAGGGATGTCCCATTATATCGACCGCAGTCTGCGCGGAAACTACACGGACAGTGGTTAACCCTTTCCTAATGAATCGGCCGCTTACGATCACATAATTTACAAATTAAGCAGTTGAAAAAAAAAATCTTTCAAATCATTTCATCAAAAGCGTATCACGTGACCCCTCATTGGGTCGAGCTCGTTTCAAACAGTGGTCACATGAGAAGGTTTTGTTGACATTTTTTAAAAATGTTCGGATATCCTGGGCCCTGGGCGTTGGGTAACGGTTAAATAAACAGCCCATAAAAGCGTCCGTTCCTTACAAAATTGACTGGTGGCCTGAGAGCTTGTAGAAATTTAGTGTAGTGAAGTGTTTCCTTTCTCATTTAGTTAATCTGCAAGGATACGGAAGTAAACAACATTGGTCCCGCAGCGTCAAGCGGAAACGGATTGGTATAGAGTAGGGCTGACATGTTCTTCGGAGAATTCCTAGTGAAAGCTTTTGAAATCGAGTTTTTCAGGTGACACGAGAGTGTTTTGGTTATTCTCTATGACTCAGTAAATACAATTTAACCTTACGTAACGAATTGGCAGCATTCGCGGGCGTAGTTTCCAAATAGAGCGGTTGAAAAGAAATTATTTTTCAAAAATTTCAACAAGACCACATCACGTGACACTCTCATTGGAACGGGCTTGTAGTGACTTTTGCAATGAGGGTCACTCGATATTGTTTCCTTGGAATATTTTTTTTTAACTCTTTATCCAAAGTAACGGCAAAAACCGGCCAGCGCTATTCACAAACCTGAAATCGCCAATTAGTTTTCATTATTTTTTTCATTTTTTGTCTAAACAACATAGGTTATGACCCTCATTGGAACGAGCTCGTTACAATGAGGGGTCATAACCTATGTTTTTGAGACAAAAAATGAATAAAATTAGTTATTCAAGATTTTTTTTTTTTTTTTTTGCAAGTGTCGTCTGCTTTTCATGTTAGGTAAAGGGTTAATTTGAAAAAAATAATAAAAAAATAACAAATTTTAATATCGTGTGTAATGGGAAAGGGGATAATTCCTTACCACATGAAGCACTTTACCCAATGAAACGACAATCAGTAAAAAAAAATCAAGTAAAGTTTCCGCTGTTGAAACTCCGAGTTCATCCGGTGGTCCGTCATCTGAAATTCTGTTTGTTCGGCGTATTGCTTGTTTCTAAAATTTAACGTATCTGGATGAACTAACGCACCCACCCCTTTTTGGTCAGCAAATTACTCTGCCTGAATTCTAGCTTACCCATTTTAACCCTTTAGCTGCACAAGTAATCGCCAGGAATTTTTTGCGTGAGACAAATGCAAAAGGTATATTCCAAAACTATTGGTCTGGTAGATATTGGTCCTGCCAGACAATTCCGACGGGCTACGCCACTGGTCTTTCAGAACAGTTTCTTTGTCAAGTACCAGAAAATGAATCTTAAAGCAGTATGTATGCCTTTTAGAAAGTGCAGTGATGGAGCCAAAATTTACCCGACGGAGAGTAGGGGGAGGGTGGGTTGTGCTCCCCGATAGGTGAACTAGGGTATTCCCCGACAGGCCCACAATAAAGGAGGCAGTCTCTCCGACGGACTGTTAGACATACCCTCAACGGGGGTAGGTTAGAGTCTCCTCCTGATTCTATAAATACACTTTTCGAGAAGTTACTACATTACCACAAAATGACGCGCAAAACAGCTTTTTTAAAGCAGGGAGCACTGGCAGCCTACCAGCTCATGGACAATCATAATGCATCCGTGGTCCATGAACTGAAAGGCTACAACTGCGGGTGGTGTTTTTTACAGGATTGTAAATAATGATCGGTCGGAAAATTTACTTCGTTGTGTTTTCTTCTTTTTATTCCGACATACATATTCGGGCACAGTGTTGTGGGGGGAGGGGGTGAAGCTTTTGTATCTGCAACTTCCCATTTCACCAAGAACAAAACATATTCTACAGGTTCATGTGCACGAAGAATACATATCCTCATTAAATCTGTTGTGGCCAAAAGATTATTATGCTATAATATACCATAATCGTTTAGCCATTACAGGTTTAATGATGATATGTACACATTCGTGCACAAAAACCTTTAGAATATTGTTATTTCGAACAGTGCAAATTTTACTCGACTTTTTTTTGAAAAATTGCAAGTGAAGAGTTTTCAGTTTAGAAACTCAAGATACAGTAGGAAAAGTAGACAATATAGTGATCTTCTCATTTTTTCGAACCACATAATTACTTTTTCGTTAACTTTATTATTACCTTAATCTTCTAATAATTGACGTATTTGCAACAAGAAATAACGCAGTAAATGTTAACGGTACGAAAAAAGGTTGTCATAATCAGAATACAAATGGAATCATTCCCGCAATTAGGAATACAATTGGTGTCAACACTTTCACCATCTTTCCACAGATAGACTCAAATCTATCGCCTGTGGCAATGAGGGCAGGCGCTGTACGGCGAGTTATGTAAAAGAATATACTACAAAATAACTAATCAATTAAAATTTTATCCCGTCCAACATTTGTATTATCGACGAAGCCAGGGGTAGCGGAGGTAATTGGGTGGGACTCACCCCTCGCCACTTTTTCTGAAACATGTCAACTCTCTGTACCCCTCACACCTGATATCCAATACACGACATTGATTTATGAACTTCGCCCTTATATTTCTTGATCTTTTTGTTATTGTTGTGCCTTATACCCTTAAGTCTCAAGTATACACGGGCAATATACCGCAAAAACGATACCGATATCATGGCAGGGACGTGGATAGAGGTTTCCGATTGGGGGGTTGTAGGGTAGTGAATTTCCAACTAGGGGGAGAGGCTAGAAGGGGGTTTCCCCCCTCCAGGTCCCTCTCCTAAGCTGGAAATTCACTACCGAGGAAAATTTGAAAATGATGCCATGAAAGAGGGCAGAAAATTGATTCAAGTAACTGAAATGCTAACACATTTATGATAGAATTATGAGGTTATTATTATTTGGTATTATTCTAGGAACTGAATATGTGCTAAACAAATGCTCAAGCTGAGAAATTGGAGCAATTCACACTATCCTAACATTAAATGAGATCTTATGCAGGTATGATGAATTTTCGATGTTTCATCATTTTGTAACTGTGAATGATGGATTAGCTCAGGATAACGATTTTACATGATGTGATTTTCTTGAAGTGCATTTCGAGGATTTTTTTTTATTACGATAAATAAACGTACAAAATAAATCTCGTATCGGCTGACATCATGCATACTTATGAAGCTCGATATTGCGTACACTGTAGTTGTAAATAGTAACAGCTGGAATGTTTGTCGATTTGAAACCGAGTTGGGATTTTCGGAAGTAAAGAAGACATCAGCATCACCAAAGAAGCTCTAAAATCCAGATAGATGGAATTTCCAAAACTCCTCATGACTTGCCCTCCGAATTTCCAACTATAGGAAATATTTTAGCCACGTTTCACCCCCACACACCCCTTGTCGCAAAGTAGTTGTATAAAATGGATACTAAAAAACCGAACTGAACCAATCACTGAATTCGAAAACCATCTATCTGTATTTTCAAATTTTACTGCATTCGTTATTTATAAGGCCTTGTTGAGGCTTGGCAACAGTAGAAGTATTCATTCTCATGAAAGAAGTAACTGCACTAACTGATTGTTTTTTCAATTTTGTTAACCCTTTAGAGAGACTGGGTAACTCTCCTGAATTCTCTCTAGACTACAGCCTGTACATGTCCACTTGCTAACGGTGATTTTTACTGAAGTCGTGTCTATTAACCCTCACCCAACGTAACGGACAAAACAAAACTCTCCAATTTATTTTCAATGTTTTTTCATTTTTTGTCTAAAAAAAAATAGGTTATGACCCCTCTTTGGAACGAGCTGGCCCAGCTCGTTCCAAAAAGGGGCCATAACCTATGTTTTTGAGACAAAAAGTTAGTTATTCAAAAATTTTGTTTGCAAGTGTCGTCAACTTAGAAAAAGGTTTAATGCGGCCAAGACTTGATTAGAAATCACTACCCAGATGATTTGTCTATTGTCAGCAGGCCCCCTTAATGGTAACATGTTAAGGGCACATGCCCTGAGATCACAAACCCTGAAATAGGCCTTTAAAAGTTAAGATTTGTTAGGAACAAGTCTCAAAATTACTATACATATAGTTTGTGTTGGCAAAAGAATGCTAACGTTGAGCTCATTGGTCATGGGCATTCGTAGAATGATACAAGGATAAGTTGCTCTGTATTTTGGTTCTGTGAATTCCGTTTTGGTCCTCTCAGCAAATATCAATCAAGTCATATACTAAATACCGAATCGATACCGTGGTTTATCCACCTAATATTCCGAAACCGATATCGAACTCAAAATACTAAAACCGCCCATTTCTAGACCTATGACTCACTAAAAATACTCAGGGTGGTATGAAAAGATAACAAATGTTTCCCGGTGAAAACCCTGCATAACCGGCCATACGGGATACACCCTTTTAACTGGCAGGAGGAAAAATAAAATGGGGAAAATCTATACTTCTGCTGAATGTGGTAACAGAAAAAATATTTTGTTTCCCGCTCCCCACAATTCTTTTTTTTTATAATTGTATTTTCCAGAATTATATTTTCTGCTTATTAATATAACTGACGAAAATGAATCATTAGCATTTTAAAAGATATGACAATTTTCCAACTAGTAAATTGCCAGATCTTTAAAAATGCTAATGGTTCATTTTAACCCACTTAAAGACATAACTAGAAAATACAATTCTAGAAAATACAATTGTAAAAGTTTTATAGTATTGGCCACAGTGGTTGCACCACAAATTTCGTGCAGTAAAGTGTTTCAGACAACCATCCTGAATACTGAAAACAGAACAAAAACGTTGGTTTTCCTTTTTCATCCGATCAATTTCGTGGCTTTTTGTACTCTCGAAGAGATTAGGGTATAGTGGAGTCCACCCGTCCGTCCGTTTGGTCCAAATTCGCAACTTATTGTCCCTTTAAATGAACAATCCTGATATAATTTGAACAAGACAGACGTCTCTTCCACAAATGATGTCGTGATTGGGCAAATGCTGCCGTGAATGGGCGTTTTAATGGGGGATAATACAACACAATCTTCTGTCGATGTAACATATACAATCACTCCGGTGGATATTTTTAAATATGCCCTAAAGCATCAGAGCATTTTTTGTTGGCCGCCTAAACTACAAGAATGTTTAAAATCAGGACCCACAAAATTGACAGTAATTGGGAGAAACATTAGTATTTAACACTCACCAACTTATCACTCACAGTATAATTTCCATCTCGGTGCCTTTCAAAAAGTGCATAAATGGGTGACCACGCCCGGTGAGCAAAAACTGGGTTACTCGAGCCCAAAGCCTGCACGACAGGGACAACGGGAAAGGGGAGTTGATAGACTGTTTCTCCATTAGAGGCGCTCTGATATGTCTGCACCTGGATGGATAAAAAAAAGTTTTTTTTTAACCCTTTACCCAACGCAGACGATATCAAAATTTATTATTTTAAATATCATTTTTGTAAATTTTTCAGATGATTTCAACAAAACCATATCATGTGACCCCTCGCTGGAACGAGCTGGACGATGACCAGGCGATTTGGTGTCGTAGACCCGGTATCGACCCCGTAGAGGCCACATTTCGATAAACTTTGCAGTTCTCAATCCAGTGGCGCGGTGCTAGGACGATGCCTGGTGGAATTCCTTCTAAATTTACAAATATATAGAGATTGTTACCATTATGTGGATGTACAAAATATGTATCCGAGTCTCGCTCTGAGTTCTAAGGGCAGACCACGACGAGTCGAAGATGAGTCGTGATCTACCCTTAGAACCTGGAGCGAGATTCAGATACATATTTTGTACATGCACATAATGGTAATAATCATTTTTTTATCTTACAATCAACATGTATTTTGTCTGTATTAATTCCTCAACTGTCGTGTATCCGACCCCCTGATGCAGATGTTTGTATCAAGGGATTGGATACAAGCACGTTCCTTTCGCATGAGTTCCATTTTTTTTTCTTTTTGTTGATCCGTACGAATAAATAGTTCGTTATATATTCGTCTACATTCTTGACTTATCCCCAATATATTGTCAGATAAAATGATTATTACCATTATGTGGACATACAAAATATGCATCCGAGTCTCGCTCCGGTTCTAAGGGTAGATCACGACTCGTCTTCGACTCGTTGTGATCTACCCTTAGAACCCGGAACTCGACTGACTCGTATACATATTTTGTACATCCACATAATGGTAATAATCTCTATATACATTTTATATTGCGAGATTGATTATGGTTGCGGCATATCGTCGCTACTGTATATTAGTGTGGCAAAGTGCCTTGGAGCATAATGTTGTGAAATCGAGGTTTTTCAACTCACTTAATTTTCATCCAGTCTCGACTTTTATTGCCGACTTGTTCACACGGTCCATTTCTTTCCATGATGTAAACAAACCCCTCCCTCAAGTGCAACGAGGCGCCATTTTCGATACTGAAGGTATGTTATGCAGGAACGTTTGGACAACTAATAACCTCAACAAGCCGAAATGAAGTAGTATTCTAACTTCTTGCATGTAACCGGCGGATATTCCTGCCCAGGTCGTAGACCCAGGATCGACTCCCGTCGAGGCCACCTTCCGATAAACATTACAGTTCTCAATCCAGTGGCGCATTGCTAGGACAATGTCTGGTGGATTTCCTGCTTGATATAAATTAAATTAAAGCAGTTGCATCTTCACGGATTTTCCATTAATTGAGTGAGACTCCTGTGTTTGAAAGCTGGGACCATAGACCTTTATATTTGTAAATTTAAATGTAAATTAAAACGTTTAGAAACTCCACATTTGTTTCGACCATTGTTGGGAAAAGCTGAGGTGATATATTTCATGTACACCCTGATTTCTCCGTCCCTACAACTTTGTTTTTACCCGTAAAATATATTTCTTCTTTCTATTCCTTATCGCTGGCTTCCGTCTTCGATTGACTTGTTAGCTGCAATCCCTGAACTACGCCGCGAAACTTCGAGTCATAAAAAGCGAAATTTACTCGATCGTCCATAATCTTATTGTTTACATAATTCTTTTTTTTCAATGGTCAAACTGGATTATCCAAACTTATCAGTGTGGCTGTAAACTTTCTAACAGGATTACTCTTTTCTTAATAGGAGACATACTCGGTGTGTTTATACGCTAATCACACAGAAGGGCCGCACTGCATTTGAAATCCTTTGAACAATAAAATAATTAGGAAGCAATTAAGAACTAAAACATTGAAATTAATGTTGTCAAAACAAACTTTAATGTTATACTACTCAATAAGGCTTTAGATTTAACATGCTCGTCGCCAACCTGCTAAATTAATACTTATTGGAGGCGAAGTGCTATCATATCCAAATCACGCACTGGAGATCACGCGGGGAAATAAATGCACGGTGTTAACCCCATTAATGCCTTAACATGCTCGTCGCCAACCTGCTAAATCAACACTTTTGGAGGCGAACTGCTGTCATATCCAAATCACACACTGGAGCCAGGGGGATAAATAAATACATGGCTGTTAACCGCATTAATTCCTTAACATGTTCGTCGCCAACCTGCTAAATCAATACTTTTTGCTATCATATCCAAATCTCACACTGGAGATCGCTCGTAGAAATAAATGTCGGTTGTTAACCCCATTAATTCGTTGCAGGTTGCAGAGGGTTATTTCCGTTCAGGACGGGAAATATCTTGCGATTAAATTAAGACCGGTTTGAGGATATTTTGCCAAATTTTCCCCTGTAAGTTGTACCAATGATTTATTGTGCCAAATTTTTCAACAAATCTTGTCATGACTGCTTAACAGCCGCCATAACTAGATTTGCTGGCAAATATTTTAAAATTACTCAGCGAGTTAAGAATTGAACAACACGACAAGAAGACGGCACTACACAAAATATTTCACAAATAATTTTGTTATTTACTTCCTGGGTGTGTGTGGGGGGGGGAGCAGTAGATCAGTATGTAGAGGTGCAGGCTGCAGGCCGAGAGATCCTCGGTGCGAATCCCACCTGCGGAAACCGCGTTGTGTCCTTGGGCAAGACACTTCACCCTCATTGCCCACGTGGGGGCACGGTGGCGTTGTGGACTAAGGCGTTCTGCACGTCGATGGTGCACTTGTCTTCAACCAATGCTAACCCTGCTTGTGTGGAGTTAGTATGTTGGGGAGCTGACAGTTGCTCGCCATTGCTCGGTGGTTCTCTCCAGGTACTCCGGCTTCCCCCACCAGTAAAACTGTCATGGCCATGATTAACCATTGTGCAGAAATCAATCTTTGATTCTGATATTGTTATTGTTCCTACAGCTTCAAATGGTTCTGAAAGATGAGAGAACACTGACTTTTATAGATAGAATCTTTTGTGGAGGCGTCCTCGTACATCAATGCCATTACCTATCGCTAATACTGCAGTAAATGCTTAGACAGCCTTTTCTGATGCCGGAGGAAGACCATAACATTTCCAATAGAAATGGGAAATTCAGTATGTCACAAGTTGAACAAGCTCGTTCTAATGAGGGGGTCACATGAGATGGTTTTGTTGACATTAAAAAAAATGCTTAAAATAACAAATTTTAATATGCTGTGCGTTGGATAAAGAGATAGCTCCATAATAACTGAAGGTGTACAGTTGCCTGGCATGGAATATTTCTGAAAAGTAGATGTCTTAAAGACAAAATCTCCTTCATTCTAAAACCATTTACGCTCCACATGCGATGCGATCTCTCCGAGCTTTGCGATAAACTAACTAATATCCCATTTTGATCCCATTTTGCAATCTTTACATGACTTGATGCTTCTAATGTGTGCCTCGCCGTACAACAAACATGTTAATTTTACAATGAGACCAAAGTGAGGATTGAAAAGTATAAAATCACTGAATATAATGTTGATGAAATTGCATTACACTGAGTGATTATATATTTCATATCTGATAGTGGCATAAGTCCAGGTGATTATTGTCTTTGTTCTCTAGAAAATCAAAAATTAAACTAAAACATTTGAGTTAAAATTGCAAAATGAAATCGTCATTTGGTTTCAACAATATTTATTTCTAAACTTCAGAAAATGATGATGTAAACGCAGTAAAACAGTTTGTGCATTCGGCAGAAAGATTTTAACCGTGTGCACAGAATAAACAAAGATACGCGAAACAAGTGGGGAGCGCGGTGGCTCAGTGGTAGACTGTTGGACGTCTATGCTAGAGGTCCCGAGTTGGATCCCCGTCCGGGACGACCCGCGTTGTGTCCTTGGGCAAGGCACTTTATCTCGGTTGCCTACATGAGGGCACGATGACGCCATGTACTACGACGTACTGCACGTCATTGGTGCACATGTCTTCAACCGCTGCAACCCTGCTTGAGCGGAGCTTGAACAGAGTTAGAATGTTGTGGAGCTGACAGTTGCTAGTCGATGCTCGGTAGTTCTCTCCGAGTACTCCGGCTTATTCCATCCATAAAACTGTCACGGTCACGATTAGCAATTGTGCATAAGTATGTGACCTTAACCCTTTAGTCAACGTAACGGCCAAAAACGGTAACGTTTGGGGCGCGGTGGCGTTGCGGTAACCTGTTCTAGTCAGATCACCGAAGTTAAGCAACGTCGGGTCCGGTTAGTCCTTGGATGGGTGACTGTCTGACGAATCGATTCGGACTCCCGCGTTGTGTCCTTGGGCAAGGCACTTAACCCCGATTGTCCAAAATGAGGGCACGATGACGCCGTGTACTAAGGCGTACTGCACGTCGATGGTGCGCATGTATTCAACCAATCTAACCCTGCATGTGCTGCAGTGCGGAGTTACGTTGGGGAGCTGGCAGCTGCTCGACGTTGCTCGGCGGTTCTCTCTGGGTACTCCGGCTTCCTTCACCCGTAAAACTTACACCGATACGATGTGACCTTGGCTGTTAAAGTGTCGATACACCTAAATAAATAAATATCTACATACGTATGTCGCGACTTGTACATCCACAGACTAACGTTTGTACGAAGACCCATGATTCTTAAGATGTTACCCGTTTTGATGACCACTCAAATTTGAGTACACGGCATAATGGGGTGCATACTGGCACAATATATCCAGGTGGAAAGACCGTTAATCAATACTTTATCGTTACGCTAAGAACGCTTGCATCCCATCTTGTTTAATTAAACCTTTATTCGTGGCACATGTTCATGTACCAATTTCTGTACACACACTTTGATATCAGAAACCTGCGAATCATACATTTTCGATTCAAATCGAATCAGGAATCGAAAACGGGCCTATCATTCGAAATCGAATTGAAGCAGTGGGCGCCTTAAGATGGTCAATCAGTGGAAGGATGTGTTGTAAACCTGATTCGCTCCGTCGCTCGGTTCATTCCCACTAGACCAATTCCCTTTAGACCAATTCCCACTAGGCCAATTCCCAAAAGGCAAATTCTCCTGAGACCAACTGATGTGTTCTACTTTTAAAATAATTCTGTATCAATAATTCGATATATTTATAAATATTTATAAATGTATTTAATGTTATTGATATTCAAGCCTGAAAATAAGCAGTCTGTCATTTGGAGAATAAAGTCCCTAGAGGGTGAATTTGCTGATGCTATCCCATACAGTGGGCCAGTTTATCCTCTGGGTACCTCTTTCTGCTTATGTTTGAGACCTTGATTCAGGTTGAGGGTCACAGAGGGTAAATTTAGGGATGCTGTGCAGGGTAGCATCACCAAATTCGCCCTCTGGGGACCTCATTTTTCAGATGATAGTCTGCTTGTTTTCTGGCTTGTTGATATTTTATAGATGTTGGGCAGATTTTTCATAACAATTGTTATAGTAATCATACACTTTCAAAGGCTGTGATTCTTTTTATTGTTTTGCGGTAAACAGATGTTGAGCTGATTTCCATAACAAAACAAACACAATCCTTTGTGTGTATTGATGTTATAAATCTATATTGTTTGTAAAATGTTATATGTACTGAGCTATGCTGAAATGTTATAAACCTATATTTTTTGTATGTTAATACATATAAATATTTTTTTTTCAAATAAAGTGCTTATCAGTAAATAAATGTATTCTTAATTATCCTTAATCAACCCTTAATCAATAACAGTATGTAGTTGGTCTAAGAGGAATTGGTTTTTTGGGGAATTGGCCTAAAGGGAATTGGTCTAAAGGGAATTGGTCTAGTGGGAAGACACCCGTCGCCCAAGCCTCGATTGACAAAATATTCCAGTTACATCATCAATACATGTCTTCGTCGAAGGCATGCTTTGATGTTGTAGTTGAAATATTGCCCAGTAATGATTACAGTCTGAAAACACGATAATAAACAATACTAGAGACCGCACAGGGCTATTCTCTAGCATCAGCTCATCGCAGACATTGCTTGGAAACTTTAGATTTGCTTTTAACCTTTACCTAACATGAAAAGCAGACGACACTTGCAATAAAAATTCTTGAATAACAAGTTTTTTTCATTTTTTATCTCCAAAACATAGGTTATGACCCCTCGTTGGAACGAGCTCGATGAGCTCGTTCCAACGAGGGGTCATAATCTATGTTTTTGGGACAAAAAATGAAAAAATAATGAAAATTAATTGGCGTATTTTGAGAATAGCGTTGGCCGATTTTGGCCGTTACGTTGGGTAAGGGGTTAACAGTTTTAGTGAGTGACTAGTGAGAGAGGAATTAGCGTAGGTGGTGGCATGGCGGCAGGGGCTTTTTGTATGAATATAGCTGGAATTATACACTCAGTCCTTACTTTCAAAAGTATTTATATACATTCCCATGTGAACTCTACGGTTTCGGGAGACGACTCATTCCTGTGAAAAGGTTCGAAAGGAAACGAATCAGGAGGCCGATTTCGAATCGAACCGAATACCAATAAGATTCGAAATCGAATTGAATCTCAAAGCTTCGCATGGCCCTACTTGATATAGACCGGCACTTGAGGGCAATAAGGTGCAATCCACAATGCTTTTTCTTTGCAGATTGCGCCTGGTTGCACTCAAGGGACGATAATCTCCCCGTCACAGATGTTGCTCTGGTGGAGCTATTTGACGCAGGCGGCACATATAGAATACACATTATAAATTGTTTTTCAGTATTAATTAAGACGTGCATTTTACTCTAATGTGTTAAATGCATTAAAGATATAATTAAATTGATGAAAAAACAAGAAAACACATTCTGGCCTCATTACTGACAGCAGCAAACTTTGACATAAGTTGTTGAAAGCCACTTAAAAGCATTCAGGAAATATTATCTGCGTCTGATATTATCAGTAAAAAATGAAATTTCTTCCTCTTGGCTGACGCCTGGTACTTTTTCATGTAAAATTTCTAGAGAAATCACGAACTGGCGACTAATTAAATAATAAAATATCGCCTTATTATATTATCTTCGTTTTTAACCCTTTTCGTAACACGAAAGGCAGACGATACTTGCATATAAAATTCTTGAATAACGAATTTTTTTTCATTTTTTGGCGTCAAAAACAGAGCTTATGATCCCTCATTGGAACGATCTCAACGAGCTCGTTCCAATGAGGATTCATAAGCTATGTTTCTGAGATAAAAAAAAATGAAAAAAATAGCGAAAATTGAATAATGATCTTTGTGAATAGCGCTGGAGGTTTTTCCGTTACGTTGGGTAAAGGGATAACGTTAATGTTTGCATAACTCGTTTATTATTGTTTTTGTCTCTTGCTTTTAGGGAATGCGTTTGAACATTTGCCGAGTGATGTGTTGCTTGTTTATTTTGCTACACGACTTTTTATGTAATGATAATTGTCGTAAAGGGGCTGTTATAATAAAGTGTATGAAAAACGAGGTTCTCAAATACATACGATGAAAGACCTTGAAGAAAATATATTTATTTACAGTTGGTTTGTTCAGTCAGTACTACGAAGAACACCGAACAATCTATGTCCCGATACAAAGTGTTAACCAGCTGCTCTCCCAAAATCGTCCGATCTGAGGACCAGTGAGTTGAGGGAACTGCTCAATTATTTTGTCCTGTCTTCAGAAAAATAGAATTTATCTTTCTCTCTAAAACGAGCCCGCTGTACCCGTTGTAGATAAAAATCATATTTATCTATATTTTTAATTTATTTATTCATTTTTAGCTATTAAGGAATTCATATTTTTGTTGAGGAATTCATATTGCTGTTGAATTCGAAAAATTCCGTTCGTTAAACGGTTTTGAAAAGGAGATTGGAAAGATTTAGGGCGAAAACAATGGGCTATGTTGTGTGACCATCAGTGCGCAAGGTGATAAAAGCCTCGGGGAATATTTGTTTATTGTTCTCAAAGTTCAATTTGCTCTCACTCTCATATAGGACGAATACCTATTGGAGGGGACAGATTAAACTGAACAATGGCTCAGTAATTGATATATAAATCTGACCAATCACAAAGCAGGAAAAGTCTACAAGCTAATCTAACGGCAATCAGAATGAAAAATAAGTATTTATAAAGTTGAGTAAATAGCTGAGTATCAATATTTCTTCTTGGTATTCTTAGTAGAGCTCACAAAAGTAAATTTGCTTGTACAGCCGAATTAAATATTTTTCCAGTGAACTAAGAACTTAGCTTGCGTAAAACAAATATGGTGATGGAAGATCCAAGACTAGATATGTTAGGAATAAATAACTTGAGTAATAGCTCTTCGTGTATGATGTCTGTTAATAAACCACCATCTCTACCGGACATAAACAGCAAAACGTACACGAAAAACGAAACGTTTATCAACAAAGAGTGTGATGATGACGATTCCATACACGGACTTGCAAGTTTAAGTGACGATGAAGAAGCAGTAAAGTTACCGTATACCGGATCATCCACTTTATCTCAACAAAAAAGACGATTTGCCGATGTCAAGCCGCCCTACTCGTACATTGCTCTGATAACAATGGCAATAGAATCATCGCCAACAGGAATGATGACTCTAAATGAAGTGTATGCATTCATCATGGACAGATTTCCTTATTTCAAAGAAAACCAACAAAGATGGCAGAATTCTATCCGTCACAACTTGTCACTAAATGACTGTTTTCTCAAAATTCCACGAGCGCCGGGAAGACCTGGAAAGGGTAACTATTGGGCCTTGCATCCAGCTTGTGGCGATATGTTCGGTAACGGAAGTTTTCTGAGAAGAGCGAAACGATTTAAATTGATGAAGCAAAAGAGAGAAGAACCAACGCATTTGCAACACATGAACTCTTACGGAAATTTCAGTTTGTACGGAACATCCGGATACAAAGCATACCCGTCGTTGAACCCTCTAACTCTCACTTCCCTACCTCAAAGTTTGCAAGTGTCACAAGGATTTCCACAAACAGCGTCTCAGTATTCGGGGTTCTGCGGCAAGAGTGAAAACTGGAACGTCAACAACCCTTCGGCAGCATACAGTCCATACTATAATGCTGGAGGTATGAACAATTCACTGAGTTCGTCGTTCGGCAGCTCGCCACTAGGAGGGTCGCCGTATTTAACTATGTCTCCACAAGTCTCTTCTGGAAGTTCTTCATTGATGTCAGAGTATTCGGCTGCTCTGCAACAGGCAAGTTATACTAATTCACAGTTCACTGGACAATTCAGATTACAAGGGGTTTGAAATAATTTTATAAATTACTGTTATTGTTAAGTCTATTAAATGTTGAAATGTTGTGTATATAAATTTAAATCTATTTTTAGTAATAACAGTTAATTCCGTGACTGTTTAACCATTTAGTCAACCCGAAGACGAGACTAAAAACTAAACATTTTCATTTTTGTCTCAAAAACATAGCCTATGGCACCTCACTGGAACGAGCTCCTTGAGCTCGTTCCAGTGAGGTGCTATAAACTTTGTTTTAAAAACCCAAAAATGAAGAAAAAAAAATTAAAGAGTGCTTTTTGTGATTTGAATATTACGTTAGGTATATTTAAGATAAAATAGCCTATATATACCGGACGCAACGGAGATCGATAAGATAAAGAATAAAATTAACAGTTCATCTTTTCAGTTTCAGAATTTAATTAATCCTCCGCACACAGACGTCTAAATATTAAACTTTCATGTCGCAATTTTTTCCCACAATGCAATTAGGAAGGTAACCAAATCAACCTTGTTTCACAAAGATAATTGTCCTTCGTCAAACAAGATCACAAGAATGAACTGGTTAAATTCCTATTTGCATTTTGGGAAGGATTTTCCGCTTGAAATTTCGGAGTCTTTACATCAGCATGGGATGGGTTAAAATGCCTCTTTTTGTCGAATAAGGATAACGTGGAATTTAACTTCAATTTTAAGACTTTCGAATGAAGATAACAGGGAATTCAGATGTGTCCAATTTTCAGAGAACAACATACAATCAATGAATAAAATTTTGACGCAACAATTCTTTGCGTCCAAATTCTGATCAGTGATTTTATGTTTCAGTAAGCACATTGATCGCAGTGAAACCAGTATTTGTCTTAGTTATACAGAAAAACTCAAACTTCAGTCACCACACTGTGTCGGATTTACAGACAGAGTTGATAAAATCTTAACCGTCATGTTATCGCCACACCCGCATCCAAGCACTGTTTGTTTACCTTTACCGGGCACGACCAGCAGACGACACTTATAAAAAAGTATAGAATAACTGATTTACTTTTCTCCTCAGAACCACAGCTCATGACCAATCATCGAAACAGGGTCGGCTAGATAAGCAGATTTTAGCTAGCTTTAGGAGGCAAAACTGAAAACGTAATGATATTTGATTCACGCATGCGTTTCCTCGGTAATAAAAATTATCACCAGTAAAATTTTAATTAAAGCCCTTAAAAACTTATTTTGGGCGTTGTTGCTTTCGCTGGGAAATGCTTTTATGAAGCATGTTCCCAGCGAAAGCAATAACGCCCAAAATAAGTTTGCCTCCTTCTAAAGCATCGTGGAATTGTAGTAGTCAAGAGCAGGAACGTAATAATCCTATAGAGATTTAAATGCAGTCTTTGGGTTTCCCATTACTAATATACGCCGCACTACATGGAAAGCATATCAAACAGCAATCTGTACTCTATTATCGTACACAGCCAGATATTCCGGTATTGCACTTCTTCCATTTCTTTTACTGCGCATGAAAATTTATTTTTGTAGTGTAAAAGCCAGACTCGAGGGAAGTAATTCTACACTTCTGTTTGCTGAACTTCACATTCTGGCACACGGATTTGTTTTCGTTGTGAGAGAATCAAACATTTGGAGAATAATTTCACACTCATTTTCCCAGAGTAACTTACGTCATTCACAAGTTTTAAAAGTTAACCCTCTACAAAGTGATGTCTATATAACAAAAGTAAATGTCTCCCATACTGCCCCTAGGAATTTAGCCAGTTCAACTTCCTTTGACAGAGATCATTGAAATATCCCTGCCAAACAAGGCTGAATAGGTTGTATTCCCAGTTGCATTATGGGGAAAGTTCGCAGATGGACATTTTTAGAGTTACGACAACTTTCTTCACCACCCAAATCTACTGCAATGACTTTTTTCTTAATTATGTTTTCGTTGCAACTTGTAACGATACAACTAGAACATTTTTTATCGCCAGGGTGAGGCTTCAAAACAAGGGTTCAGTTGTCTAAAAACACTGTATACGTTAATTCCCCGTCACTAATGTCGAAATATATCGATCTCTGACTGCAATTTCCCCCATAAAGAAAACAGAAATTAAGCCAATTCAATCTTGTTTGACAGAGCTTAAAGAGCTCCGTCAAACAAGATTGTACTGGATAAATTCATAGTTTGACTATGGGGAAAATGGATACTTTAGATTTCAAGACTTTAACATTAGTGAGCTGAGGGTAAAGTAAATATTTTAGAAACTTCGTAAACAAGCTAATAATTAAATGAAAAGTAAATATTGAGGGATATTCGAATTAATTAATTTTCGGGTTTTTATTTTTGAATTAAAATTGTATTGAAGTCCAACAGCCAACTTTCGGGTTTTTATTTTTGAATTAAAATTGTATTGAAGTCCAACAGCCAACAAGACAAGAGAAAGATACGAATTTTTATATCTAACTTTATGTTAGTGTTGTCCGCTAGTCGTGTTTTGTAAAGGAGTAAACTTCTTATTACCAACTTAACCCTTTACCCAACGCGGACGATATCAAAATTTATTATTTTAAATGTAATTATTTTTTAATTTAAAAAACAAAATAACAAAACCATATCATGAGACTCCCATTGGAACGACCTTGAAGAGCTCGTTCCATTAAGGAGTCACACGACATGGTATTGCATGTTGTCCTTGACCGAAGGCATGGTTCGAAATAGAAGTGCCATACTTTACCGAAGTTGAGATCTGAGAATACAAATGGTTTATTATCATTCTGTCGCATGGCACCGCATTCGCGTGGAAAGGCATTTACACACTGGATGCAACGCGAGCGTTCCGGTCGTAAAGTAACAAATATCACATTTTCATCTTCTTTTGCTATTTCTTCTTTTGCCATTTTCATCTTCATTTCCCTAATATGAGCCCCGCAAATCATAAACCAGAGCAAAGATAGTGTGTGGAAATTCTAAAATAAGAAAGGAAAATCCATATTTATTTATTTATTTATTTATTTATTTATTTATTTATTTATTTATTTATTTATTTAACAACGCTCGGATCGCTTGAATTGCACCTTGTGCGTAAAGCCCATTAAGGCTGGGTAAAATATATGCTTGCTCACGCCGACACTTCCATATCCTTGCAATATTATTGGGACTTTGTCGATTGGAAAGATGGTTTATCAAGATGCTTAAACTAAGCAGTCCTGGAAATGAAGTTTTTACTGGTAAACGTCTGCAAGTAGATTTCGTATAGGATAAAAAATTATTTGTTATTGTATTGTTATGTTTAATTATTGCATAAAAAGCTCAAACCATTGATGTAACTTCTATCTAATTTAATTTTTTCTCTGGTGTCACTTGGAATGATGACCAGAAAAAATAAATAATAAAATATTATCTCAGACGTTTATATTTTGTTTAATAATTTTACCCGTTACTATTTTCTTGTACTGTTCCTTACATGATCGTGTCCTTCAAAATACACACACGGGCCCTGGAGAAAACAAATGAAATCTTCGTGGAGACCCAAACACTCTTGTATTTATTAGGCATTATTTGGTGAAATGTTGCCCATCCATAAAATGTGACCAGTCCACGGCGGCGGTACTGTACTTTAACCCTTCACCTAACATGAAAAGCAGACGACACCTGCAAAAAAAAAATTCTTGAATAACTAATGTTTTTCATTTTTTGTCCCAAAAACATAGGTTATGACCCCTCATTGGAACGAGCTCGACGAGCTCGTTCCAATGAGGGGTCATAACCTATGTTTTTGAGACAAAAAATGAAAAAATAATGAAAATTAATTGGCGATTTTTGAGAATAGCGCTGGCCGGTTTTGACCGTTACGTTGTGTAAAGGGTTAAAGCGTCAGAAAACGACCATTCTTTAACATTCTAGAAGTATGTACGCCGACTTTGTCTCGCAATTATCTCAACATTCCTGAAGTATCCCAAGATGTACGCCGTCTGTATCACAAAATTATCTCACAAGGTATTTGCTCAGACCCCAAATTGACACAACCCCCAAGCTAACTCATCCAGTGAATTACATTTAGCATTGATTGGGTTCGAAACTGGAATATACGATACCAACGCGAAGATCTGGCCGTTGCTCTGTCATACTGAATGGCGGCAACACACAACCCTAAGAAAGGTTGGAATTAAATCAGGCTGCAGTTTGGCTACAGCGTCGAGGTTCGAAGATTTTGGCTGATTTTATTTCAGCGTTTTGGGTGGTGGGTGGGTCGGTATGATGTCAGAAATTATTAGGTGTAAGCGGCGGTGTAACTCCCGGGTTCTAATCCGATCAATGCTGGTGACAAGAAAAACATTCAGGCCAGTGTCGGCAAGAGCACACGCCTGGTGGAAGAATCCATGACAAAATGCCCATGGACAAAATGCCAATCAGTCAAAATGCCCATGGACAAAATACTCATGGACAAAATGCCAATCAGACAAAATGCCTATCGATTCTCAAAATGAATTACAAATAACAGTAACACAAAGTGAAATCAAATTTTATTTTCAAATGGTAATAGCACTTATTTTTTCAACATTTTCCCAACCTTTTCACAACATTTTCAACATTTAAAACAACATTTATACACCCGTCACTCTTAATTTTACTATGCTTTTGCCTAACATGATTGTCTGATCACATAATATATATATATAATATAATTATATGATGGTTTATGGAAATCGTTGAGATGTGCCAATATTAAATTATTAATTTACATATTGCTTTCCATAATAAATCAGTTGATAAAGTAAAGAGGTGAGCAATTTTAAATTTCAAATCTACTGCCAAAAGGAAGTACTTTTGAAATTTAATATTGTTTATTTCTTCACTTTTTTAATTTTATTGCCTTTTATTTATTTACCAGCCTGATTGAGTGAAAATAAAGAGGTGAGCAACATTGATAAACATTGATATTTACATTAAATTAACCTATCACTGAACTGAATAGCAGACGACACTTGCCAAAAAAATTCTTGACTAAGTTTTTTCATTTTTTGTCTCAAAAACATAGGTTATGACCCCTCGTTGGAACGAGCTCGACGAGCTCGTTCCAACGAGGGGTCATAACCTATGTTTTTGAGACAAAAAATGAAAAAATAATGAAAATTAATTGGCGATTTTTTAGAATAGCGCTGGACGGTTTTGGCCGTTACGTTAGGTAAAGGGTTAAATTAACCTATTACTGAACTGAATAGCAGACGACCTAGACAAAAGCCTAATTTATTTATTTCATTTCCATTTTGATTATAGAAGTTAATTTTCAACTTACTTTTAAGTCTGCAGATATTTTTCCATTGCACAGAAAAGCAACTCTTTGAGCACATTGCCAATGTATTTTGGTGGTTACACATTTCTTGGTGTACATCCATCCATCAAAACATTGTTTTACTCCACCTTTGTCACTTGGTATAAACTCCATAAAATTGATAGATCACAACCATATATATAAGTAATTTGAAATGTTCATCACCCTAACCCTCACCCTAACCCTCATTTATATTAAAATCCACTTGTTACTAAAACACAACCGGGGACGCGGTGGTTCAGTAGGTAGAGGTGGAGGCTGCAAGCCGAGAGGCCCTCGATTCGAATCCCACCTGCGGCAACCGCGTTGTGTCCTTGGGCAAGACACTTCACCTCCATTGCCCACGTGGGGACACGGTGATGCTGTGTACTAAGCCGTATTGCACGTCGATGGTGTACCTGTCTTCAACCAATGCTAACCCTGCTTGTGTGGAGTTAGTATGCCGGGGAGCTGACAGTGGTCGCCTGTGATTCTTTCCGAGTTCTCCGGCTTCCTCCACCCGTAAAACTGTCGTGGTCATGATTAGCCATTGTGCAGAAATATGTGACCTTAAACACCAATAACTAACTAAAACACAGTTCAATGGCAACAACATTTTTAAAAAAGCCACTCAAAGAAGAACATCCAAGGTGACCAAGCCCCTCATCAAAGGTGATACTACAAGCCATGTAACCCATTATTACAACTAAGTAAATAAATACTGCACAAAAACAAAAGAAATGACAACAGAGTTTGACAAACCAACAAATACTGTGAACAAAACAACAGTTGGTGTTCAAAAAAAGTAAAAAAAAAGATAATTATGATGACAAAAAAAATGCGATTGGCATTTTGTCTATTTTATATTTTCTGGATGGGCATTTTGTCTGATTGGCGTTTTGTCCATTGGCATTTTGTCCACGCACCCTGGTAGAAGAATCGTTTGATACATTTGAGCAATTTTTTTACTAACTGATCTCCCTTTAACTGTGATTTCAGTGTTAAAACTGGAATCAAATGAATTGAATGTTGAGAAGAATACCATCTACGGTATATTTCAAACTTTAACAGGCACTCTTGTAGACAATTACAGCAAAAAGAAGATTCATGAGTTGTTAATTCTCTCTTATCGGACTTGAGGCGAGACTTGAGCGCAAACAAAATACCACCGATTTAATTCTAACATTCTTGGTGGAATATGCATAAGCTGTGTCTACATAGTGGCCGACACATTCCACCTGGCTTTTATCGTCTTCAAAATCAACGTTTGATGAAGTTATCGCCCTTGAAATTATTAGACGCGTGAGGAAGGTTCAATTAAGAAGAAGTAATTGTTGACAAAACACCCATGGCATCAACAGAAAATAAAGCCAAGTTTCCTTCTCTTACGTTTAATAAACGGAAACAACAGGCAGCTCTCGGAGCTGTCTGTTGTTTTCGTTTATTAAAAGTTGCAAAAGGAAACCTAGCTTTTTATGGAAAGCTAATTAGAAGCAACTACTTCACGGAAAATCCTTCATTAAGAATATCTATCAATATTACACTTACCAACACTAACTAAGTGCCCCCTTTGGCGAATGTGTTTTTACAGTAATTTGCAAGTTTTTTATTCTACCCAGGAATAAAGTTTGGAAGTCTTACACCCTAGACATTTATATCAATGGAAAGGATAGTGACTGTATTATATGTCACGATGCACACACTGTTGATATAATGAACAGAAAAAAGTTACAGAACATCAAAAGATGGTGCAAACGCTATTTACTTGTTTTTAACCCTTTACCCAACGTAACAGTCAAAACCGGCCAGCGCTATTCTCAAAAATCGCCAATTAATTTTCTCAAAAATTGCCAATTAATTTTCATTATTTTAATTTGACTCAAAAATCGCCAATTAATTTTCTTTATTTTTTTCATTTTTTGTCTCAAAAACATAGGTTATGACCCCTCGTTGGAACGAGCTCGTCGAGCTCGTTCCAACGAGGGGTCATAACCTATGTTTTTGAGACAAAAAATGAAAAAAATTAGTCATTCAAGAATTTTGTTTTCAAGTGTCGTCTGCTTTTCATGTTAGGTAAAGGGTTAAATGAGTTTAACCCTTTGAACCCTCGTTTCCTGGAATGGTATCGTCTTTGTGTACACTTACAATGAGATGGGTCAGTCCAATATCAATATACAGGGAGGATAAAATAATAACTGCACTCTGCAGCCGTCTCGCTGAAGACTGCAATTATTATTTTATCATCAATGCCCCGTGTGTAAACTTCTCACAATAAGACAGAAAATGGGACGACATCATGCCTTAGCCCGACAAATCTGTCTTACGAGTTCAAAGGGTTAAACAGAGAATAATAGTCAAACGTTCAAACTGACTGGGGGAAATTGTGCGTGCACCCCCCCCCCCCTCCCCGAGAAAATTTTGAAATCAGTTTTTAAATGGAGACTTCTCGCGGCTTTGGTGATGAAAAATCACGTTATTTTTTGGCAGCCAAAATGACGTTTTTTAGCAGCATGTTTCAAATTTGCAAGTTCATCAGTGAGTACACAGTGACCTACCTATAGTTATAGCTTTTGACTGTACAATTCTTGAAGTGATAACTTTATTACGTCAAGTTGATTTAATAAAGTTACCACTTCAAGAATCATGCAGTCCAAAATTACAACCGTTGGTCAAGTGCAGAGGACAATTCGCGATATAGCCCCCTTCTTAAGATTTGGTTCTACGCAACAATAGAACTAGTGGTTCTTATTTGAAATGCGTTACTAGTAAGATCTTATAGTTCTGTGTGCAGAACTAAATTGTTCATAAGGTTACAATGGTACTAATTTTGGGAAGGGCATATAAGTGGCAAAAAGTATACCAATACGACGGGCAATTTATTTTGCTGGTTCTCGTTCGGGGATCAGAACTTTTGGGACGCAGACCTGACCCAAGAACCCTGGATTCCTGGGTGAAGCCCGGGCCGCCTAAGTTCCTGGCCCCGAGGTTACTACCCCGGACCTCACTCTCCTCCCCAACCCATATGTCATGTCAACCCCAGTTTGAACACCGTTGACACCCAAAGATGTCATCAGGTTCTCCTAAAAAAAACGGGTTTCTCCTTACTACACAAGAGTCCACATACCCCTTTGCTATAGCCCCTTCTCTCCAAATTCGGTTACATTCTCCCGTAATTCTCCTCCGGTGAGTCTTTTACTTTGGGCTGCCCCCATCTGTCCACGTCACATTTCTCTGTTGAATAGTTTTCCATTGAACTCACTTGCCCAACACCCCCGTCTTGACATTAGAAGCCCAAATATTCTGAAAAATTAGTATTTGCCACAATATATGCGTCTTCTTGGGTCCTGCGGTAAAATTTTTTGCGTAAATCTTTCTTTCTTTCGTCAACGAAAAAACGTCTATTGAACCAAGCCAGCACCGTCCAGAAAGGAAATATGGTATATGGGAGATGACTCCAGCTAGAAATACAATTTAAATGCTTCAATTTATTGGCTTGAAACAACGAGTGGCTCCCTCCACCTCACAATGTGTGAACAATCCAGGATGGAACCTGACCACCAACTACACTTTCAAACGACCCACATACACATGTGTGTAAAATTTAACCCGCTACATAGTGTTGTCGACAACAAATCCTAGTAACTTTTTGTATTGGTGTTTAAAAACCCATACGACAGCCTGTGTCGCCTCGTGTCGGATAGTTTTACGAGTGGAGTAAGCCGGGATACCCTTGGAGAACCAACAGGCAGCGGCGAGAAACTGTCAAACTCCTCAACCTATTCTAGTAACAAGTATGCATAAAATTAAATGTATTAAATATACCTCCCTTCCCCTCACATTCTGATGTCGACAAACAAAATCCTGGTAACAGGTATCCATAAAATTAAGTATGTTAAATTTAACGCCCACTGATGTCAAAATAATAGAATATCAAACAGCAATTTCCCCCATAATACAACCTGGAAATTAACGAATCCAACCTTGTTGAGCTGTGTCAAACAAGAATGGATTGGTTAAATATCTAGTTGCATTATGGGAAAATAAAAATAAAAAACAGGGTCGCCGTAGCGGTGTATCTATCATTGATAGGCCAGCAGCGGTCGAGGTATAAAGGCCCTTTACCAACCAGCCTGGTTGGTCCGGATGTCTTAGTCTCGAGGTAAATCGGTCGCTCTGTGCGCTAGAGGTCGACTGTTCGAACCCCGGCTCCCGCACTTATCTCTCCCCCTTCTACACGCCCAAACGACTGAAAGCGTCGCCTCGCAAAGCGACGCACCGAGTTAGGGAGAATGGAAGATGGGTGAACCCTCCCCTCCGTCATTGGAAACATTTCAAAAATATATCCTTATAGAGCGCCTTCTGATGGATTCTAGCTTTGCAAATGATCACCTAGAGCTCTTCGAAGATTCCCACACTCAGGATTCAAGCGACTAGAACCCCTCGCCCTCCCCTTGCCCTCCCCTCTCCGGAACTGTAACTGAGAGTACAGACTGAGACTTTATGACCCTTGTTTATTCCACCATTGTGTGCTGGATGTCAATTTGTTGCTTTATATCAGAACTAAACAATTTAACGGCAATGTATTTCACCAAAATATTGTTGGTGTGCCGGACATTGGTAGGCCAACGCCATCTCCGTTCAGACAGGGCCAATGACAAACACTATTTTGCGAATTTTCTTTACTGAAGCCCAACAAAGTAGATATTCTGTTTCTCAGATCACTTTTGTAAAATTGCATGCGAGCGGGCGGTTTTTTATCCTATTTTTTATTTTTGTAATTATTTCTTTGCCATCAAATGTTCATGTTCTTGGTTTGTTTTATGTTTCAGGCTTCATAATCTACAGAATAGCATGGGTGGTGGTGTATTGCGTCCATTGAGTGCAACAAGGCTTTGCAATGCCAAGACATTGCAAAGCCATGCTGCATTCAGAGGACAAATTTATCAATTTTATCATCTTGGGTAAAATATCAGACATAAACCATTTATTTTTTATTTTTTTTAAGTTTACATTGGTCATAAAAAGAGAGCATGCAGCAGTCAAAAGGACCATGCCGGGTGGGGGTGGGGGGGGGGGGGGGGGGTTGATAAACAGATTTTTAACATTTGTAGGCCTAACCCGGTTTTGTTATTTATCAAATCTCGGCGTTTTATTACGTCAAATGAGCAGTAGCTACTCGTACCTATCGCGGATAGGACACTTGAAACATAAACCAGAGAACAATGAGACCTACATTAACGCGTGTCCTCGACTAACTGAGTGA
The DNA here is from genome assembly GCA_031216915.1 of Pictodentalium vernedei. NCBI lineage: Eukaryota > Metazoa > Mollusca > Scaphopoda > Dentaliida > Dentaliidae > Pictodentalium > Pictodentalium vernedei. The sequence goes on along the minus strand of CM062293.1, from coordinate 410,917,791 downwards.
CACCACTAGCAAGGGCGTTGCGAAGATGGTCGATTGGGGGGGGGGGGGGGGTAAGCCGGATTCGTCACGACTTCGTCGAAAACATGCCTTGATAATGTAGTGGAATATTACTCAGTCGTCATTCGTGATTATAGTTTTAAGAAACTCAAGACTTCTTGGAAGTTTATTAGTGACTGAATAAAGTGCATGTGTAGTAGTCGGGGCGCACTCAGGACCAAAAGTTCCCGTGAAACGTAACAAGGGACCCCGGACACGGAGCCGAACAAATTGTTTTTTTTTTCAAACCGACAAAACGCTCTTTCCTTGCATATGAGCGATCAATGAAAGTCCACATAGATGGCATTTTCGATAGCGCTCATTTGACAAAAATGGCTACATCAAAGGGGGCCCCGGATTCATCAGGCCGACCATCGTTTGGGCCAATGGGAGAAAAGTTTGATTTTTAGTGCATGTACCTCCCCCCCCCCCCCCCCTCTCCCTCTATCTCTCAAATATATACTAACAACCAGAAAAGCTTTTTTCATGAAAATGCAACTAAAACCGTGGCTAGAGTTTTAAAAATCAGTTTAAAGACTATAGGACTATTGGAACCGAACATCTTCCCCTAGAAACACTTGTCTGTATCAACATGGTTTGGTTATATGTCGCAATTATGTCATTGTGACGTCAATATCAAATATCTCCGCCCATTTTGCACAATCAAACGTTCGATGGTAGCTCTTCCACCTAGGGTCACTGGTTCGCAAAATGCATTTCTCGTAAACTCTCGTTAAAGCAAACAAAATGTTTGCGTTAAAAAAACAAACAAAAACAAACAAAAAACCCCCAAAAACAAATGGATAATTAACACATGTTTTATATTTACATTTAAATGATTTTTATTTTGAAAGATTAGGAGAATATACGAAAAGCTAGGTTCGGAAACTCTCGCACCCAACTTCCGGAGAGAATCAACATGGCCGCCGGCATAAAAACACGATTTTTTATTTCATAGCCTACAGAAAGTTCTGACTGAAATACTGAATATTTTTAGAGCTCACTTCCTGAGCCGCGCTGCGCGCGGCTCGAACTACGATCACTATTACCACATATTTGGTCATTTGACAACCATTCTCTGATTTGTTTAACTCCATACTCTGTTGCTCTGGAGGTGTTTTCAGGAATTATACTTTTTTCAAGAGCTTCCAAATCAGCTTCATTCAAATCGCTAGCTTTGGACATTTTGACAATTTTGAAGCAAGTGTCGTCTGTTTACTAACATGTGTCATGTGTCTTGTCAGCTGACATGGGCCTCGAAAATGGGGGAGGATAAAAACCGAGCACCGAAGGCGATTGACAAGTTATAAGAGATTGACAGATACAATTATTAATGCATACTTACCCTAGAGATAATAATCCAGATATATAGCGTAATTTCCAACGATAAAATAGCGTAAATATTTAATCCATTTATTCAAAACAAATACGCCGAGGCGAAAGTTCAAGGGACGTAACCAGAGTAGTAGATCTAGCTTCCGGTTAGTTGAAAATGAACGAAGTTTTTCGTTATCGCCCAGCGGCTTGGCGGCCCGACGTTTTAGCAAAAATACTCTATTCGTAACGTCCTGAAAAATTAAATTAATAGCCTAGAGTACGCCCGCTAAATTGGTAATAATATAACAATAACATGAAGGTAGCGCACAATGAATTGATAATAATTGGTAATCACGGATTAGTATTCCTTAATAGCGGATTAACTGGTTCCTTATTACGGATAACCTGATTCGTAATTACGGATTAGTAATTCAGATTACAAATTCGTAACTACGGATTAATAATTCTTTAACTACGGATTACTAATTTGTAATTTTACGGATTACTAACTAAATTTCATGTGGTGCTAATACGTTTCCGCAAATTAGCTTGCGGAATGGTTGTTAACATAGAAATCGGATCTAAACATTTTCCGATTTCTATGGTTGGTAAAGTCAGTGAGTATATTCTCCGTGGTATAGTATACTCGACGATTACAGGGCGTTTCGGCCGGGACGTTTCGGCCCCTAAGAGGCCGAATCGTCTCACTTTAAAATGGTTTTTCTTCTGAGTTATTTATGTTTAGAAAATGTCTTTATATTTAATTAATCTGGTGAATTTAGATATGAAATACTAAAGTATACCTTTGTGAAAAGTATTTTTCCTAATCTGTGTATTCCGTTATAAAAAAGTACTACAGTAATACTATAGTACACAAGTACTATAGTATTTTGGATAGTAAATTTACTATAGTATCAGTACCACGGTATTACTATAGTATTACTATAACAAGTATTATAGTATTTTGGACAGTACATTTACTATAGTATCAGCACCGCGGTATTACTATAGTATTACTATGGTAAATTTACTCTGGTAGTAACTGGTACTACAGTAAATATACTAGAGTAATACCATAGTAAACATACTATAGTATTACTATAGCACAGTAATACTACAGTGTTATTATAGTACATGATACAATAGTATTACTATAGTATAGTATACTGTAGTGTTACTATAGTACATGATACTATATATCTAGTATTACTATCTGTAGTACAGTATACTCTCGTAGTATTACAATGAATACACAATGGTAATACAATAGTAAATATACTATAGTATTACTATAGTACAGTATACTATAGTGTTACTATAGCACATGATACTATAGTGTTACAAACTACAGTACAGTATACTCTTGTAGTATTACAATGAATATACCAGGGTAATACAATAGTAAATATACTATAGTATTTCTGTAGTGCAGTATACTATAGTACTACTATAGTACAAGAAACCTGGACAACAGAAAAGAATCAAATCATGTAAAACCAAACCAACTATAAGGAAACGGCAAAAGAATACATAAAAACAAAAAAGGTGAAATGAGTGGAAGCAAAAACCCCGAAAAATGTAAATATTAGTTGTGTTGTAAATTGTAGTAAGTGTTTTAATTTTAAAGTTAATCGCCTTTATTTTGGTTTGTCGCACTGCACACAGATCTTCACTTCGAGTGAGCGTCTCCAATATTAAGTGGACGAATCGCTCCAAATTCCAGGCATCCTGCAAGTTGCAGTCTTGTTTCAACTTCAGTTAATACATGCGTAATATATTTTCTCACTCTTCAGTCACAACTAGGTCAACTAGTCCTACTAGTATTAGTAGTAAGTACTAAACTCTAGTACATGTATAATTTATACTGACGACTGATCCGATAAAATAATAAAGGGACCCTCCGGTCTTTACCCCTTCTCTCACTTCCTCCAATGTGGTAGGGGTAAAGACCGTGAGGCCTAGTGGGGATAAGGACGATCCTATGCCCCATCCACAACGGCTGTCCAAATATCATGCTTGCCTCCTCCCCACCCCCCCCCCCCCAAAAAAAAAACAAAACGGGATGGGCACCCCTATTACAGAACCCTGGCCGTAGCTACGCGCTTGTTGAATTGTAAAGGCATGTCTACCCATATATACTTTAGTGTAGCGTTGAAATGATTGCCACGGGGCATAATAAGGCTATAATTATAAATGCTATTCACTCATATGTATTATTTTTACCTGGAATAAAATTGTTGTTTTTCTCTGCCTTTACAACCTGGCCAATGTCCTACGTTGATTCAGAATGGCCCTTATACTTTGTCTCGAAAATGGCTGGTGTCATTTCCTGTGTGTGTCCGAGTACCACAGTGGATGATTGATATAATTATAGTAGCAGCCTAAAACAAATGTACTTTATCTCATTTGTACTATGATCACACCAGTGTAAATTAATTTACTGTGGTGCAGTACCACAGAACCATGATAGTACCATAGTATAGTACTACAGTACTATTGTATACCCTGGAATACAAGAATGTTACCATGGTACTACTATAGTACAGAACTATAGTACCACTGTGTTACTATAGTATTACTATAGAATAATATCACGGTATTATTGTACTATAATATTATTATAGTACAGTATTACTATAGTGTAGTACCACAGTACTATTGTATTACTATAGTATATTGTGATACACTATAGTGTTACTATAGTAATGGTACAGTACAGCACTATGGTACCACTGTGTTACTATAGTATTACTGTAGTATAGTACCAGAGTACTATTATATTACTGTAGTATACCATGGTATACTACAGAGTTACTGTAGTAATACCATAGTCCAGTACTATGGTACCACTGTGCTACTATAATATTACTGTAGTGTAGTGCACAGTACTATTTAAGGAATAGTGCATAGATTGAAGTTGACTACGCCAGTAGGTATAAAAGGACGATTACTGACCACATGTACACAAAAATGTACACGTACATGTACGTGTACCGCCATGGGGATTCAGTGTTAAATCGTGTACAGAGTGTAAAAAATGTTGTTTTTACATGGTGGTCCAGAATCGGAAAACGCAGTTCCTCGCACTTTTAACCGTTCAAACAGCCGTTGGCGAACGAGTGAAATTCAACACATCGCTCAAAAGGGAAAAATGTACGAAATTCAAAGAAAACGTCAATTAAAAAATTTTTCTCGACGTTCCCATCGCGGATCAGACCTTCGATCTATCGTTGGCGAACGCCAGCAAAAAACGTTTTGCCGATTCTAGACCAGCATCAAAAATGCGGTTTGCCAATTCTGGACCACAGACGTTTGAGATCGCGTTTCGAACGACTCTAGAGGTGCGATCCGATCGGTGAAACCGATTTGCCGATTCTAGACCAGGAAAAATCGACCTCAAAACGTTTTCTCGACGTTCCCCAATGGTGAAAAGTGGGTGTAAAGTGTAGTTACTCATCGAGTATTTTTTTCCAAACTGATTGCGGCTTCCAGTACATCATCAAAAATGCGGTTTGCCGGTTCTGGACCACCGACGTTCGTGATCGCGTGTTGGATGGTCGAGGGTGCGATCCGATCGGTGAAAATGATTTGCCGATTCTAGACCAGAAAAAATCGCAAAACGTTTTCTATACGTTCGCCAACTGCGCGAAGTGAGTGTAAAGTGAAGTTACTCGTCGAGGATTTTTTTCCAAACCAAATGGAAAAAACTTGAGTTTGGAAAATTAGAACCGATGGAAATCGTCCGTCCACGTTTTGTCATCACTGTTAGCGATCGAGAACTGATGAAATCATTGGAGGGAACTGACGAAAACGTCAAATCCTCGTGAGTTTTGTGAGGTGAATTGTAATAGAATCGGTTTTGTCGAGAGGAAATAAAAAAGTGATTGATATATATATAGGAGAGAAAAAAAATATATAAATAAATAGTTATTTAAAAAAAATAAATATCGAATCGAAATAGATAATAAAATATATGTAAATCATGAACAATTCCCAGATTATGAGAGCAAGGTTTCTTTTAAAAATGCTGATGAGAGCCTACGCATTCTGCGTGAATGATCAACTAGGTCGCCTCTTGTTAGAATGATGCGTTGGGTGTTGGAATCATCTAGACTTCGATCACGAGGATCATTCGTGTGTGATGATGGAAAAGGAAGATATGGTCCTCAAGTATTTCGAACTGGCGTTCGAATGCGTTCAAATCGACGACGTGATCAAGTTTTGGAAGAGATTAGTCTTCTGTAGCGGGCGAGATAAGCCCACCAATTTGGAAGAAATGAAATTGGCGTGTAGAAGTCTGACTTTAGAAGACAAGGGATGCGTATTGAAATTATTGCTGGAGAAAGCATACGTCTAAGTTTTCTCGTTGATATAAATAAGGAGAATAGAAAATAAAAAATAAATACACACATAAATTTTTATCTAATATTAGAAAGAAAAAAAACAAAAAAAAATGAGAAACAGAAATAAATTGTATCCGACATTAGATGACAACGAGGATGAGAAGCTGAACGGCGTTTTGCCAATGGCGCCATCGCCAGAAGAAAAAGAAATAGGAGAGAGGTATCGCATCGATCAAATCAGTAGAATCCAATTGTATCTGACTCTAGAGAGAGATTCTCGTCGTTCTCTCAAGAAGAAGTATTCGCGTCTAGTGAAATTCGTCAATGTAGCCGACACGACACTCATCACGATTTCCATGGGTTTACACATGGCCGGCATCAGATTGTTGTCGACTGCGGTTGGCGTTCCGATCGTGTTGACCATAGAAGGAGTGGCAATCGCCGTCGGATTGTTTAGGATGCTCGGAAATTTTTTGAGTAGGAAATTACATCTGAAGGCTAGGAAACACGAAAAGATTTGCATCTTGGCCAACTCCAAGATCGACACGATATCCAAAATGATCTCGATGGCGTTGAAAGATGGTAGGATATTGGACGGAGAATACTTCATGATATTGAGGGAGAAAACGAAATATGATGCTATGAAAGAAGCCGTGAGAATCAAGACTCGTCAGATCATCAAGGAAGAGATGAAGGATTCTCTCGTGGAAAGGGGGAGGTAAGAGGCCAGAGAGGAATTCGGTAAGTTGACAGAACTCAAGAGCAGTGATTGAAAAAAAATATATATATAAAAAATAAGAACAGAATTTTCAAAAAAAAAATATTAAATTTATATATAAAATAAAAAATAAATACGAAATTAATTTAAATAACCTTCAAAAAAATGTATTGCGTAAAGTGTAAGAGAGTTAGTGAGATGGGTAATTCTCGAGAAGTACGAACTAAAAATGACAGACAGATGCTTCGCGGAATTTACAATGTGTGTGGTTCGATCAAGACTCGATTCTTCAAAAAAAAAAAACGAGCAGAGGCAAAGGCGTCGTGAATAAAATGATCAATAGTCAACCTTTTGAAATGCATCTGCTGGGTCACAGTTTCATGGGACCCGGAACGAAATTAAACAAGAGACTCAATGCCGATCTGACTCCTAAATCTTGGAGCAAACCTATGAATAGGGTGGACGCGGCCGCGTTTGATCACGATCTGTGCCACGCCGAACATCCCAACACTAAGACTCCCAACGGCGTCTGCGATAAAAACATGTTAGCGAAATTGAGAGGCATATCGAATCTGACCAGGAGAGAGAAGATAGAATATTCGCTGGTCGGCAATCTGATCGGGGCAAAACGTTGATTCGGATGGGGCGTTCAAAAAAAAAAGCGCTTCGAAAAAGAAGAAGAAACAATTATTGACAAGCGAATTGTCCGAGGAGTTACATAAACACATTGAGCATAAATTTCGAAAGAGAAGGGTGTTTGTGAAGGGTCTGGATGACATTTGTTCTGCCGACTTGGTCGACATGAGATCGTTTTCGAGGTGGAACGAGGATGTCAAATATTTATTGACTGTCATCGACGTGTTTTCCAAATATGGTTGGATCAGAGCTTTGAAGAAGAATGATTTCACCTCCCAACGGCACAACGGCATGGGATATCCCACCTGACCATGTTGCGATCCGCTACCTCCGTTTCCAAAAGACCACTCAGCTTTTCCCTCCTCTAATGTGCCGGTCTCCTCGGCCCACATGGTGATCAATTGTCTAGCGTATTTGATTTTCTCCACCACTGAAATCAGGGTGCAGGCGTCCGTCATGTTCACGGGATCCGGTAGATTCGTGAACGCATGTCCACCCATGTCTAGTTTACCTTCCATGATGTCGCCCTTTCTCCAGACTGAGTTGTCGTCCACGTACTTCCTGCTGACCATGCTGGAATCGAATTCAGGATCGTGATCAAGACCGAATAAATTCTGACCGTTCATGTTGATGCCACCCTCCATCGTTCTGCCACATTGTTTGTTCAGGTAGAGATTATCCACTTGCGATTCTACGTATTCTTGAGATCATATCACGGTGGAATCCACGTAGCCCTTGTTGACCGCGGTGGAGTCCACATCCACGTCGTCGTCCTTCAACAGATTCAATATCTTGTTGAATCCCGCATTCAGATCCGATTTCAATTCTCGTCTGTCAGACTTTCTCTGTTCCAGATCTATGTAGTGTTTGGTCGCCACGTCCTTGGGATTCGTGGGAGTGGCCACATTCGTCATCTTGTTAGAATTGCGTTCAATTCCGATTGCATCGTTTTCTGAATGTATCTATTTCTCAGATGTTTGCTGAATTGCGCATGAGAGTCGTCCGCCTATTTCTTGGTCACGGCATCGGTGGAATCTATGAGATTTGCGACGTTCACCAAACGTTTGGATTTCAGATCAAGATCGTCGGTCATGGCTTTATCCACATAATTATCTAGCATGATTCGTTCGAATTCCACGTCCCCCCTGTCGACGTATTTTTTAGTCGCCGCATCTGCAAGATCTATCGGCTTGGGAAGATTGTAGAGCTTCTTATCGTTCATGTTCAAAGGTTCCTCTCAAGGTTCATATCTCCGAACGTAACGTTCGTCCAGGTTGGCAACGTCGTCACCATCTCCAACTTCGAGCATCTTCCTCTTCTTTTTAGGTCGATTTTCATCGTCACTTCTTCCAAATTTATCAACTGGCATGTTGTTTTCAGGGGGTTTTTTGTTTTAAAAAATATATTTCAAACGCAGTTTATTAAAAAATGAATTATTTCACTTATTTTTTATTTTTTGTTTTTATTCTATTAATGTTTTTAAATAATTTTTTTACCTTTATATATACTATAAAAAAAAATCTCTCTCTAATGTAAATCATTGAGAATGTCTTGAAACTGATCTCCTTCCGACCATCTCTTGAGAATGTAGAGACACAGATGACTGCAAAACACTTGATCTGGCGATTGCACTCGTTATGTGTTGTAACGAACCATCGATTCATCAAAATAGTTCTTTATTTCTTTCGGCGGTGAGATTCCGTAGCTGTCAAAATAATAATTCTTCTTCTTCCCGTTCTTGAACCACGCCACCCAGTGAGTGCCTTCACCAGATAAATCGTCCAGATTTAAAATTCCGCATTCCGATTGTCGAGGTCTTTTCTTCGGCAAGGCATCTTTGGAAAACACGCCTAGAAAATCTTTGATTTTTTAAATCCTTCACTGCATTCGACAGATCGATGTTGGATAGGGGTTCGTTAGGTAAGATGACACCTTCTACGGATATCTCTATTTTCTTATTCATAAATGTGTATATTTTTTTTTTATTTATTGATTTTATTATAATTCACTAAAATGAAATTATTGTTTTTATATTTTTTTCTTTTTCTTTTTAAGCTAACTCTCTCGATGTCTCTATCGACTTCCATAATCTTGTTGACTATTTCGGTATACAAGTCATGATTGTCGCTTCGAATCGATTTCATAGTCTTATACACAGGACCACTTCCGAACAGACAATCTTTATACTCTCGAAAAAAAGAGATGTTTTTCTTCACCACGCACGTTTTAACCCCTTTGCACTTCTTGATCTATTCACCTTCTAGATGATAAGCATACAGTTTGGGTCTCAAACCCACGAATTCGACGATTTGTTTACCGCTGCTCTCGTCCTTAAATTTACCCAACTCCTTGTTGTCGTTCGATTGCTTGTTGGACGGGTGATCGACAGGATAATTGCTCGTGTCGAACCACGCTGCCACGTCTGGAGATATATCTCGGTAGACGTCTTTCGTCTCTATCTCATAAACTAAACTGTCTGTGTCGGTGAATAGTAGTTTGGCTTTTCACCAAATTTCGGTTTGACATAATCATAGTGAAACTCGTGCATCAATCGCTTGCTGATATCTAAGATGATCGGTCCAAGATAATAGGGTTTGTCGAACTTTAGGTGCGTCTTTTGCATGTGAATGGCCACTAGATTTTCGTCGAATATGGTTCGGTGTCTGTAATTGGGTTTCGCCACTATTTTTTTAGCTCTTTTCTCAGACGTGACGAGTCGAATGGCGGTTCTCTTCCTGATGTTTTCCATCGATTTACCGTACACGCAGTTGTTCATGAGTTTGAAGAAATCTTTTTCGAAATCGTTCTCGGCTCGAATTCTGAGATTCGTGTTGAAATCGATGTATTTTTTCATTCAAGGCTCTTCATCGAATCGAATGACGCGATGTATGTTGACTAATTTCATCCCGTAATCGATGTATTGTTTCAAATTCTCGCTGTAGACGACGTACTTACGTTTGTTAAATAAATTGGGAATGAGCGATCTCCAGTTATACGATCACAAATTAGAAGCAAGCAAAGAGGTCAAATTTGGGGGATTTATCCTAGATAGCAATCTCAGTCTAAAAGGTCACGTAAACTCCGTTACTGTTAGAGCTACTAAACGTATCAATTATCTGAAGATGATCAGCGGTAGAAATTGGGGAGCAAACAAATATGTGCTTCTGAAGCTCTACAAAACATTTGTACGTCTGGTACTAGAATATGGTGCCATAATAACAAGTGACCTGAGCAAAACCAACATTCAGAAGAAGGGGGGGGGGGGGGATGAGTTCTCGACTTTAGTTACATTTAGAGTTTTAAGCTGGATGTTTGTTTAACTTTTTTGAAGTGGCTACACCCCCGATAGTTGCTGGGGTGTTGACCACCACAATTGGGGCCTTTCAGAGTTGTAGCACTACATGCCTTTGCGATGTGTTTGTCACCGCATTTCATACATTGTTGCTCTCCGTTGCATTTGTGTGACAAGTGCCCAAATTTCTGACAGTTGTGACACTGAATGGGCTGTGGAAGAACACGATATTCTTCGGTTTGGTATTTTTTGTCGTTGATAATTACCCCTTTGTTTATCAGATTTAATTTCGTTGCTCTATTAGGGCATTTTACTTTTATCTTCCAAATATGGTTTCCCGTGGCTTTGGAGATTAGTCTCTCACACGAGCATCCTGGAAGGGCTTTATCAATCGAGTTTTTTCCGTTTTGGGATGGACGCGTGTGATTACGACACTGGGGTTTGGTTGTGGGTGGCTCTGTGTCTTGTTGGTTTTATTGGTCACCTTAGGGGGGGGGGGGGGGCGTTTTGGCTTTTACTTTGTCGGTGTACGTCGCGCTATCAGTTGGGCTAGCTGTCACTGTCACAATCACTGTTCCCTGTGATGTAGGCTCTGTTGCGTTAACAGAGCCCACATTTCTTGGTGTGACCACCGAGTCCTTTTCAGTAGCGATGCTCGGTGAATTTTGCTTGATAGTTTTTGTCTTCTTGACATGCCGATCAGTAGTCGTACAGAAACCATTTTCGTCTTCAACGTCCACGGTTTTCATCATTTTCACGGAACTCATTGGAGAGTTTCCTTTTCGACCGATTTTGGTTTGATGATTTTTTCAGTCGCTGCGATTTGGGGATTTTAGCTGAATTTTTATCTACCTTAGTTTCAACTGTCTCAGCGGGGGAAGCTGCGGCCGTGTTGGTGGGTTCTTCTACCGTGGAACGCAACTAGTTATCCTGACTGGGGGTAATTAGATCTGAATCGATTTCAGATAGTCCCGCCAGTGAGCTGGCGGACGCAGGTATACTCATATCTGTAGCAGCGTCAATATGTGGTGAATCAGGTGCAGGGGGAGAATGGTCCCCCTTACCTGGTTTGGCTCTCAGAATTGCCTTTTCCAATTCCCTTCTCAATTTAGCCTTTTCTTTATCTGCCTGCCGCTTCTGGGCTTGAAGCTCTGACCGCAAACCCTCTATTGTGTCATTCAACCTGGCGATTTCTTTCTGGAAGCCAGACATCATCGACAAATTTCCACTGTTGCTTATACTGCCAGAATTGAAGATAGAACTGTTTACCCGAGCTTGGCTTTGTTTATCCATTATTTATATTTGTAAATAATTCTTAAATTAATTTTTTAGGTGATGAGAGATTTTAGTTTAGTTGTATTGATTTAAATATTCGTTTTCAGCGGAACAAAATGCAGATAGAAATAGCAAGAGAAAAAATAAACACTTGCAGTAATACAAAAAGATACACAGAAATAGTGCAAAATTATGACAATTGTGTTGTTGAACTTCCGAGTGAGCGATAATCAGTTCAGTGTGAAATCACCAGTGCTGGACGATACGTCTGTTCGCTGTGAAGGCAGAGGTGCGAATGATGATGAATGAAAGGTTTTAGCGCACCTAAGGCGCGCAGGGACGATGTGAGATTTACAAATCCCTTGCGACTCGGTTAACCTTATTTTATTTCACCTGGATCACACAGGCCTAGCTTTCCTATTGCCTCAAATGGGGTCTGAGGGGGTATGCACGCGGTTAGAATTCCTGGTAGTTTACGTTGGAGTGATAGATTGTCAATAATCAATCCCTCAACGCCATTAAGACTATTAGAGAGTGGGCACTATTCGATTTCAGCTTGGTGATGGTAGAGGTTTGAGTCCCACCATGGTGGCGAGCCAGAATATAATGTTGTGCGATGGCAAATTTAAGGGAAGAAGAGAAAAGAAAACCAAACAGCAACGCCGGTTTGGCAGCGGCCCCGGTATATGACCATAGCGGTTACAAAAAAGGAGTGGAGAAAGCTCCAACAGTTTAGTTTGGAAAGCCGGGAGTCATGCATCGAGCCTTCTGGGGGATAGGATGCCGTATGTGATTATGAGAACAAGAGAAAAGAAAACCAATCAGCAACGCCGGTTTGGTAGCAGCCCCGGTATATGACCATAGCGGTTACAAAATGGAGTGGAGAAAGCTCCAGCAGTTTAGTTTTGAAAAACCGGGAGTCATCCATCAAGCCTTCTGGGAGATAGGATGCCGTATGTGATTATGAGGTATCTGGTTATCCTTCGGGAATTCCAAATGACCTCCCCCACCCGCCCCCCCCCCCCAAAAAAAAACAACAAACAAACAAAAAAACACACTCTCTCACCACAGACATACACCCTCAAGCCCTTAAAAGGGCTGTTAAATCTTTATTCAAATGTTTATTTATATAAAATGAACACTCGTCCCCAGCCAGACAAGCTTGTCTCAATCCTTGCCTGGTGTTTGGTGGTTTCTTGTGTATGTTGCAGAAAGGTAGGTTGCATCAATTCCTCCTACCCTTTGTCTGCCATTTCCATGCGTCTTCTTGATAAGAGTGTTGCAAGAAAATTTGAGAATGTTCACTTAGAAAAGTTATAGATAGAGAGAAAGATAGGTATCCGCTATTGTATATTGTGACTGTTGTGTGATTGTTGCTTTGGATGGGGTAAGGGGTGTGTTTCTTCGGAGTCCACGCCCCACACGCAGAGTTGCGAGGCAATCCTCACAGACTCAATCCTAAAGATCTCAATGAGTAGCGAGGCAATCCTCACTGACTCCACGCAGTTTAATTCTATTGAGTAATTTTAATTTACTGTGGCTTATTTTTGTTTTTTCTGTTATGGGTTCGGTTTTCGTTCAGCTTCACCATTGGTTCACTACCCTGGAGTATGTGGAGGGTTTTGTTATATAGATCTTATTAAACGCATTTCAATCGCGCTTCAGTAGAGTTGCGAGGCAGTCCTCACAGACTCTATCCTAAAGTTCTCAATGAGTAGCGAGGCAATCCTCACTGACTCCACGCAATTTAGTTATATTGTATAATTTCTTTTTTATTTTCTGGAAACTTATTTTGTTTTTCTGTTAAGGGATTGGTGTTCGTTCAGCTCAACCATTAATTCACTATCTTGGAGTCTGTTGAGGGTTTTAGTTTTGTAGGTCTTTTAATCGCGTATCAATAGTTTCTATTTTTGCTAGCTCGTGAAGTTCCTTTATCGGTGTCCATTTGGGTTTGCATAGTGCCACACGCAGGGCATAATTTTGAACCCTCTGCAGCTTCTGAATGTTGGTTTTGCTCAGGTGACTTGTTATTATGGCACCGTATTCTAGTACCGGATGTATAAATGTTTTGTAAAGCTTGAGAAGCACATCTTTGTTTGCTCCCCAATTTCTACCTCTGATCATTTTTAGAAAATTGATACGTTTAGTAGCTCTAACCGTAATGGAGTTTACGTGACTGTTTAGACTGAGATTGCTATCTAGGATAAATCCCAAAAATGTGGCATCTTTGGTTGCTTCTAATTTGTGATCGTATAACTGGAGATCGATACTGGGGACTGTTTTTTTCCTTTGCTTCTTGAAGAACGTAACTTTTTGAGTTTTGGCGGCATTGAGTTTGATGAGCCACAGGGCGCATCAGCTCTCAAGATCGCGAATGGTATCCTGTAGACGATTTTTAATTATGTTTTGGGACTTGCTGGCCGTCCAAATGCCTTTGTCGTCTGAGAACTGCGATAGTTCGACACAGTTTTTCCCTACTTTTTCTATGTCATTCACATATATTATGAAAAGAAGCGGCCTTAGAACCGACTCTTGTGGTGTTCTCGCTTCGAGTATTACTTCCCCTGACACCTCGCGATTAACCCTCATCTTGATTTTTCGGTCAGTTAGAAATGATGATATGATCCTCAGAATTTTAGTGGGTAATCCCATTTTCGCTAGTTTATATCTCACGCCACTGTGCCATACCAAGTCGAACGCTTTTTCTACATCCAAGAAGAGCGCTGTTCCGATTTCGTTTTGACTAAATGCTGTTTTCATATAATCGATAAAGGAACTTCGCGAGCTAGCAAAAATAGAAACTATTGATACGCGATTAAAAGACCTACAAAACTAAAACCCTCAATAGACTCCAAGATAGTGAATAAATGGTTGAGCTGAACGAACACCGATCCCTTAACAGAAAAACAAAATAAGTTTCGGGGAAAAAAATAAATAAATAAAATAAAATAAAAATTATACAATATAACTAAATCGCGTTGAGTCAGTGAGGATTTCCTCGCTACTCATTGAGGACTTTAGGATAGAGTCTGTGAGGACTGCCTCGCAACTCTGCTGAAGCGCGATTGAAATGCGTTTAATAAGATCCATATAACAGAACCCTCCACATACTCCAGGATAGTGAATCAATGGTGAAGCTGAACGAACACCGAACCCTTAACAGAAAAACAAAATAATCCACAGTAAATTAAAATTACTCAATAGAATCAAACTGCGTAGAGTCAGTGAGGATTGCCTCGCTACTCATTGAGATCTTTAGGATTGAACCTGTGAGGATTGCCTCGCAACTCTGCGTGTGGGGAGTGGGCTCCGAAGAAACACACCTCTTACCCCATCCATAGCAACAATCACACAACAGGCACAATATACAATAGCGGATACCTATCTTTCTCTCTACCTATAACTTTTCTATATGAACATTCTCAAATTGTCTTGCAACACTCTTACAAAGAAGACGCATGGAAATGGTAGACAATGCGTAGGAGGAATTGATGCAACCTACCTTTCTGCAACATACACAAGAAACTACCAAACACTAGGCAAGGATTGAAACAAGCTTGTCTGGCTGGGGACGAGTGTGCATTTTATATAAATAAACATTTGAATAAAACAGCCCTTTTAAGGACTTGAGGGTGTGTGTCTGTGAGAGTTTTTTTTTAAAATTTTTTATTTTTTTTTTTTTGGGGGGGGGGAGGTCATTTGGAATTCCCGAAGAATAACCAGATCTGTACCTCATAATCACATACGGCATCCTATCTCCCAGAAGGCTTGATGGATGACTCCCGGTTTTTCAAAACTAAACTGTTGGAGCTTTCTCCACTCCTTTTTTGTAATCGCTATGGTCATATACCGGGCCGCTACCAAACCGGCGTTGCTGTTTCGTTTTCTTTTCTCTTCTTCCCTTAAATTTGCCATCGCACAATATTACATTCTGGCTCACCACCATGGTGGCCCGGGACTCAAACCTCTACCATCGCCGAGCTGGAACCGAATAGAGCCCACTCTCTAATAGTTTTAATGGCGTTGAGGGATTGAGTATTGACAATCTAACACTTCAACGTAAACTGTCGGGAATTCTAATCGCGTGCATACCCCCCCCCCCCCCCCTCCCCCTCAGACTTCATTTGATGCAATAGGAAAGCTAGACCTGTGTGATCCAAGTGAAATAAAATAAGGTTAACCGGGTCGCAAGGGATTTGTAAATCCCACATCGTCCCTGCGCGCCTTCGTCGCGCTAAAACCTTTCATTTCATTCATCTCGGGGGAGGGCAGGCACCACGGGCAAGTCGGAAGCGACCGTGAGGGTTCCAATATGCTTACAATGTGCTGAGCATAGAACATCCCTATAAAAAAGTACCATGGTAAATCCCAAAATACCCTCGTAATACCATGGTATGTACCATGGTATTACCAGGGTATTTTGGGATTTACCATGGTACTTTTTTATAAGGGATGTGGCTGAGTTATGTGTATTTCGCCAGGACTAGTTCTCGTGTTTATTCCAGCACACGACCCATTTCAAAAACTGGAGTCTGATAAGTGCTGTTTGTCTTGTAATTAAGTTTATTTAGCTCAAATCGTGATTCGACATGCTACATATGCATTATTCATAGCTTCCGATCTTTTTCTGGGCCGACTTGACTCGGGGTGACTTGACCCGTTCCCGTAAAAATTTAAAATAACGTTAACCGAGTCGCAAGGGATTTGTAAATCCCACATCGTCCCTGCGCGCCTTCGGCGCGCTAAAACCTTTCATTTCATTGATCTCGGGGGAGGGCAGGCCTGCACCACGGGCAAGTCGGAAGCAACCGTGAGAGTTCCAATATGGTTACAATGTGCTGAGCATAGAACATGTGGCTGAGCTATATGTATTTCGCCAGGACTAGTTCTCGTGTTTATTCCAGCACACGACCCATTTCAAAAACTGGAGTCTGATAAGTGCTGTTTGTCATGTAATTAAGTTCATTTAGCTCAAATCGTGATTCGACATGCTACATATATATATGCATTATTCATAGCTTCCGATCTTTTTCTGGGGCGACTTCACCCGGGGCGACTTGACCCGTTCCTGCAAAATGTAGAGGCCGGTTTGGGTAAAAATGTTGGAGGCCGGTTTGGGTGTATTCGCTCAATTGTAGAGAGGTCTTGGATTCTGAGTTCGATCACTAAGCCCCTTATAGAAATCGGATATAAAAGGTATTTTATATCCGATTTCTATGCCAAACCCAATAATCTCGATTGTGCGATTTTTTCTGTTTTTGGGCGCTAAACGTTCTGCGCATCTGGCATCTACGTCAAACAAGAAGAAGGGAGCCCACTCGTGTATGAAGCTTTGTTGGAATCTTGATGCAATTTTTCATATTCTTCTCTTTCCAAAATCGTACTGACGGTTGAAAACAGACACGTATGCTGGTCCACATGGCATATAATTTGCAGCGTTTATTTGACTACATATTATCCTCAGTTGCAGCAGTGTGACTTAAATTCCGAACTGAATGTGTGACCACGTTGTCGTATCCACTCTAGCTCGAAATTCGGCCACAAAACTTCAAAAGGCAGTTGGACTGTTTGATATTCCCTACATGTACACCACTGTTGCGATAGTATTTGGCTGAATTTTATTCAGAAATGACAACTGTTGCTGAGAACATTTGAAAGGTTACTTCCTTTTTTATCATTTTTGTTATTGATGGAGGCTTGTTCGGAGTAAAGTATCTGGTGATCAGCCGAGCATATGGCTTGTGAATGTCAAATGTGGGCGAACCGGTGACACTATACACCCACCATATACTTCATCTTCTGTGGGCTTGTGAATATAAAAATTATTCCAAATGAAAAAGTCACACTAATTTAATGAGTAAATATTTGTGAATTTCGTGTTTTGAAGGTGCTGTATAATTTATACAAAAACTTCATGTTAGAGAAATTTGTCAGGTCGGGCACAACCACCAATCGAGCTATAAATTATAATAGATCATTCGGTCTATATTTTTTGACTCAAAAACAACCTTTTTTTTCGATTAACCTTTGTTGTGCAAAAAATCGAATGAAACCGCCACCAAAAGTCAAGACCTCATAACTGTTTCAACATTTGTCAACACAAAAATTCAAATTCCACTGTTGGAACTATAAGTAATTTGATTTTTAAAATATACATTTTGACGGTGTTTAGACTTTATTTTGTAAATAAATCATGTTTTAGGCTAATATCTGAAAAAAGTGTAATAACTTTGCATTTATTCGCTGAAAACGCTGTGGTTGAGCTTTTTCAATGAATAAACACGAAATTATTGGTGACAGATATATATAAAAATTTGGGTTAGTCTTATCTGGACTTGGTAAAAATTTAAAAAGTGAGACGTTTCGACCTCCTAAAGTGAGACGTTTCTGCCTTCTATGGGGCTGAAACGTCACAAACCCGCCACTGCTATACATACCTGCTTTGTTATTTTGTGTTCAGTTTTAATTTCGATAAAATAAATAATTTTCACTTGTAACTTTTCTGTTATGTTTAACATCGCCATAAAACAGGGACTCCATTCACTGTTCTGTTCCTCGATCCCTCACTGGACCTCCCTCATGTTGTTATGTGCAAAATAAAATGGATTTACGGCATCAACGAATATCACATGGGGAATAAATGGTCAAAGTAAATAATCCTATATAATTTTGATTATTATTTTATTTCATGCATTTAATGTAAGATAAATATGACTGGAATGAAAGAATATAAAAAAAACCCAAAACGTTCACATGTTCCGACACTCACCTAATTTCATGCAGTAAAAGCCCATACTCACTGGCCATTTTCGTTCTTGTGTAGGCCCCAACGGCTATTCTCACAGTCGGGGTGTGACTTATACAAAGATACCTGTAATAGTCGCAGGGGAGGTATTTTGGCTGAAAATATTGGATGCGACTTATACGTGGGAGTGACTAAAATGTGGACATAATTATACGGAAATAATCGCTTTTGGATTTGCCCGTTCTGCTGATGTTCGTTGTCATTTTCAAAATGAGTTTGCGAGGAGGTCATTGTAAATTTCGATGTTTAACGCCAAAGTATGCAAAAAACGAATGAACGGTTGTTTTGGCCCCTACCGGTTTGGTTGTTCGGTTTGTGGCAAAAACCGAACCGAAAAACCTCCATGTTCTAGCAGCGATCTCGCATGCAATTGAAATCGGAAATAAAAATAAAAAATATCGTGACTGACACAATGTTGACATTTGACGTGTGGATCCGAAAAGTTCCAATTTATCGAAAGTTCGGTGACATTAAAGTTAACTTTACAGACAAAATGGAAACACAAGAACAAGGATTAAATCCATAACCGTAATTCCAAAGAAAACACAGAGTAGGCTACATGTAGTTAAAGAAACCGAAATTACACCCCCCCCCCCCCCCAACCCCCCTTCCAAATCGACAAAAGTAAAAATTTTGAAACAAAAATGTGCAGAGATGTAAATGGATGTGAACAGATCAACACTTTCACAAGAATAGACCTGGTCTGCACGTCTAAATCCTCAGCGCATCAAACTGAGAACGAAAAGTATTAAGGCTACAGTCTTAACTCCACCCATCTTTTATTTTATGGAAATATAGTCTATGGTATCTTGCGTTTGTGGTTTTAAGATTGACAAGCACTTTTACTCAGAAATCCCTGGTATCTAAGAAAAGCAGAATATTTCAAGGTCCATCAGTGAATGTCATGAAGGATTCAGCAGGATAAGTTTGCCCACCCACCCCCCCCCCCCTCCCCCCGCCTCAACAAAATGTTCTCCAATACAGTTTGGTGTAGCCATACAGGCCTTCACGAGTCCAGAGTTTTGGTTAAAAGTGAAAATGAAATCATATAGGCTTAATTTTTTTTTTATTCAGAAAATGATGGCCCAATCGATCTCTAGGCAGATTAGACTCTTAAATGGAACGAGCTCGGTCCAACAAGACCTCACAACCTGAGCTATAATTAAGTTGATGCAAAAAAAAAAAGAAAATTTTTTCAGTTAGACTTGTTTGGGCTTATTACAGATCTATCTGTTTAACCTACCATCAGGCCTGCTATTTTCAGAATTGTGCGTAACCCATTTGTCGTTCACCTGCTCTGAGCTTTGGTAACTTTATCATTCGTTCCTCTGTACTCGATTCAGGTAACCCATTAGGTAACCTAAACATATATGTATCGCAGCTATGCTGATACGTGAACTGATGTCTCAAAGCCAAGTTCTTGCTCCTATGGGCAATATCCTGATGAATAGAGATGAGCCCTTAGGAACAACAATGATGCTGTGTTGCGGTAATTCAGATACAAATTAGTTGCAATTATAGCCTAATCTTGGCATGGGCTAGTATGCTGCAGAAGAGTATGGCATCCTTAACCAATATTTGTGGAGAGACATCAAATTATTGCCATTTTCTGATTTTGTACATGTGCTGCATCTTAAGATGATCAACAATTTGCAATGATGTTGAGCGTCAACCAATCATCAGCATAGGTGTTTGCATCTGTCTGAAGTATAGGTGCTCTGTTGGCCAATAATTGGCCAACAGAGCAGCTATACTTCAGGCAGATACAAACACCTGTGCAGCTGATGATTGGCTAATGATCAACATCATTCCACCATTCTTTCGTACTAGATCATTCAGCTTGGCAAAAATTTTGCGTGACCCGGTAACAATTTCTCACAACCCGTTTTTCGTTTGGGTGTTTTACATTTTAGGTAACCTTTGCGCGACCCAAACGGGCCGTTCGCCTCAAATCGACAGGCCTGTACCATTGAATGCAGCCAAGGGTTAACTAATAATTAAATGATGGAAACTTCTTCCATTTTCAAAAGTGGGGGGTTGGGCAGGGTTGGGCCAAAGAAATTGTATCTGAATTGATGACCCCCCCCCCCCCCCCCCAACGCCCCATTTGGGTGTCGATAGACATATTACTGTTAATTAGTAAAATTATTATAAAAAATAAACAAATAAAAAGGCAGCTATGTCCTATCAGTGATATCCAAATTACTTCAAACAGAAGTTATTTACCCAACATCAGAAATCAGTCAAAAGCCAATTTTACGGTTGGAGGTTCTCTCACAACAAAGTCAACTGTTTGGGGTGAATCGATATTCTGATCGAACATGCATTTCTGAGTTAAATGGTTAAAGAAATGCGCATTCAAATGAAAGAAAAACAGTGATCATATGTTTTGACTATTCATCAATATCATATGAAAGAACACACCAGAAAGTGCGTTTTTTAAATACGAGGGCATTATTAGCTCAACTTTGGCGAAGCCAAATTTGAGCTTTTGTCATGGCCCGTCGTCCGTCTGTCCGTACGTCAACAATTGGATACGGCTCGGGCTAGAGGCCGTATTTATGAACCGATCTTTACAAAACTTTTTGGGTACCTTTGTTATGACCGTGGGACGAGAACGAGTGTTTTTGGGTGCGGTCCGAAATTCAAGATGGCTGCCAGCCGCCATTTTGTACCGACGATGCAGAAATCTGTTTTTTGTACAGAACTTCCATATGAAAGCTCTGATTTGAATAATTTTTTGTATGAATGTTTGGTACCATGTGATACATCACATATAATACAGTTTTTTTTCTCGTGCGTAAATTGTGCAAATTAGACTAATTTTGATGTTTTTTTGGGTTACTTTCAGCACTGTAAGTGCAAATGCCAATACGGCTCGGGCTAGAGGCCGTATTTATGAACCGATCTTTACGAAACTTCTTGGGTACCTTTGGTATCACCGTGGGACGAGAACGAGTGTTTTTGGGTCCGGTCCGAAATTCAAGATGGCCGATGGCAGCCATTTTGTACAAAATTAGGTGCAATCAGATTTTTGCACAGAACTTCCATATGAAAGCGCTGATTTGAATAATTTTTTGTCTGAATGTTTAGTACCATGGGATACATCACATATAATACGGGTTTTTTTCTCGTGCAGAAATTATGCAAATTAGATGAACTTTGATTTTTTCAGTGCGACTCACACAGTAAGTACACATGTCAATACGGCTCAGAGTAGAGTCTGTGGGGGCGCGGTGGCTCAGTTGGTAGAGGTGCAGGCTGCAAGCCGAGAGGTCCTCGGTTCGAATCCCACCTGCGGCAACCGCGTTGTGTCCTTGGGCAAGACACTTCACCCCGATTGCCTACATGGGGGCATGATGACGCTGTGTACTGAGGCGTACTGCACGTCGATAGTGCGCATGTCTTCAACCAATCTAACCCTGCCTGTGCTGCGGTGCAGAGTTCAGAGTTACGATGTTGGAGAGCTGACAGCAGCTCGTCGTTGCTCGGTGGTTCTCTCCGGGTACTCCGGCTTCCTCCACCCGTAAAACTGTCACGGTCACGATTAGCCATTGTGCATAAGTATGTGACCTTAAACACCAATAAATAAATAAATAAATAGTAGAGTCTGTATTTATGAACTGATCTTCACGAAATGTCTTGGGTACCTTTGTTATCACCTTGGGACAAGAACGAGTGTTTCTGGGTGCGGTCTAAAATTCAAGATGGCTGCCAGTGGCCATTTTGTACCGAAATTAGGTCTATTAAATCGGTTTTTTGTACACAACTTCTATACAGCTCAGACTAGAGGCCATATTTATGAACCAATCTTTAGGAAACTTCTTGGGTACCTTTGTTATCACCGTGGGATGAGAGCGAGTGTTTTTGGGTGTGGTCCGAAATTCAAGATGGCCACCAGCAGCCATTTTGTACCAAAATTAGTGCAATCAGTCTTTTGTACAGAACTTCTGTATGAAAGTTCTGATTTGAATAAATTTTTGTATGAATGTTTAATAACATGGAATACATTGTTACGGTGTGGAATTATTAATGATATTGGTAACAGAAAGAAATCTGAGAATCAGCAACAATAACTATGAATTTAACTATTCTGAAATTTAATTAAAAAAAATTAATATAAAAAAAAATGATACAAAGATCTTTTACACTAATTGGGTTACAGAAAATAAAAACAATGGTACTTATCAATTATAGAATTAGTCCAAAGTACAGTTTGACAGAATCTAGTAATCCAGTGGTGAAGTATCTTCTGAAGAAAGTTACCAGCTGGTAGATGTAGTATTAAATCCAACAATGTCTCTTCAGAAACAGTATACTGTAGATTGTAATAAAATTTTCACTTAGAAATTTCAGCAGTCTCCAATAAAATATAATAAAATGCTCTGCAAAATTCAAATGGAGTAAAAATCCACGAAGTATTGGTGCCACAGGTATTTTCCAAATAATCCAGTAGAATCCTGGCTTTTCACAAAGTATTATTATTCTGTTTCACAGAAAGTATAAATTCTCTTTTCCAAGACGAATAGATTCTCTTCAAAATTCTCTTTTGGAATCAATCTTCCAAAATCACAAAGAAGCACTGCTTCTATAATAAATGCACTGTTCTGAAACAATAATAATCTCCAATGGAAACAACTGCTGTGAAAATAAGTTCTTCTGAAATGGCTTTCTAAAAAGAGTTTTTGAATTCTGTTGACAAACCTTTATATAGTAACCAGATAGAATGTCCCAGAAGAGGAAGTTTCTGCAATGTTCTAACAGTTTCTAGGGGATTCTGTTAAAGTTCAAGTAAGCAAGGTCATTGACCTATTTAAACAATTAAACAATCAACAGCTATATGTACAATATATCAGTGCAACAAAGATGTAAACAAGGTCACTGAGGGCAAAAGAGTTAGACCAGTCAGAAAATGCAGAAATAAAAAAAAAATCTTTCTCACATAATTATCAACTTAAGGATATATCAATCTCAATATAATATGGGGGCTATAACACACCCCGCCTTAAAAGAAAAAGTTTGAAGGTACTGAAAACTTTTACATAATTTTAGCAGACTCTGACTGGTTTACAATACACACACACCATAATCTTCACAATTTTATTTTTATTTTTTTTTTTTTTTTTTTAATAAACATATATACACTTGAATTGAATAGGGACCGATCATATCATTTTAAATTAGGATATTCTGGAAAGAGCATCAGCTACAACATTATCTCTTCCCAAAATATGCCTAATCTCTAAATTATATTCTTGAAGGGCTAAACTCCACCGCAATAATCTTTGATTCTTGTTTTTCATTTTATTGATAAAAGTTAAGGGGTTATGATCGGTGTAAACTGTAATTGGACATTGGGCGGTTCCTAGATACACATCAAAATGGGTTAATGCCAAAATTAGAGCCAAAGTTTCTTTTTCTACTGTAGAGTAATTCTTTTGATGTTTGAGAAATTTTCTGGAAAAATAACATACAGGGTGATCAATACCTTGGGAATCTTCCTGGGCAATATACCCACCTGCTCCATTGTCACTTGCATCTATGAATAATTTGAAGTGCTTTTCATAATTGGGACTGGCCAGGACAGGGGAATTATTTAATAAAGTTTTTATTCTGTTAAAGGATTTCTGACATTCCTCAGTCCAAACAAACCTAACCCTTTTGCTCAATAAATTGGTCAAAGGGGAGACAACATCTGAAAAATTTAAACAAAATTTTCTATAATATCCAGCCATGCCTAAGAATCTCATGAGCTCTTTTTTAGAGCTTGGTACTGGAAAATTTACAATGGCATCAACTTTCGCCGCAATCGGCCTCACCTGCCCCTGCCCCTGCCCCACAATATGACCTAAATAATTTACAGTTGCTTTGCCAAATTCTGATTTTACCAAGTTAATAGTTAGGTTGGCTTGGGTCACTTTGTCAAAAAATTCTTGAATATGCTTTAGATGATCAGCCCAATTTGTATCTGTGTGTATAATAACATCATCAATATAAGCTTCACTGTGATCTAGGTCTGCAATTAAGTGGTTAACCATGCGCTGGAATGTTGCCGGAGAGTTTTTCATGCCAAAAGGGGTTACTTTATATTGATACAACCCAAATGGGGTAACAAAAGCAGATACTTCTTTTGCTTTTTCTGTTAAAGGGACTTGCCAATAACCCTTTAACAAGTCAAATTTTGTCACAAATTTAGCATGGTCAAGTTTGTCAATGCAGTCATCAATTCTAGGAATTGGATAATTGTCTGTTTTGGTGAGGCTGTTCACCTTTCGGTAATCCGTACAAAATCGGTAACTGCCATCAGGTTTTGGCACGAGTATACAGGGCGAACTCCAGTTGCTATGGCTAGGTTCTATGATATCATTGTCCAGCATATACTGTATTTCCTTTCGCATGATCTCAGCTTTGAAAGGGTTCAATCTATATGGATGCTGTTTGATGGGATTTGCCTCTCCTACATCAACATCATGAAAAATAACAGATGTCCTACTAGGCACATCGGGAAATAAGTGTTGATATTTGAAAATTAAATCAACTAAATCCTTTCTTTGGTCAGGCAGTAAATAATCAGTTTTATTTTGTAGATCTCTCAGGACATCTGAGTTCTGTAACTTTAGAGGTACATTTTCGCCGCCTTCATGAATATCCTCTACAGGATTTTCCAGCTCATCCATGTGGGTGACTGTTGAGACTGGTAGAGAGTTTGGTTCTCTCTCATAATATGTTTTCAACATATTTATATGGCACAGCTGAGTATTTTTGAGTCTATCGGGAGTCTCAACAACATAATCAGTATCACTGATCTTGTGTTTAACAATATAAGGGCCTGAATATCTTGCTTGTAAAGCATTGCCCTTTAAAGGGAATAAGACTAGCACCTTGTCCCCAGGTTTAAAGGTGCGAAATTTCGCCTTTTTGTCATACCAGGTCTTCATATGACTCTGGGCTTTCTGTAAATGTTTATTTGCCATTTCTCTGGCCTGGTGCAATTTTTCCTTAAAAGTGGACACATAGTCCAGGAGAGAAATTTCAGGTGGCTCTTCCTCGAGCCATTTCTCCTTCAAAGCAGTGAGTGGACCCCTCACTGAGTGTCCAAACACTAATTCAAAAGGGCTGAACCCCAGAGATTCCTGTACAGTCTCACGGACTGCAAATAAGAGGAGATGTACTCCTTCATCCCAATCCTTATCATTATCCTCCCCATAGGCCTTTATCATGGTCTTCAGTGTTTGATGAAAGCGTTCTAGAGCTCCTTGACTTTCGGGATGATAGGCACTTGATGTGTACTGCTTAATTTTGAGCTCATACATCACCTGCTGAAAAATGTTTGACATAAAATTTGAGCCTTGGTCCGATTGCACTGACCTGGGTAGACCGAAAGTTGTAAAAAATTTTATCAAGGCCTTAACTATAGTCTTAGTTTTAATATTTCTTAGAGGAATAGCCTCAGGAAATCGTGTAGAAGCACACATGATGGTAAGAAGATATTCATTTCCAGATCTTGTTCTAGGCAATGGGCCAACACAATCAATAATAATTCTACTAAATGGCTCCTCAAAAGCAGGGACTGGTTGAAGGGGAGCAGGAGGAATCTTCTGTTTGGGTTTTCCTACAATTTGACAGGTGTGGCAGGTTTTACAAAATTCAACAACATCCTGTCGAAGCATGGGCCAGTAAAAACACTGTTGAATACGAGAGTAGGTTTTCCTAACTCCCAAATGTCCGGCCATTGGATTTTCATGAGCCAGGCTTATTATTTCATTCCGGTATTTAGTGGGGACAACTATTTGATAAATAACCTCCCAATCACTATTGGAGGGTACTTCTGGTGGTCGCCATTTCCTCATGAGTACATCAGATTTTTTAAAATAACAGACAGGGGAGTTTTGGGCTTCTGCCTCTGTTAGAGCCTTTTCACGTGGCTCGGCAAGGTCAGGATCACTTTCCTGTTCCTGAATTAAAGATGTCCGGGAAATGACATTCAAGGAGGTCCCCCTATCACTCTCAGGTGTAGTGGCCTCTTTACAATGTATGGACGAGTCATCACACTGACTCAAAAATGTCTGAGACAAATCAATGTCTTCAGAATCCGTAATTCTGTGACAGTTCATATCCTCAGCTTTGCTGTTTAAATCAACACAATTGAGGTTGTTATCAACCTCAGTTTTCTTTGCTATGGACCGAGTCACAGCACATGCTGGAAAGGTAAAAGGAAAACATTCCTTCAAATTAATAATACTTTCATCTGTGCTCGGCTTATCCACCACTTGAGGTTCTACAGTGACTTTGTCACCAGCTAAGTCATTTCCCAATAATAAAGAAATACCTTTTACAGGTAGAGTAGGTCTGATTCCTACTGTCACAGTCCCATTTACTAAGCTACTTCTTAAATTTATTTTATGAAGTGGGACCTTTAAAGAGTTTGACTCAATACCTGATATTAGAACTTGTGCCCCTGTAGCACTTTCTTCAGAAAATGGCAAAATGCCTTCTAACATTAATGACTGAGTAGCCCCTGTGTCTCTCAGTATTTTTATTGGTAAGGAACAGTGTTTATCCCCATCAAGGGAAACAAAGCCTTCAGAAATAAATGGCTTATAATTTTCTAAAGCGTCTTGCTTTATAACATAATTTTCAGGGCATGGAGCACATGCTAGTGCATTCTGTGAAGTAGAGGACTCATTTTTCCTTTTTAACAGCCAGCAATCAGATAATAAATGACCTGCTTTCTTACAATAATTACAAGTTTTAGTTGAACTGTTGGGTCGTAATGGTGTAGGGCTGGCATTGGATGACTTATTCTCATTAGGCTTCCGATTAAATTTAGGTGGTGAAAAGTTTGTAGGATGGGAAGGATGATTGGAAGGATGTGTTTTATCTGAAGTTGGTTTAGGTCCACTTTGGAAAGAGTTCTTGTGAAGCCAAAAATTTGTAGAGTTACGACTCATTTTATGAGTTAAGGCATAGTCATCTGCTAGTACTGCTGCTCTATTTAATGTGTCAACTTTTTGTTCATCCAGGTGGGCCTTTATATCTGAATGTATCTTTCCTTTAAACTCTTCAATCAGCATCATTTCTTTTAACTTCGAGAAATCTTTCCCAATTTCTTTGGAATGGCACCACCTATCAAATAAATTTTGCTTTTCTCTGGCAAATTCCACATGAGTTTGATTTTCGTTTTTATAATAATTTCTGAACTTCTGCCTATAGGCCTCTGGAACAAGTTCATATGCCTTGAGTATAGCCTCTTTAACAGTATCATAATTATTGCTTTGCTCAGAAGATAGAGCGGAATAGATTTCTTGGGCCTTTCCTTTCAAAACACTTTGCAGTAGCAAAGTCCAGACATCCCTTGGCCATTCTAAACTTGTTGCCACTTTTTCAAAATGTGAAAAATATTTATCAACTTCTTTTTCTTGAAAGGGGGGAACTAGCCTAACATGTTTAGTTGCATCAAATCTACTTGGAGAAATTACATATGAGCCTTGACGTTGAGATTCTAATTCTTTTATTCTTATTTCCTTTTGGGCCTGAATTTCTAATTCTTTTAAGTGCATTTCTTTTTGAGCTTCTATTTCCCTTAATTTTAGTTCCCTTTCTTTTTGAGCCTGAATTTGTTCCCTTTCTTTTTGAGCTTCTAATTCTTTTTCTTTTTGTCGAGCTTCTAATTCTTTTAATTTCATTTCATTTTCCTGCCTTTTCATTTCTTGTTGCATTTCTAATCTCTTTAGTTCCAATTCTAACTTTTTGAGTTCAAGGGCATCAGTAGGTTGTGGTTCAGAGACAGGTGACCCAGACTGAGGCAAAAGACCCTCCTCAATATAATGATTAACAATGAGCTGTTTAAGTTTATGCTTGTTCAGACCAGGGGTGGCAGGTAATTTTAGACACTGAGCAAGTTGAAATAAATCCTCCTTCTTAAGAGATTCTAAAAGGGCCAAACTAGGAGATCTTTCAAATTCAGAAATAAATTCTGTCACAATAAATACCATGATGAAAAGGTTTGCTGGTTCTCAGAATATTAATAATAATACTGAAATTTTCTAAGAAAATTTAAATGTTTTGAAAGTGAGCCAAAATAATAATTGCAATATGCAAATAAAGCTTTCTCGTAATCTTATATTCAATCTCGGCAACGAGCCCCCAATTTCTGTTACGGTATGGAAATATTATTGATATTGGTAACAGAAAGAAATCTGAGAATCAGCAACAATAACTATGAATTTAACTATTCTGAAATTTAATTAAAAAAAATTAATATAAAAAAAAATGATACAAAGATCTTTTACACTAATTGGGTTACAGAAAATAAAAACAATGGTACTTATCAATTATAGAATTAGTCCAAAGTACAGTTTGACAGAATCCAGTAATCCAGTGGTGAAGTATCTTCTGAAGAAATTTACCAGCTGGTAGATGTAGTATTAAATCCAACAATGTCTCTTCAGAAACAGTATACTGTAGATTGTAATAAAATTTTCACTTAGAAATTTCAGCAGTCTCCAATAAAATATAATAAAATGCCCTGCAAAATTCAAATGGAGTAAAAATCCACGAAGTATTGGCGCCACAGGTATTTTCCAAATAATCCAGTAGAATCCTGGCTTTTCACAAAGTATTATTATTCTGTTTCACAGAAAGTATAAATTCTCTTTTCCAAGACGAATAGATTCTCTTCAAAATTCTCTTTTGGAATCAATCTTCCAAAATCACAAAGAAGCACTGCTTCTATAATAAATGCACTGTTCTGAAACAATAATAATCTCCAATGGAAACAACTGCTGTGAAAATAAGTTCTTCTGAAATGGCTTTCTAAAAAGAGTTTTTGAATTCTGTTGACAAACCTTTATATAGTAACCAGATAGAATGTCCCAGAAGAGGAAGTTTCTGCAATGTTCTAACAGTTTCTAGGGGATTCTGTTAAAGTTCAAGTAAACAAGGTCATTGACCTATTTAAACAATTAAACAATCAACAGCTATATGTACAATATATCAGTGCAACAAAGATGTAAACAAGGTCACTGAGGGCAAAAGAGTTAGACCAGTCAGAAAATGCAGAAATAAAAAAAAAATCTTTCTCACATAATTATCAACTTAAGGATATATCAATCTCAATATAATATGGGGGCTATAACATACATCACATATTGTAAGGGGTTTTTTTTCGTGCAGAAATTATGCAAATTAGATGAACTTTGATTTATTCAGTGCTACTTACACAATGTAAGCACACATGTCAATACGGCTCAGGGTAGAGGCTGTATTTATGAACCGATCTTCACAAAACTTCTTGGGTACCTTTGTTATCACCTTGGGATGAGAATGAGTGTTTCTGGGTACGGTCCAAAATTCAAGATGGCTGCCAGTGGCCATTTTGTACCGAAATTAGGTCCAATCAGTTTTTTGTCACAAGTTCTATACAGCTCGTATTTATGAACTGATCTTCACAAAACTTCTTTGGTACTTTTGTTTTCACCTTGGGACAGGAACGAGTGTGTTTTGGGGTGCCTTTGTTATCATTGTGCTATGAGAACAAATATTTTGGGGTTCAGTCAGACCCACTCTGGGACTCAAAGATTTCTTGTCTAGTTTAGCATCTGGCTGTCACCCACCTTTACAATACTTTACCTATACATTTGTTACAGGCAACGGTCAGTATTTATGTACAGACCGTTACAATACTTTATATGTACCTCTGTTATCAGGTCATTACCTAGATGTTTGTCATTGCTGTGTCACATACTATACATGTCCATGTCTTTGTCTTGACAAGTTGAGCTACAATGTCATTGACACTTTCATTTTTTCACAACTTCCAAACAACATGTGTATGAGAAGTCCGCCATTTATCGTTTGAATGCTTTTCGCTCCGCTCAGTTCGCCCCGCCGGGTTAAATTAAAGTAATATAACTTAGTATTTAGGTCCAGAGGCTTTGAAATGAATTATTGAGGCATTCAAACTGAAGTATGTCTCCAGTGTGCTGTAAGCTTTTCACAGAACCTGAACACACTGTGTGAGTGGAAACTTCCCTACATGAGTGTTTTTGTCGTAATCAACCAACACTTACCAGTCGTCTAATCCCAGCCACTCAGTGTGTACTACTGGCAAATTATGGATAACAGCCTTGTATAACAATCCTTTGTATACTCAAATTTAATTAACTACTGTTTTCACGGAACAAAGATTTGATCTTCATAATCCTTTTCATGCCACGCCATGGTGTCCAAAAATCAACACCATGTGACACAGGCTCAGAAATGCGATTTTCACTCGTCACAAGGGCGGGTGATTGAGACGTAATACACTTGGCACGTACAGTACATGTATGTTTCTTAACCAGTCCATTACCACAAAAGGCAATTTATTTCAAGTGCTGAGGTGTGCTGATTTTAACACTTCTTGACCTCGTCTCGTGATAAAGTGAGGCATACGAATGCACAATTCAGAATAGGAGGGCTGCTGAATATTATATTATGAAGAAGTTCCGTGTCTTGATAGGCTTTTACATAAAATAGGGTTTCTTTTTTTTAATAAAATCTTAATTTTTTGTCATCCAATATATTTGGTGCAATTTAGGAAGCGGCAAAAATGACAGTTTTTTCACTTTTTTGTGATTTCAATAAAATGCTTAAGACTCGGCAGTTTGAAATAGGGTCGGTCGTGTTTGCGGAAACAAACGTATATTTTTTTTAGGCCTCATCTATCTTTGAAAAAAGAGTGTTTTTTAGTTTTTTCTCGAATTTTAATTTCTAATTATATTGTGATGCTTGCATCATGAAGTACTACAGACAACCGACTGAACACATGTACCCAGGGACCGACCTGGGCATGCGCCAGTGCGTATTTGGTTCTGAAACATCAGGACCTGGCTCTTAAATCTCAGAAATAGGCTTCTCAGTTGGCGCGTAACTTCTCAGATCATATTTTGATATTCTTTCGATGGATAATCGAGATAGACACTCTTACATGTATTATATATATGATTATCATTTATCATTGTTGTAGAGTGCTCACTTTAATGCTTGAAGTCTTAATTACCAAGCATTAATCTTCACTGTGGTTTCTGATCAAGTCTTGGCTGCCTAAATAGGCAGCCAAGACTTGAACAGAAACCACAGTGAAGATTAATGTTTGTTATAGTGTACTAAATGAAAATGATGAGAGCTATTACATACTTGCAGTGTGTGTTACAAACAGCAGTGTGACTCCGTAAATTGAAATCTGGCGCATGAATTGAAAAAATAGGGTCCGAGGCTAGAGCGTATTTTAAATAGTCCTGATCGTCCCTGAGTACCCTGTACAATGTTGTACAGCACCATGATTGAAGGCCAGTGACTTCGATCAGCTGGGAAATGGTGGCGATCTTGTACCGATTGCAGATGATAAATTCCATCGTATCTCTGCTCTGCAACTCCCTGAATATTCTATGCACTGCACAAGTTTTTAATGGGGAAACTTTATTGAAATGGCCAGATATCAAAGGGATTTTTAATAGTCAGTGACAAATATAGAATAACAGGAAACTGCTGTTTTTTTAACTGCCGGTTGTCGTAATCAGCTGATGCCCCATAACCGGCCGGTTCCGATTGCCGATTCCGATTATCGGTTCATCACTAATTAAAAAAACAATAGCGCAATTCAAAGAAATTCAAACAGGTGTCTTGAGACCTTGCAAATAATATGGCAGCCGTATAGTTTCCATATGCGGTAATAATAGTTTGCAGTGTGTTGTACTGAAATGGTTAACCGGATAATCGGTTTGAAACCAGTTAGCTGCCAAACCGATTAGAAAAACCGTGAACCAGTTATCCGAAATATCGATAGTGATCATCATTCCACGTTTAAAACGTAAATCTGCCGTTTCTCCTTTGTGATAGATTACACATCGAAGCCGCGTTGTCTATATTGAGAAATAATCGACTTTGGCATTCAAGACTTCGTTAATGATTGGCAGTTTTCGTGAGTAATCGCAGAAACTATTCCGTAATGTGTATACAAACGAACGTTGTCGAGTACTCGACAACGTTCATTTGTATACACACTACGGAATAGTTTGAGAATACTGCTTTCCAATTCCTGTAGTTTTGATCCCATATTCGGTGAAATAATGGCCACGGATATCTGGACATTATCCAGTTATAGCTCTTGTTTGTCGGTTACAAAAATGAGCCAACCATTTCAGCCCTAGTATTGTGAAGGCGATTTGTCTCATTATTTGATTGTTTTTAGCAAGTTTTTCAGCAAAATGGACATGGAAATTTCTTGAAATTTTCATTTCCATCCGTCATTTCTATCTGATGACCTTTCAAGGGCTATTCAAAATCATATTTTTTTGGTATTTAGTAGGTAGGGTTTATTGACAGGTCTTGTTTCCTTTGAGTTGTTTATGAATTGATGAACCTGGTGAGAACCACTGAGTGGTGACAATTAACCATTAGACATTGATTGTTACCATCTTTGCCAGCCCAATCTTGACCCAAATGCTAATCCAACTTACTCTTCTTTACCTGTTCTTCACAGGCACAGAAGTTCTGTAGACCTATCTGATGTGAAGCTGCAATGGAGGAGACTGAAGCTGCAATGGAGGAGACTGAAGCTACAATGGAGGAGACAGAAGAAAGCGAGAAAAGCACCAGTCCAGTTAGTGCAAAAATTTCAAAAACAACTGATGATTATGAAAAAGAAATCAGTACATTAAAGGAAGAGCTGGAATCCTGTAGAGCAGAACTGAAGGCTACAGTGGCAAGGCTTGCTGATAAGGAGGAAAAACTGGATATGGTTAATGCATATCATGCAGGACTGAAAGATGAGATTCAGAGTTTGAAAGAAGAGATAAAATATCATAAGAGAGATAAGGAATTTGCCAATGTTGAAGTGCAGGTTGATGGTGAATTTGCTTTGAAAGGTTTGTTTATCATGAGGGCTGTCACGATTAATCAATCGTCAATCGGTCATGCTGAAATCGATTAGCATTTTTGTTATTGAAGAATTGGTAAATTAATTGATTAATCGATTGTCGATCGGTCATGCCGAAATCGATTAGTATTTTTCGTTGTCGAAGAATCAGTAAATTTTTACTCCGTTTCAGAAGTTTAATAATTAACAAAAAAATTCTTGAAAAAACTTTTATTTCTAAACACGTAAAAGGTCAAGAACGTCAACATTAAACCTCAAGAAGCCGTTAGGAGTATTTGTCTTTTAGGCACATTCAAAGCTTTGATGTTCTGAACTTTTGAACCGTCAGTGTAATAATCAAGACCGGTCGTCAGTTGCGAAGTTCACAACTGACAACCGGTCTTGATTATTACACTGACAGTTCTAAAGTTCAGAACATCAAAGCTTTGAATGTACCTAAAGGATGATCGTCTTTGTTGTTTACTTGAGGTAAGTCAGCTGACTTGAACTTCATTTATAACGACTTCAAAGAGAGGGAGAGGGGGTCATCTTGGTATGATTAATTGATTATTATCGATTATTTGCAACAGTTAATCGATTCCTAAATTAAAAGATCGTGACAGCTCTATGTATCATATGCATCAAGAACGTGTTGGCAGAGATGGAAATGAGCAGATTGACTGGTGCAGTTTTAAGCTCCTGAGCAATCAGACGGGAGTAAATTGTACCAGTAAAATGTTTGTATATGAATTTTCGAGGGAATACTGTCACCAAACACCAGAAACCTTAACCCTTTGAACTCTAGTGGTATCTTCCATGCCAGTTCAATGGCAGCAATTAGAAGAGTCCATATTCATTATTTGGTGTAGATCAATCAATATTTTCAACATGCAGCCTCGGGGCTGCACGTTGAAAATATTGATTGAGCTACCCCACACATTTACTGAACAGCCATCCTATTTAATGACATTACGACGTACATGTATCATGTTTCTAGCCAGAATAATAGCTGCTTGGGTTCAAGGGGTTAAATGTATAAGGAATTGCTGAATTATGGCAGTAACTTGCCACTGGCCACAGGGTGCTACTTTCTCAAAACAACAGACATTTATATGCCCTCACAGAATATTAGTGCTCCACAGCATTTTTCAACAAGCACATTTTTTAACTCCCAGAAAATAGAAAACATGGGTGCTGATGGGAGCAATTGCACTCACACCCATCTCATTTCCTGGACTGCGTGTTGGTTGTAAATGAATTGTCATGCAAGTCAAAATACACCAGTGAAATATCAAAACTATTTACCTGTATTAGAGCACCAGCTGAGATGAGTGACACAGAATTCTATACTTGTGGCATAGTCTGTTATTAAATAAATTACTTCCACTTCCCCCGATGAACCCTGGAAAGTGTAGAAGTGCCTGTTTACTGTTGTAAACTACAAGTTCTACTTTACTGGTAAACTAGAACCCAGGTAATCAATGCTTTTGGTGTAAGTCCTCTATTAAATTTGACTGCAAAGGTATAAACGATTGACTGATCTTGACTTCATAACTAGGTGGCAGTAATGATATAGCCATAGATGCTGGAAGTGACGATAAACCTTAAATAATAAAGTCTTAGTTGGTTGTGATAGATGGATGAAAATGCTTTAAAATATTAACCTTGTATAATCTGCAAGCAAGTATACAGGTCATCATCAAAGTTCTAAAATTATCTGAGTTGCAAATACAATACTTTCAGTTTTGGTTCTTTCAACTGCAGGGCTTAGATTTTTCGACGAGAATCTGAGACTCGATTCACGCAAAGATTTGCGCAACAAAACCAATGAGAATCCATGTAGAAAAAGCTACATTGGGTAAAGGGTTAACATGTGTTATCAGTATACAACAGGGATTCAACCATGGAGGCCTCATGGCATGCTGAGGCACTCATAGCAGGTATGGATTCTCGTAACCATTTTGCGAGAATCCAGTATTCTCCCAAATTTAGATGAAATTTAAGCCTTCAGGCTGTGAACTGTAAAATTCTACCAACACAAGGCCAAACTTGGACTCTAAGGCCATAAAATAAGTTTTGTGCATTGGTACATGTACATCCATTGGACGTGTACCACACCAAACAATTGTTCCATATACAGTAAAACCTGTCTTGAGAGACCACTGTCTTGAGAGACCACCTGTCTTGAGAGACCACATCTGCCAGGCACCGATTGGTTTTACTCTACAATAGACCTGCTATGGGAGACCACCTGTCTTGAGAGACCACTGTGACCTGGTACCAACTTGTATTCTTATGCCATAATGGACCTGTCTCGAGAGAACTCCCCTTTGAAGACTGAAACCATGACAAAAACGTTGTACCTGTTCTGGAATTGGAAAATTCATTGTGGTTATACTAACATAATTAAAAGTATTAAAAGCTCTTAATTGAGTTTCAATTGCTATTCAGTTACATAACTCATTAAAGATTGAGATGTTTTTATAAGACCCCTGTGAAAAGATTACGATTATTGCGGAATAAACAATTTCATACATACCTGAAATGTGACAGTTAGGATTATAAAAAAAAATTTGTGTTAAAAATCTTTAATGAAGATTTTCAACACTAATTTATTTTTATAATTTTTATAACAGTCCATTTCAGTTTGTTACAAAAACTTCATAAAAAAGAACAACTACAAAGTAATTACAAAAATCCATTCTTCTCCATTTCTGAATTTTGTGGTTGGTTATTCACTGACTTGAGAAAACCTGAAACCTGTTATGAGAGACCACATGCCTTGAGAAATCACTTTTGTGTGACCCAAAGGGCGTTCTCTCAAGACAGGTTCTACTGTATCAGTATTGTACAAATGAAAAAAGATAGATACAGTGTGGCCCCCGTGAACTGGTCACTTTACACGGATGGGCAATATTTCCATTGAATCAATAATATTGGATTCCAAGCACTTTTTATAGGAATAATCATCAAAAATTTGAACCCGGTGCCTCATTAGTTAAACTTTTGCTGTTGATGATTGTTAATACATGTACCTGGTAAATGCATGCATGGACATCACTGCCCACGCATGTATTACAACTTGTCCATGGCAACTGTATTGCTTAACTGATTGTCAGACTTGATCATCCAGAAAAATGTACCAATACAAATAGTGGCCGTCTTGAAATTTTTTTTCACCTGATCAAGTGTTTTGTCGTTAGCATTCACCTAACTGCCATGAGAATGAAATGAGATTTTGTACCATGAGTTTTTATTTTTTGTTAAATTTTGCCCATGAGAGACTTCCTTTATGATCTCTATTACAACTTTGGCGGATGGGGTGGGGGGTGTCATAATCTATGTTTTGGGAGCAAAAACTGAATATATACACCAGTGCGTCAAGATTCCATGAATAAAATACTGCCTAAAGACCTCATCAGGAAAAACAAACGAAAATATATGTAGCACCTCAGATTCAATGTCCTTGCATTTCTTATTCAATAGCTGAGATTGCCCGTTTTGTTTCCTCTCAAACATTTGTTATAGGAACATAGCTCAATATTAGCCACTTTCATCATCTCACAAAATGTACAGTTCAGATGGAAATCGTACATAAATAATGTTGAAATAAAAGATTGAGTGTAACATTTGTACTTACGCCACCTGCCGGAGGCGCGGTGGCTCAGTTGGTAGAGGTGCAGGCAGCAAGCCGAGAGGTCCTCGGTTCGAATCCCACCTGTGGCAACCGCGTTGTGTCCTTGTGCAAGACACTTCACCCCCATTGCCCACGTGACATTATGTACTAAGGCGGACTGCATGTCGATGGTGCACCTGTCTTCAACCAATGCTAACCCTGCTTGTGTGGAGTTGGTATGTGTTGGAGCTGACAGTTGCTTGCCGTTGCTTGGTGGTTTTCTCCGGGTACTCCGGCTTCCTCTACCCGTAAAACTGTCGCGGTCATGGTTAGCCATTGTGCAGAAATATATGACCTTAAACACCAATAAAAAGAATAAATAAATATGCCACCTGCCATGCTAATTCCAATATCACTTGTCCTTACCACTGTTTTAAATGCAAATTTAAGGTTTCCAAGCAATGTCTACGATGAACTTACAGGGTAATATTCCAACTACATCATCAAGGCACGCCTTGAATGAAGGCACGCCTTGAATGAAGGCATGCCTAGAACGAAGGCATGCCTTGATGACATAGTTGGATTATTTTATCAGTCGGGACTTGAGTCATCACAGTCAGAACAAATCGGGTTTATAGCAGCCCAACCCCCATCGACCATCTTCAAGATGCCACTGATTCAATTTGAGATTTGATAAGATTTTGAATAATAGACATGATTTGATTCAAGATTCAATTCAAATTGAAAATGTTTCATTCACAGGGCTCTACTGTTCAGGAGTACACTTTTTAAAGGCTAAATAGGGACCTGCGAACCGTTCGAGATTCGGCTCGACTCGAAACCATCGCCGAGATTCGATTCGACTCGATACCTCACCGTCCGATTCGTATTTTTCGAACCGACCTCTGTTCAAACGGCGAATTATATGTGCACTCGCTCGCATCAAGAACACGGCGTCATACGTTAACGATAGTGTAATAAATCGCTCTCTGAACGTATTAGCTCTCCAATTTTGTTGATTATTAAACCCCCGGGCTACCGTACGATCTCTGAGGGTCAGGGAAGATTCGTCCCCGGGAATATTCGTCCCGGGTTTTTGAGAATATTCGTCTCCGGGAATATTCGTCCCCTGTAGGGGACGAATGTTCCCACCTGAAGGGGACGAATATTCCCACTGAGCGGGGACGAATATTCCCGGGGAGGAATATTCCCAGGGACGAATATTCTCGGGGACGAATCTTCCCGATCCCATCTCTGAAGGACGACGTCATGAGGCTGAGCACGAGCCACGATCACCAAGTGGGTAGAATAAAACTGCGAGTCTATGAGTTCAGAATCAATTGGTCTGGAATCGAGTATTCTCGCAGTGCGAGAATACTCGATTCCAGACCAATTGATTCTGAACTCATCCAACATGCAGAGTACCGGTATTGCAGACTATGGAAGCACGAATGTCGCCGTCGCGCCGGTTTCAAGGTTCGAGAGTCGACTCGACTCGATACCAGAGGGATGATTCGGCTCGAGATTCGGCTCGAAGTTTTATCCCCGGCTCGCAGGTCCCTAAGGCTAAAGTACCCAGAAAGTGATGGCTTAACCCTTTACCTAACCCCAAAAGGCAGACGACACATGTGAACAAAATTCTCGAACAACTAATGTTTTTCATTTTTTTTGCGTCAAAAACATAGCTTATGACCCCTCATTGGAACGAGCTTGATGATCTCGTTCCAATGAGGGGCCATAAGTTATGTTTTTGAGACAAAAAAATGAAAAAAATAATGAAACTTGAATGGTGATTTTGGTGAGTAGTGTTGGCCAGTTTTGGCTGTTATGTTGGGTAAACTTCAGCAAAATAACCCAAGATCAGGGATGCAAAAAAATGAAACATTTAAGATAACCCAATAAAGGTTGTGTCAAAAGAATCTGCATAACCCTTTGGAGCCAAGATGACCCCAGTTCGATAGAACTCTTTTTTGTCATTGTTTTTTACTGGTTGAGTGCTGAATTAGTTTTGGTCATCAACATTTGCTTGTCTTGAACTTTTGACTGAAAGACGTGTGAGCTCTATTGATCACTCTTCATCTGACGTCCATCATAAAGGTGATGTTTCAGCCTTCTCCTCCCAAACTGTTGTACAGAGTCCAGTAACATTTCGTGTGAATGATGACTGGGGAGGTGCAATTCAGTTTTGTTAAAATTGATATGCCCTCCCCCCATGGGGAGCAGGTGGGGAAAATTAACCCAATTTAAAAAAAATCTGGTTCTCATGATATGTGCTATTCAGCTTCCTTTTGAGGTGATCATTAAAGTTTGTTCAAGAGAGGTTTGAGGGGCAATATTTTCAATTCTGGGAGGGATAAGATTTTTGGCTCACCCCAAATTTCTGTTTTCAGAACTGATAGGCGGATTTAACTCTTTACCTAACATGAAAAGCAGACAACACTTGCAAAAAAAATTTTGGATTATTCATTTTTTTCATTTTTTGTCTCAAAAACATTGGTCATGACCCCTCATTAGAACCAGCTCGTTCCAACGAGGGGTCATAACCTATGTTTTTGAGACAAAAAATGAAAAAATAATGAAAATTAATTGGCGATTTTTGTGAATGGCGTTTGCCAGTTTTGGTCGTTAAACCAAATTTGTATGTCACAGTATTGGATCATAATTACTCAATTCATGCAAAAGAAAAAAATTCTTGCTTCTTCATGGGAACCCCAGGAGATCAAAATAGAAATTTTTTCAAACATCCAGATTTCCAGAATCGCATGGTACAGAGAAATGTTATTTGGCAGATTCTTCATGCCTGTTGAATGGAATGAGCAAAAAGAAATTGCAATCGGTTGTGTCATAAGATACCGTATGGGAGGGGGTGGGGGGAGTACAAAAAAATGCTGAGTCAGCATATTTTCAAAAATTAAAAAATCTTCTCCAGAAGCACATGTCAAAATCTTTTGATATTTGATATACAACTCATTGGCATTGCACTTGTTTGTAATAATGCTATTTCCTTGTGGAACTTCCAAGATGTTTGACAGTGCTTGTTCTCTCAAACCACAGCCATAGTCAGAGGAAAGAAATAACAGTAAATAATAAATGACAAATTATTGTTAAAAAAAATCCTTAAATCATTTTGTGAAGAATCAATGTGCAGTTGTCAGGTGAGCACTTAGCCCCCTTGGGATAAGATTTAGGGGGAGTATCTAGAGGTACTCTCCCATACAGGGCTTATACTTTGATGAGAATCCGAGAATCGTTTCCCACAAAGATTTGTGCAACAAAACCAGGGAAAATCCATGAAGATTCGCACTGCCCCTCAGCTAGGATTCATGGGAAAGTTAATTTAACCCTTTATCTAACATAGCAGCAGCAAATTAACCACTATTGAGATGAACGTGATGTGAAGTATCCTGACACTTTTGTCAATAAATTTGTACAAATACATGTATGGCTGTCATTTCAACTGTCTCATTGAGCCGGTTCCACTGACATCCATATTTGTAAGGTTTTATTGGTAAATATTGTGTTTTCAGTATAGAACAGGTGCTCAACCATGGTGGCCTTATGGGATCCGGGGACACTCGTAGCAGGTATGGATTCTAGCAACCATTTTTGCGAGAATTCAAATGGATTCGCTCAAATTTAGATGAAATATAAGCCCTGTCCATAATTTGTAACAAGGCAAATCCACTCAAACTTAATAAATCCAGTTCTGGGGGTGCGGGGGCATTGCGATAACTGTTTCTCGTCAGATCACCGCAGTTAAGCAATGTCGAGCCGCGTTAGACCTTGGATTGGTGACCGTCTGACGATCGATTTGGACTCCTGCATTGTGTCCTTGGGCAAGGCACTTCACCCTGATTGTCCACATGTGGGCATGATGACGCCGATGGTGTGCATGTCTTCAGCCAATCTAACCCAGTCTGCTGCAGTGCGGAGTTACGATGTTGGGGAGCTGGCAGCTGCTCGGCGGTTCTCTCCGGGTAGTCCGGCTTCCTTCACCCGTAATACTCACCAACATGATATGACCTTGGCTGTTAATGTGTCGCTAAACCCTAATAAATAATAAGTAAATAAATAAATCCAGTTCAAAGATAATATGAATCATATCCAAAGAATATGAATGCTTTAAGTTGTGGCACCTGCACTTCAGAATAAAGATAGTGATGAACCGATTATCAAAACTTTCTATCAATCGATTACCGGTTAATTCTCTGCTGATTATGCCAATGCCGATTCCGATGGTTGAAGTAGGACACTGAAGAAAATCTGTTGGTGCCTGTTATACTACAGAATTTCACTGATAAATCATCAATTACGAAAGCTTAATACTACATAAGTTCTCAGAGTATGCATATTTAGTGCTGGGCAATATTAGCCCAAATAATATTTGCATTTTGGTTGGGGTGTGGGGAAAAGATTGTTATTAACGATACAATCACACGATATTGTTCACGTGAAGATTGTGTTGTATTCCGGTAAATAGTGTTAATACGGTTTTGTGTGAGGATACAATACGGTACACTTGGCTGTATTAACCAGGAATATACTGAGCACACATACTTTGTGTCTTAAATGAATAATAATTTTGATCAATGTTAATGTCGTTGTGAAGTCGTATGACAAATGGTTTACCAGGGCTTGCATTTTGACCAGGCCGATCGGCCCCGGCCTGGTAATCGTCCGCAAAAATAATCAGATGCGGCCGATCAATTGGCCCCGTCATCAATCTATTTTCCCATTCTCAGCAAATCAAGCGATGAGCGATTGCGTAAAACAAAATAACTTGCGACAGTCGGACTGGGTTTATTTGTGTACTTCTGCTGGGGATGTATTAAAAGACGCTCGTAGATGAAAACGTCGGGTTTGGTATGGCGAAAATAAATGCACAAACCTTATATGGTGTAACGACTTTGAATCCTTTATTTATTACCACATTCCACTGCGATTACTGTTTGATTGCCTGGCATAAGTTTTATACGTATGGTGGGAAAAGCCATACGAATATCATTGGC
Source organism: Pictodentalium vernedei (assembly GCA_031216915.1). Classification (NCBI taxonomy): domain Eukaryota; kingdom Metazoa; phylum Mollusca; class Scaphopoda; order Dentaliida; family Dentaliidae; genus Pictodentalium; species Pictodentalium vernedei. The sequence continues at coordinate 410,875,845 of CM062293.1, read as the reverse complement.
AGACTTAAAAAAAAAATTTGTGTATGACTGTTGTCAACACAACCACGTGCGTCTATTATAATAAAGAGAATAAACATAACCTCTGATTGATTGAGCGTTTATTCTGAAATGTTTACACAAGAATTTGTAATTTCTGCATCTTATGTGGATCCCTCCCTCCTTCCCCCCCCCCCCCCCCCCCTCCAAGCAGTCTTCGAAAATAACCTGTCACAAAACAAAGCAATTACAATTGATTTGGAAAGAATATACACTGAACACGTACTGGTTCATGCATTAATTATTCGTGTGTGATTTATATTATGGGCGTTTTTAGGAAATACATGTAATTGACGAGAGAGTGCATGATGTCAAGTTTGTTGATCTTCAACAAAGTGAATTTGAGAAAATAAAAACAACACCGTTCTTGCTTCGGAATGGATTTTATTTTAATAAAATAAAATCACTTACTCCCTTTTGACATATCAAGACAGGCAACAATCCATTTCTGAAACGTTAGATGAAAAAGGAAATCTGCATCGTCCTCCAGGTAAATGACAACACGTTTCTACTCACCTAATTTCGCTTCAAATTCACCTGCGCACCACCGACTTTTAAAGTCTTCGAAACTGAGGGAGTAGGTTTGAACACAGATTGGGAACCTTGTTTTGAACATGTAGAAAGGTGGGTGGGGGAGGGGGACTAAATCACAAATATGTTCCAAGATGCAAGAAACGAATCAGGATGGTATTAATATTGCCTGGTTAATAGCCCATAGCAAATTAATAAAAGACAATTAGGTTGGAATTATTAATCATTCATAACAAATCATCAAATAACACAATGTACATGCAACATCAATATTATGTGCACATGCAAGTGTTAAAAAATAAATCAGCCCCAGTGATGAAAAATCAGCCTGGTCGACAACTTCACCAGGCCTATCGATCAGCCTGGTCATGATTCTAAAATGCAAGCCCTGGGTTTACACGTATGTCAGAATGTATTATTCAATGTTATTTTTCAACTGTTACCTCCCTTGATGTGTTTCTCTAATGTTTACATGAACTCTTCAATCTTCGGGAAATGGTGGCGATCTCGTACCGATTGCAGTTGGGAAGTTCCGTAATATATCTGCTCCCTAAATTTTCTGCTATGCTCTACACACGTTTTTAATAGGGAAACTTTATGGAAATGGCCAGATATCAAAGGGATTTTTAATAGTCGGTGTTAAATATAGAATGACCGGAAACAGTCATTTTTTAACTGCCGGTTGTCATAATCGGCCGATGGCCCATAACCGGCCGATTCCGCTTGCCGATTCTGATTATCGGTTCATCACTAAATAAAGACCAAATATGGGCTTCCAGCACTCTACCAGTTTATGAACAAAAAAATAAAATGTCTCTGTAGCATGTTCAGTTGAACTTCCTTGCGTTCTTGATATAGTCTGGGAGCCCAGCCAGGTTTAATTATCATCTCGAGTACAAAAGGTTTAGGACCTCTAGTGAAGAGAGGGAACATGGGTGACCACTGAATGGCATTTCTTAAGTTTCGTATCTTGTGCAAATTGTAGATGGAGCCACTGTTCATACCCCCAAATTTCAGTTTAATTAGCATGGTTGAGTACATCAATCAATCATGCACCTAAGCCCTCTATATTGAACCCCTATTATGGAAATGTATTTCTTAAGTGTTAGCTCCTGTGCTAAGACCACTTAAGAAGGGCCTTAATTAGGCCTAATTAGTGTTTTAATTAGCATGATCGAGTACATCCACCAAACCTATGCCAAAACGTTCTTTAGGCTGCCCATATATATGAATGGCATTTCTTAAGTTTTGTACCCTGTGTTAAACCTACTTAAAAGGTCAAAGGTCGTAATTAGCCTAATGACCACTTTAATTAGCATGGTCGAGTACATCAATCAAGCCTGTTCCAGGTTGTTCCACATGGGTCCCCGTTTATCAGAATGTATTTCTTAAGTGACAGTTCCTGTGCTAAGACCAATTAAGAAGAGCCTTAATTAGGCCTAATTAGTGTTTTAATTAGTGGGATCGAGTACATCAATCAAACCCACGCCAGAATGTTCCTTAGATTGTCCAGATATGCTAATGACATTTCTTAAGTTTTAAATCCTGTGCTAAACCTACTTAAGAAGAGGTCAATGGACTTGAGAGAATCACACAAAATCGAGAATTCAAAAATAATATGATTATTCATGACAAAACTTAACAATACAAACTTGCAGGTAATACATATACAAAAGTTTTCCAAACAGCCAGCGGGTGCCTGTGATCCGCAAAATTAAAATGAGCAAAATATAAAATATTGAAGGAATTTCTGTTACACCGCAAAAATAACCCTCCACAAAAATTTTCCTTTTTACAGTATCTGAAAGCTTTTCCTCCATGAAATTGCTAATTGAATCTTCAAAAAACCTTACAAATTTAACATTTAAAATAATACACTGATTTATCGCACACTCTCTGTGTATAAATTTGACTAGATAAGGAAAGAAAGATAAAATGTTGGCTATAATGAAATTCTCATTAACATAGTAACAAACAGCTTATCTATTAGTGACTAGATTAGTGGGAGATACTGATTTCTGTGACTCACAAGATTACTTATTATTTATTTGTTTTTTGTTTAACAACACTTCATCAACCAGGGTCATACCGTGTCGGTGGTAGGCTTATTAGAGGGGGGGGGGGGGGGGGGGGGCTGCCATAATCCTAGACAATGCTATGTCGCTGAACAACATACTACACAGCACAGGCAGGGTTAGATTGGTTAAAGAGAAGTGTACCTCTGCGTGAAGTATGTTTCAGTACACGGTGTCATCGTGCCCCTATGAAGGCAAGTGGGGTGAAGTGCCTTGCCCAAAGACACAACGTGGTTGCATAGGCCCGTACGGAAATTTCATGGAACAAATCAAATCTCGAATCCAATCGGGAATGATATCGAATCAAATCTCAAAATGACTAGTACTTGTCCAACTATGAACTGTTGTTCACCCCTTATGGCTACTCTCCATCGCCAGGGGCTATATAAATCGAGTTAACCCGGCATGATAGCTGAGTTTGTGAGATCCACAAAACATTCAAACTGTTTGGCTGCCAGGCAGTTTGAATGTTATTCTCTGGATACTCTGGCAGAGATGACATGGACTATTCTTATAATTTCTGTGGAAATGGTAAAATTGAACGGGTGGCTTCATTGCTCAAAAACTGAACTATCAGCAGAATGGACTTATTTCTTTTTATTTCATACCCGAACAGCAATAGCTCAAACTAAGCATCTGTATGTTCTGCGGGATTTCTCGATTTGATTCGGTGATATTCGAACTGGGGGGGGGGGGGGGGGATTCTAAGTCGATCTCGAGTATGGTATTGATGTCGATATTTCGAACATTCGAAATGTTCGAATATTGACATCAATACCATACTCGAGATCGAAGCCTTGCGGAGGTCTATGGTTGCACAGCCGGGATCCGAACAGAGGACCTTTCAGTCTGAAACTCTACCAACTGAGCCACCACGCCTCGTCCTACAAGATATCCCCATTCTACCAAAATCAGTAGGCCAAATTTATATAGTTTCAAATTTGAACTTAAAAATCTGAAATTACATGTATTTTACTATGAAATAATTACTGGAAATGAGTATTTTGCAGGCTATTCCACAAAATATTTTCCACAAAATTATGATAACCCCTTTTCAATTGGCACGTAACAAATCTTTTCAACAGCAACTGATGATTTACCCTTAAACAAAGCTACTCCTCTTAACGCAAATGTAATAAAATGTTAGTAAAACACATGACAGTCACCCCTTTAAGGAGTTTTTCTTTCTGATCAGTTAATCTTTGATCCAAAACACCTGTCAAGTCATATGAACTTCAGTTCATGGTTACTTTACTGTTCTAACCGTTCAGTCATCGTCATCAGAGCTCTCATCACTGGAAGCTATGGAGAGCTGCTCATCAGCCTCTTCCACCTCTTCAACAATTTCCTCATACATGTAAGTCCCATTGTCGTTATCAGGAATCAGACTTTCTGGGAGCTGTGGTCCCTCATGCCAAATGAACTGGTAACAGCCGTTTTCCAATTCCCAGCCGTCTTCACCTGATGGATGCTGCTGAATATCGTTTGAGTCGGCATTGACCCACATTCGAGCAACGAAGGCTGCACGTCTCATGTGCATGTCGACCTCTGCTTCACATGGTGGGATTGAACTCGCATTGAGACCCTTCAACTTATCCAGTGGCTTCTAGGCCCTTGCCTTCGGACCATAGCTCTTCTCAAATACCTTGTATCTGTGGGCATTCAGACTGACCTTCCGTGTGCCCTTATCCTTGGCGCCATACATACTTGCAGTGAATCTGTGAACAATCTTTTTTGTTGTTTGACTGATCTGTGCTGTTGTTCCCAGTTCCTGGGGGGGGGGGATTCTAAGTCGATCTCGAGTATGGTATTGATGTCGATATTTCGAACATTCGAAATGTTCAAAATATTGACATCAATACCATACTCGAGATCGAAGCCTTGCGGAGGTCTATGGTTGCACAGCCGGGATCCGAACAGAGGACCTTTCAGTCTGAAACTCTACCAACTGAGCCACTGTGCCTCGTCCTACAAGATATCCCCATTCTACCAAAATCAGTAGGCCAAATTTATATAGTTTCAAATTTGAACTTAAAAATCTGAAATTACATGTATTTTACTATGAAATAATTACTGGAAATGAGTATTTTGCAGGCTATTCCACAAAATATTTTCCACAAAATTATGATAAGCCCTTTTCAATTGGCACGTAACAAATCTTTTCAACAGCAACTGATGATTTACCCTTAAACAAAGCTACTCCTCGTAACGCAAATGTAATAAAATGTTAGTAAAACACATGACAATCACCCCTTTAAGGAGTTTTTCTTTCTGATCAGTTAATCTTTGATCCAAAACACCTGTCAAGTCATATGAACTTCAGTTCATGGTTACTTTACTGTTCTAACCGTTCAGTCATCGTCATCAGAGCTCTCATAACTGGAAGCTATGGAGAGCTGCTCATCAGCCTCTTCCACCTCTTCAACAATTTCCTCATACATGTAAGTCCCGTTGTCTTTATCAGGAATTAGACTTTCTGGGAGCTGTGGTCCCTCATGCCAAATGAACTGGTAACAGCCGTTTTCCAATTCCCAGCCGTCTTCACCTGATGGATGCTGCTGAATATCGTTTGAGTCGGCATTGACCCACATTCGAGCAACGAAGGCTGCACGTCTCATGTGCATGTCGACCTCTGCTTCACATGGTGGGATTGAACTTGCATTGAGACCCTTCAACTTATCCAGTGGCTTCTAGGCCCTTGCCTTCGGACCATAGCTCTTCTCAAATACCTTGTATCTGTGGGCATTCAGACTGACCTTCCGTGTGCCCTTATCCTTGGCGCCATACATACTTGCAGTGAATCTGTGAACAATCTTTTTTGTTGTTTGACTGATCTGTGCTGTTGTTCCCAGTTCCTGGAAAGCCTTCTGGAAGTCTGCATCTTTTTCAATCTTGGCATATGGATGCACCTTTCCGCTCCTAACAAATGATGAGGTGTAGTCGCTGCCGGTGTATGCGTGGAATCCCGGTAGTGCAGCGCATATCTGAGGAACTACTGTCTGGCAAATGGCTGTAAGGTTGACATATCTTCGAGTTTTCCTTTCAGCAGTTCCAGTATCCACCCACAGAGTCGAGTCAAATTTACTGCAGTGATATAGCATAATGACAGCTATGTCTGTGTCCGATGCCCTAATGACGATGTCACCATTTGCCCCTTTGTCATCTACGAATTTTGCATGTAGGCAAACCTTGGTGTCCGCCTCCTCGTGGTTGTTCCTCAGTCTCTCAACCACATCTCGGTGAATCACTCCATCAGCTACCTGGAAGTAATAGCATTCACCAAGTATGTCCAAGTAGAGATGTCTCTTCCCTATGATAGCGGCATAACTCGGATCCTGCCACTCCCGTGCCAGGAATTGAGGAAGCTGGGTTTTGAAGGATCTGGAGTTTAGGGCCTCACTGAACTGGTTTGGTCTCCTTTGTTCTGGGCATGTTATCAGATATTCCCTACACACGTCTTCGGTTCCTCTCCTGAGATGCTCAGAGTCTTTCAACGATGGCTGTGGGTAATCATCAAATACCAAGTGGACCTCATCTGTTGACATGGCCATAGTTTTGATAAGAATGGTTCTTCCCAGTCCTCCATAGGTTTGTGGCAACTGTGCCTGTGGTGGTAGTGTATGCAACAGAAACTGAGCGTCTATTATACAGGCTGTCGTGTTCTTTGGACTCTTCTCATTTTTCTCACCAGCCTTCGCTTCCAGTAGGTCGAAGAGAGCACTCTCTTCTGTTTTGGTCATGGTTCCATCAGTGCTACCAAGTGACAGAGGAACAGGTTTCAGTGGAAATTCAAACACGTATGGCAGGTCAAGATTTCTCCTGGTTGCTAGAATAACTAGCTGACCCATGAGATCCCTTGTACACTTCAACTCAGGTATCCTCGTGTCCTTAGTGGTTCGATTCTTGGCTCCGTCATCAACGAATGTTTTCAATGGCGCTTTCGGTATTCGCTCTTCAAATCTTGTTGGTTTGATCAGACAGGCTTCTTGGAATTCTTTGTGGCATCTCTGTCCAGTTTCTGGGATGCTCAATAGGCTTTCTTGAACTTGGCTACTGGCAGACTTTCCAGTGTGTATGTTGAACAAACATCTTTGTGAGGTTTCTGTCTGTGCATCTTGTTGGAAGGGATTGCATGATTCCTTAATTTGTTTCAAGACTTTTCTCAAATCCTTTGTGTCACGACCAATCCTTGCTTGTTGAAGTTCAGCTGTTGTGTCGTCCTTACAGACAAGTCCAACCATCTGTTGAACAAGACTAATGAACGAGGCTCGAGTGGCTTTGGTGATCATCCAGCGGAGACGACAGCTGTAGTTGTTTGTAGCAGAAGTGATACCACTTAAACGGGAGGCAGCATCAGCGTTAACGTTTTGCTCCAAAGTCAAATCTACGGGAACTCTGCTGAAGGAATGTTGTGTTCGCCGAATACTAAAGCTCCTTGTTCGAGTATTTCACGTAGACCTGGGTGTGACTCGTCGATATTCAAGAGATCAAGCTGGAACTTTGTCAACCATCGAGCGTAGTTAATGTGATTGGTGGCGAAGAACAGGTCAATGATGGGATTTAGTGCGAAAATGTACATTGGTATGTCATTTGTTCTGATCGCCCTCTCTAGCATATGGTAATGTTGTATGTAATCCACGTACATAATCCAAAACCTGGAAGTGGCACCATGGTTTCCAGACCGCGTCTCCTCTGTGTACCTCTCATAGGCTCTAGCTCCATCCTGGAACACCTCTAAACAAGTCAAGGACTTAAGTGGGCTCTGCTCTTTGAATACACTTATCAGCAACTCTGTGAATTGGTCGCGCTCTTCATAGGTCATTAAAAACTCCTTAAAATGAAGAATTTCAAAGAAAGCCAAGATCGGATGCAGCCTCATGCATCTATTGAAATGCTTCCCTGTGAGAAACCCATTTAGTGAGTCTGGTGCCAGAACTTCTGTCTCTGTAAGCATAACAGGCCCACCAGAACTAGCCACAATTTTCCCTATGGCTTTAAAGAAGGCCATTTCGATGTGAAATGCTCCAGGCATTACAAAAACGTCGTCGAATCGGGGCGCTTCTGTGACCTGAATTTGCATTGTTGGCTTTGCTGCGTTAAGATCATACGAGACAATTCCATACTTAAGCCCACACTCTTGGGCACATTTCTGTGTCCTCACAAGAGTATCTTGTACAACGTCAAGTCTGGTAATGGGCTCCTTCATGTTCGCCATATAATAGACGTTTTGTTTTGGAAGTTGGTCTTCGTGCAAAGTGGAATTAAAACCAACCCACATCGGATGCTTGTCAACCTCTACAGCATGGCCCGCCATCCATAGAAAGTCAAGGTTCTTGGCTTTGCTACTCGAATTTGGATTCAAATTGAAGACATCTGTCTTGAGGTAATTGAAAGCCGTCATCTTTGGCTTCTTACGGTAAGGCTCGAGAGACATCTCCTGTGGTTCCATTGAACGTTTCCTGTCCTTGCGTGGTCCCGCGGATGGCATGCTGATGGTGGAAGGTTCGACTAATTCATCGTTGGCATTTGCGATGTTCTGATAAAGAATACCCATTGTATCATGAAGGGTTTCACTTCCTGAGAGCGTCTGAGTCATCTCATCAAAATTATCGAATGCCAAACCCATGGGTTGTCCCTTGACGGCCCCTTCTGGACAGGCAACCTCTCTTTCTTGAATTTTCTCTGCCGTGTTTGTTTCAAGTTCTTCTAAACTGTTGTAGTTTAGTGTATGGCCAAACAGGTTTAGAATCTGTACGAGTTTTTTGCTACCTGTGATACCCTTCACGGCCATGCCAAGTGCTACATGTTTGGCTGGCTTCACATTACCACCTCTCACAATAAACATGGCATCGTCACATGAGGAACTGACACGGCGCTTCTGAGCTGTGCACTTACCTGGGTCTTGACCACCATAGAGAGTAGTAAAAAAGGTGTTGAGCAACTCAGGAGAGGAGACGTCTCCCCTTTTCACGTCACCTAACGTGAGGACTTCAGGTTGTTCCTTTTTCTTCACATTCTGGATTTGTTTGCGAAGTAGCAGGGCTGCCTTAACTATTGTATGCTCATCATCAGATGCATAGTCGTAAGCAATGCGCACTGTGTCAGGAGTTGTATCAGACCTGTATATTATAGTACCCTGCTTTTTCCCCACTGGAGTTTGAACTCTTATTTTCGACCCAAACTTTTTTTCCAAATTACGCAATAGACTTTGCCGGTTTTTAAGGGGATCTTCTACATCAGAGAGTGTTCACAAATCTAAATACCTAGTAAACAGTGATGTCAGTAACTCTGGCCTATTGTTTCGAATGACTGACTGCTCAACATAGGAATAGACATTATCTAAGACTGTTCCGCTCGACGCTAGGCCTACATGGGCTGCCATTTTTTAACTCTGGGTTTCACCTGGGCGGGGCACCTGCTTTGCTGACATGAGATAAGTGCTTTTACACGAGTGATGGTATCTTGCTTCTTTAGCAATAAGATCAACACCACTAACTTTTGCTAACATTACACTGTCATTCAAAGTGATTGCCGCATCTAGTATAGTTTGACTTGCTTCAAGAGTCTCGCATGCACCGGCTACCTCAAACACACCACCCTTTTTACGTTTTCTTACCTGTCCACAAAATAGGCAGTGCGGTGGGGAAATGCCCGATGATGAGGAAACAACCGGTATTTCACAAGGTGATGCAGAATGCAAATGTGGCATGTTTGAGGTTTCTTCATTATCTACATTGACACTGACAGCAGAAGAGGATGAGGTCACAGCTGTAAAATTTTTGTAACCTAGACTATGATAAGTGTCATTCTCGCCAGGGGCTTCAGGAAACTGTTGAACCACTTTGTAATACAAAGAAGTCTCGAAATTCCGTTTCCTCTTGCGAAACTCGGCGGCCTGAAGAACACGTACCCACTTCTGTTCGTCAAATGCAGACAGAGTTGATTGTTGATGAGAGGTCTTCTCAACGTGAAGTATGCAGCGACTTGATGTGTCTTCTGCTTTCCTGTGAGCACTGGCGACGTCAGTTGGCTGCCAATCTGGGTCCATGAGATTGTTGGCTTCCATTATCACATCTGAAATAGAAAATGTCAACTATATTTGACAGTATAAAATATGTTTTACTATAACTGTCTGCTACCCCATGTGCCTAAGGGATTGGATGACAATTTACAGGAAGCCTACCAATTTTCTGAATCAAAATCCAGCTATTCCCTGCTGTGGGTTTGCTAAAAATGCTGTTCAATGGCAGCCGAGGCTAGTAGCTGGACTGTCCACTACTACCAACCCAGATGCGATGCCTTAGCTGGAATCAACTGAATTTGGGACCGGGTTGTTGGTGTCGCCATCTGACCTCCAAAAATGTGGGACTTGTGTTTCAGCCTATTTTGCCTATATTTACTGACTTTCTGGTACATTGTGTATTGTTAACGGTCTAAACTGCAATTGGGATAAAAAAAGATAAAAAAGACAAGTCATGACGTTATTAAAACGAGTATAAATTTGTCATGACAGTCTCAGCTCTGGCCATGTGGTTGAGGGTCAGTTACGGTAAAACAGAAGGCAGCTCACTTGTGAATTTTGACCTCTTCTTAAGTAGGTTTAGCACAGGATTAAAAACTTTAGAAACGCCATCAGCATATCTGGACAACCTAAGGAACATTTTGGCATAGGTTTGGTCAATGTACTCGATTATGCTAATTAAAACACTAATTAGGCCTAATTAAGGTCCTTCTTAATTGGTCTTAGCACAGGAGCTGTCACTTAAGAAATACATTCTGATAAACGGGGACCCATGTGGAACAACCTGGAACAGGCTTGATTGATGTACTCGACCATGCTAATTAAAGTGGTCATTAGGCTAATTACGACCTTTGACCTTTTCTTAAGTAGGTTTAACACAGGGTACAAAACTTAAGAAATGCCATTCATATATATGAGCAGCCTAAAGAACGTTTTGGCATAGGTTTGGTGGATGTACTCGATCATGCTAATTAAAACACTAATTAGGCCTAATTAAGGCCCTTCTTAAGTGGTCTTAGCACAGGAGCTAACACTTAAGAAATACCTTTCCATAATAGCGGTTCAATTGAGAAGGCTTAGGTGCATGATTGATTGATGTACTCAACCATGCTAATTAAACTGAAATTTGGGGGTATGAACAGTGGCTCCACCTACAATTTGCACAAGATACGAAACTTAAGAAATGCCATTCAGTGGTCACCCATGTTCCCTCTCTTCACTAGAGGTCCTAAACCTTTTGTGCTTGAGATGATAATTAAACCTGGCTGGGCTCCCAGACTAATACATTGTGTTTTCTCCACTACATACCCCTTCAACGTTCATTGGCCAAGTATATAACTTGTCAGATTTATAACTTGGGTGTTCAAGATACACCACCTGTTAGGCAAATGGAAACATAATCTGTTAAATTCAGAGCAATCCTAACGAAAATAATTAATATAAAACAAAATAAAACCCCAATACAAAATTAGAGAACAATCGACTGTCCGAAAGGATTTATGATAAATTTGTTTGAAATTCTAATTTGAACCAGGTAATTTTAGAGGAGCGTGAAAAAGGTTATCCCAGAAAATAATCGATAACCTTTGGAGAAAGTAAATGCAGGGGTATCCAATATGTGCTTACCTGTAAAAAGTGTCGGGGTGAGAGAACATCAATCAACCAGTTTTTTAATTTCAGGCTTATATGTATATATTTATGTATTTAATTATTAGCTCGCCTGACTTTCAGTCAGGGGAGCTATAGTGATCACTCATCGTCCGTTGTACGTCGTCCATGAACATGGTGTTTGCATCTTCTCCTCCCAAACCGCTGAACCAATTTAATTGATATTTGAGATAATTGATTTTGGCATCGCATTTTGATTTTGTTCAAATCAAGTTGCCTCGCCCCTCGGTAGGGCCACGCCCAAAAAGTGTGCTTAAATCTTAAAAAATCTACTTCTCATGAACCAGCAGTAGCAGAGACTTGATATTTGGTGTGCAGCTACCTTTTGAGGTGTAGACTCAGATTTGTTCAAGAGAAGTTCGAGCTGCTATCTTTGCTTTCGTTATGGGAGGGGCAAGAATTTTCGCCCCACCTAAAATTTCTATTTTCCAAACCGAGTGGCAGATTTGAACCAAATTTGACATGAGGGCTTATTGGGTCATAAGTACTTAATTTATGCAAAAAAATGTTTCCTGTCGCTCCGTGGGGACCGCAGGAGCTAAAAATAGAAAAAAATTAAAACGCCCATATCTCCAAAACTACACTGCACTGAGAATTCTTATTTGGTGTGAAGCTTCCTTAGGACCAACAGCATGGAATGGTCCCAAAAAATTGCTATCGCTTTTATCATTGGGTACTTTTTGGGGACTTTGAAAAAGTGCCAAGTCAGCATTTTTTAACACAGTGGGTAATGGGAAAAAACATTTACGACTACTTTTCTCCCAAACCACTGCTCCAAAAGCTTTCAAATTTCACATATAACATCTTTGGAAGATTGTTTCACATGTTTATTGAAACTAAATCCCTGGGTCCATATTTGGGCTCTCTGTGGGAGCCCAAATGTTTAAATTAGTGCAGTGTGAGGAATATTCTTTAAAAACCTTCTTCTTCAGATCCAGCAATAGGAATGTTTTAATATTTGGTACGCAGCATCCTTAGGGGGGTGAGATTCAAGTTTGTTGAAGCCAAGTCCCTGGGTTCATATTTGGGCTCCCTGTATGAGCCCGAATTATAACTTCGTACAATATGAGGAATTTTTCTTTCAAAATCTTCTTCAGATCCAGCTGTCAGAATGCTTTGATATTTGGTATGCAGCATCCTTAGGGAGGTAAGATTCAAGTTTGTTCAAGCCAAGTCCCTGGATCGATATTTGGGCTCCCTGTGGGAGCACGAATTATAACTTAGTTCAATATGAGGAATATTCTTCAAAAATCTTCTTCACATCCACCAGTCAGAATCTTTTGATATTTGGTATACAGCATCCCACTGGAGGTGAGATTCAAGTTTGTTCAAGCCAAGTCCTTGGGTTCATATTTATTTGGGCTCCCTGTGGGAGCTGAATTATTACTTAGTTCAATATGTCATTATGAGAAATATTCTTTAAAAATCTTCTTTCTAGCTCCCTGAGCGAAACTCTAGGGGAGCTTTACTAATCGCTTTCTGTCCGTTGTCCATCCGTCATCGTCCGGCGTAAACTTTACAAAAACAACTTCTCCGAAGAAACCACTGGCCCAATATTTTTCAAATGTTGGGTAAATGTTTATTTCCTAATGTCAATTCAGATTTGTTCAAATGAAGTTGCCCCTCCTCCTGGGTGGGGCCACACCCCCAAGGGGCACCAAAATCTTTGAAAATCTTCTTCTCATGAACCAGCAGTAGCAGAAACTTGATATTTGGTATGCAGCTTCCTTTTGATGTGTAGACTCAAGTTTGTTCAAGAAAAGTTTGAGGAGCAATATTTGGCGACTTTATGGGAGGGGCAAGAATTTTGGCCCCACCCCAAATTTAAGTTTTCCGAACCGAGAGGCCGATTTGAACCAAATTTGATGTGAGGGCTTATTGGGTCATAAATACCTAATTTATGCCAAAAAATTTTTCCCCGCAGCACCGTGGGAACCGCAGGAGCTAAAAATAGAAAAAAATTAAAACGTCCATATTTCCAAAAACTGCACGGCACTGAGAATTTTTATTTGGTGTGAAGCTTCCTTAGGACAAACAGAAAGGATTGGTCAAAAAAAATTGCCGTCGGTTTTATCATAGGGTACAGTTTTGGGACTTTGAAAAAGTGCTGAGTCAGCACTTTTTAACATTGTAGGCGATGGGAAAAACATTAAAGAATCTTCTTTTTCAGATTCACCAGTCAGAATCCTTTCATATTTGGTATACAACATGTATAGGGGGGTCAGATTCAAGTTTGTTCAAATAGAGTCTGTGGGTTCATATTTGCTCCATAGGCAATCAGTATTAACTGGTTGAGATCTAGATTATTTTTTGTGGTCTGAATTTGTTATTCAAAATTTGTTTTATTTTAAATTATTGGAGAGTACCAGTGGGCACTCTTCAATAAGTTGTAATAAAACAAATTTATATTAAAATATTATTTGAGTTTCACTGAAAATTAAACATGAGCACGAAAAATATTGGCTTTTAAATGGGCTTTTTATATTATAAATATACAATATTAACATTGTGGTTATCCTGCTGACAGCTCTTTCAACCAGCTACGTTCATAACCGGCTTGTAACCGGATATCCAGTCAGCCGTTTCAAAACTAAACTTTTTCCCCAAAGCTTCATAAAAAGCGACTCAACATTTTATCCCTAGGGTAAACACTGATATGAGGTTGACATTTCACAGGAAAAGTGTGTGAGATAATTCTCCTCCTGATTTTACCCCTTCCCTTGCTGTGCTGATAAATATCACATTTGTGAAACATTGTTCAAGATGAAATGTGCAATTGACATCACTGTCAAGAGTCTGCATCAGGTTTCTTGTTGTTAATCTTGTAACAATTTAAAGTTTCAGACATCAAAACTGAAGAAGTTGGTTCTGATGAAAAAGAGTTGGTCGTGGATGAAGAATTGGTAAGTTGTTCATGGACAGTGAAAGTAGAGAATTACTTTAACATTTGTTTTATTTTTATTTCATTGAGTAACCGACAGTAACCTTGTGACTTGGGCCAAGAAGTTGCCTTGGACTGGTCCAATTTGCCCTGCCTTCAATAAGAAGTTACTCTGCAGTGGCATAATTATGAGAGTTATTGCCCTTTGTTTAATAAAAAATATCTGTGCTGCTTGTTTATGGCATAACTTGAACAGTAGTTAACGAATTTCAATTCTTTTTGGTATATGTCTCTATAACAACAACATGTACATTAAGTTCGATGACCAGGGATTTCCGATGAAAATAATGGGAGTTATTGCCCTTTGTTAAAAAATATCGTATTATGCTTGATTATGGCATAACTTTTAACAATAAAAAACGGATTTAAATTCTTTCAGGATATGTCTCTATAGCAGCAATGTCTGCATCATGTTCGATGACCAGTGGTATTCGATGAAAATTATGGGAGTTATTGCCCTTTGTAAAAAATATTGTGTTATGCTTGTTTATGGCATAACTTTTAACAATAAAAATCGGATTTCAGTTCTTTTCGGGATATGTCTCTATAGCAACAATGTCTACGCCTATTTCGACGACTAGCAATATCCGCTGAAAATTATGGGAGTTATTGTCCTTTGTTAAAAAATATCTTGTAATGTTTGCTTATGGAATAACTTAAGCATTAGTAACCAAATATCAATTTATTTTTTTTGGTATATATCTCTTTGGGAACAATGTCTACCTCAAGTTCGTTGACCACTGTTATCTGATGAAAATTGTCAGAGTTATTGCCTTGCTCCAAACTCCATCCTAAGCAATTTTTTGTCTTTGCCCCAAAATGCATTTTGAAGGAGTTCGAATGATTATTTGCAGAAAATTTTTGTAACTCTCATGAGCAGTGGGCAAATATCTTTGGTCTAAAAATATGCTGGGATATATGTCTTAGGTAGGCCTATAAAAATCAGTGTGGAGTGGGAGCTTAAGAACCACCATGAAATATTTTGGTGGGTTGCGGGGTAGGATGCAGATGTAAGAGGGAGTAGATGGTTGAATATTTGCAGAATTCTGACTCAACTGTTGTGTCCCACTCTCCTTTTTAGCTCACCTGGTCTAAAAGGCCACGTGAGCTTTTCTCATCACTTGGCGTTAGGGCTGGGCGATATTTCGATATACCGGTAAATACCGGTATTGAAATCGGTACCGGTTAAATATCGTCTATTTTTTGGCAATACCGGTATATCGTCTGTAACGATATTGGTTTGGGTCACATGATAATAAAATTTCAACATGTGTTTTTTCGTTAAATCGCACAGAAAGTTGCTTTGAAAATACAGGAAGTTTATCTTTCCTTATTTCGTGAACAAATGATAAACAGCGAGAGATGATGAGAGTAACATTCTATCTCGTTTATCGTCACCGACATGCAAGCATTCATGGAGAAATTATGAAATAAAAATGTAATACTTGTTTGCTAAATTTGTTTGATTATTTTTAATTACTGAATAATTAAAGTAGCACACATCACATAAATAGTTTGTTGTTACATGGAAAACACACCCGACTGTCACGCTGTAAAAACACGGTCACCTGCTGTTGGTAGCATTTGTTTGAACTGTAATCCGCAAGCCATACTTATCGCTTAATTCGTCGTCAGCAATCTGACACAAAAATGTTTCAAATCACACATATTCACAATTGCGAAATGTGCAACAATTTTTGTCAAATATGACAGAGGTGTGATGCCATCACTGGGAGAAAACATTGTCGGCTGGTGATTGACACCTGCAGACTCTCATGAAAGTGAAGGGTGATCACGTCTTGGAGGCGTGCTTAATATCAACAGACCGACTGGCCTGACATGTGACAGATTACATTTGACATTGTCATCTGAGGAAGTTCACTGCTGGAAGATAGGAGAAAGGGAGGAGCTACTTCTGGTTCTTTGTGAAACCAGGCCCTCAGAATCCCATCAACTGGATACCCATTGTTTTGATAAAAAGTTTTGTTTGCCACTGTTTTCATGAAGCCACACATACGCAATTAACACAATGTGACAATTGCCTGGCTCAGTAATTAAATGCTTATCAGTCAAGAGAGGCTGGCCATGTTTTTACAGGAATTAAATTGACAAAGACTAATTTACTTGTATCCCAGATTCAGATGAAAGCCAGTAAACCCATGATAATTTTATGGCTTATTTTCGTATTAAACAATAGGTTCAATAACTTTGTAGACATGGATTATTGTGGTCTTCCATTCAAATCACTCATTTTTCCAGAGCAGTAAGTGATACTTCTATCTTTTGCTCCAAAAATATATTTTTTATTCATGATATCCCTTGCACTTAATATGCGTTTCACACACTGCTGCACGATATACCGGTATATCGCGATATTTTTTCTGATATCGTTACCGGTATTCAGATTCCCATATCGCCCAGCCCTACTTGGTGTCCGTCGTCCGACGTCCATAAACTTTTCAGATTTTCATCTTCTTCTCTGTAACCACTGAGCCGGTGTGAACCAAACTTGGCAAGAATGGTCTATGGGAGGTCCTCTACAATTGATCCTCATTTTGTTCCTGTTGGGAGAAAAACATGGCTTCCAGAGGCATTTTTTGATTCTGGTTGGTGGATTTTCAAAAATCTTCTCCTCTGAAACTGCCAGGTCAAATGTTTTGAAACTTCATATAAATGATGACTGGGACCCCCTCTACCAATGGTCCTCATTTAATGTTGTTTGGGTCACAAACATGGCAGCAATTGCGGCTTATAGTTACTGTAGAAACCCAATGAGAAATCACATTTTCATCATCTTCTCTGGAACTACTGAGCTGACATGAACCAAACCTGGCAGGGATAGTCTATGGGAGGTCCTCTACAAACAATCCTCATTTTGATCCCAAGTGTTTTAAAACATGGCTGCCAGAGGCATTCTTTGATTCTGGTTGGTGGATTTTGAAAAATCTTCTCCTCTGAAACCACAGGGCC
This sequence comes from Pictodentalium vernedei, assembly GCA_031216915.1. Classification (NCBI taxonomy): domain Eukaryota; kingdom Metazoa; phylum Mollusca; class Scaphopoda; order Dentaliida; family Dentaliidae; genus Pictodentalium; species Pictodentalium vernedei. Next base: position 410,858,603 of record CM062293.1, on the reverse strand, counting down.
AAATCTTTTTATACTTCACATAAATGTTGACTGGGACCCCCTCTACCAATGATCCTCATTTAATGTTGATCGGGTTGTAAACATGGCTGTAATTGCGGCTTATAGTTACTATAGAAACCCTATGGGTAATCACATTTTCATCATCTTCTCTGGAACTACTGTGCCGACGTGAACCAAACCTGGCAGGGATAGTCTATGGGAGGTCTTCTACAAATGCTCCTCATATTTGTTAATGTGCATCAAAAAACATGGCTGCCAGAAGCATTTTTTTATTCTGATTGGTGGATTTTGAAAAATCTTCTCTTAAACCACAGGGCCAAATGTTTTGAAACTTTGCATGGTTGATGACTGCGACACCCTCTACCAACTATCCGCATTTAATGTTGATTGGGTTGCAAACATGGCCACAATTGCAGCTTATAGTTACTATAGAAACCCTATGGGAAATCACATTTTCATCTTCTTCTCTGGAACTACTGAGCCGACGTGAACCAAACTTCGCAGGAATGGTGTATGAGAGGATGGAAATATGTGGCCGCCAGAGGCTATATTCTAATGCTTAACCCAATGCCTCTCCTGTCTGTACGAAGATCGGTACTGTCAGCAAAATACTTGTTTTTTGAGAATCTGGTAAGGGTTGGTTCCTGTTTTCTCCACTGAGAACTGGGAAAAAAACCCAAAATATTGTGTATACAGTACAAGTCAAAATAACTTGTAGCATAACTGCAATAAACTAAGTAGACTGCTGCTCCTGCACTGACAAGATCAGAATCTGACATTTTCTGGAAAGCTATCAGTGAGAGCTTTCAAGAAAATGATGTCAGCTTCTGGTCTTATCAGTGTAGGAAGAGAAAGATACATAGTTTATAGGATTATCCTGCAACTTATTTTGACTTCTACTGTAAACAAGTGCAGCTGTAGTTATGTTAATACATGTATTACTCTCAAGTTACTTATCAGAAATACTGATTGATGACAGGTGTTTGAAAAGCATGAAAGTTTTGTTTATTTTCTTTTCCCATCATGTCAGCTTATCTGACCAGTAAATTATATCATTTATATGACAAAATTGGAGTAAAATGTGTTTCCTGTAACCCTTTACCTGTCCAAAGCTGTTTAAAAGAGAATACTGTCTGAAAAAATTGTAATTTTCAAAATATTTAACCTTCTTTTACTGATTTTTTTGTTGAAACAGAATTCATAAATGTGTGGATTTTCAAGAAATCTTTTTTGAAACTACGAGGCCAAATGCTTTGAAACTTAATGTGACTGACGACTGTAACCCCCTCTACCAATGATCCTCATTTAATCCTCATCGGGTTGCAATTATGGCAGCAATTGTGGCTTTTGTTACTGTAGAAACCCGATAGGAAATCACATTTTCATCATCTTCTCTGAAAGTACTGAGCCAATGTGAACCAGACTTGGAAAGCATTGTCTATGAGAGGTTCTCTACAACTGTTACTCATTTTATTCCTGTTGGATGAAAAATGTGGCCGCCAGAAGCATTCTTTGATTCTGATTGGTCAGTTTGAAAACTCTTCTCCTCTGAAACCACAGGGCCAAATGTTTTGAAACTTTGCATGGTTGATGACTGGGACATCCTCTACCAACATTCCAAATTTAATGTTGATGGTGTTGCAAACATGGCCACAATTGCGGTTTATAGTTACTGTAGAAAAACCCTATGGGAAATCACGTTTTCATCTCACTGGAACTACGTGGGAGTCTGTTCACATATTCCTTTAGCACAGGCTAGACCCTGTAGTTCTTATCCGATCGTCACGAAATTTCATATGCAGGTTTGGGGTCATGTCTAGATGAGAACGTCCCCTTTTGGTTGCAATCGCTCAACTGTGATGGCTGCCCAATCCTGAAAACCTTTAGCACAGTCTACAAGTTGTATTTATGAAGGGATTTCATTGTAACTTGGTAGGATGCCTCTGTATAATATCTAGATGAGAACGTTCCCTTTTGGTCCTGATCTGTCAACCGTGACGACTGCCCAAGCCCGAAACCCCAAAACTTTTAGCACAGTCTGCAGGTCATACTTAATATGGAGGGATTTCATTGTAACTTGGTAGGATGATTCTGTATGATGTCTAGATGAGAACTTCCCCATTTGGTCGCGATCTGTCAACTGTGATGACTGCCCGAGCCCAAAACCTGAAAACCTTTAGCACAGTCTACAGGTCGTATTTATGAAGGGATTTCATTGTAACTTGGTAGGATGACTCCAAATAATGTTTAGATGAGAACGTCCCCTTTTGGTCGCGATCATTCAGCCATGATGGCTGCCCAAGCCCAAAACCTGAAAACCTTTAGCATAGTCAATAGGACGTATTTATGGAGAAATTTCATTGTAACTTGTTAGGTTGACTCCATATAATGTCTACCTGATAACGTCCCCTTTTGGTTGTGATTGGTCAGCTGTGACGGCTACAGGGTCCTGAAGCCCGAAAACCTTTGGCACAGTCTACAGGTCATATTTCTTGGTAGGATGACTCCAGATAATGTCCAGATGAGAACATCCCCTTTTGTTAATGATCATTCAACCATGACGGCTGCCCGAGCTCAAAACCCCAAAAACTTTAGCACAAACTGCAGGTCGTGTTTATGAAGGGATTTCATTGTAACTTGGTAGGATGACTCAGTATACTGTCTAGATGAGGACGTCCCCTTTTGGTTGCGATAGGTCAACTGTGATTGCTACACAGGTCCGAAGCCCAAACACCTTTAGCACAGTCTACAGGCCATATTTATGAAGGGATTTCATTGGAACTTGATAGGATGACTCGTTTTGGAATAGTTTCACTGTAACTTGGTAACTTTCGATGACATACATTAACTGTGAGGGTCACATACATTAACTGTGAGGACCATATTAACCCACCCCTCAATTCTTCAGTACAGTCTACAATTCATATTATTTTTATTGAAAATATAGCATACAGGGAACAGAAATTACCATATTCCCAATTATCACAATTCTTGTTGTATTTCATAATACTTTCATAAACATTAAACATCATCCTTTTCATCAAACACAACACACAGACAAGTTCAGCTACAGTGTCGTTGACACTTTCATTATATGTAGTTTCAGGTGAGCGATTACAGAGTTTTTTTACTTCGCTTGTTGGTTACTTAAGACTGAGAACTTTGGGGAATTCTGTATATTCAGCTGTTAAACATGTATATTTTAACTGGAACTGTTGCTGTCTATTGAAACTTCAGATTTTGTTAGCAGGTCCAATCTATCTTTAGTATTGTCTGGAAACTGTATGTTCAAATACTGATTTGCTAGGTTTTCTCAGGCCCACATCATTCTTTCCATTCCGCTGCCGTTAGAGCTCTGTTAAGAACAGCTAAATTAGGCAGTGTGATTTTTCTAAATGATAGATTGTCTTTTTCTTCATTTTATGGAGCCACATTAATTTTATGGAGCCACATTGCATGCTAATTTGCAAATTATCGGTGAAAGAAAACAAGCAATATGCATATCAACATTAAGAACTTGCAAAGTAACTTGGGGCAAATTAATCCAGAGTTGAGAAACATGGAGCTTCCTACTGTAACTGCCACAGATGTGAGTGAGGAAATATCGCTGTCACTTTTTCCAGTTATTTACATCCACCATGAATGCATGGAACAGTGACATTCCTTGTTGACTGGACTGCATGTTTTCAGAACCTTTTTATTTCTTGTTTTATAGCCTAATGTGGAGGTGACAGAAGAACCAGCATGTGGACCTGTGGATGACATAGCTGAATCTTTAAAACAAACGGCCGAATCAGCTCTCAGTAGCTCTGGTATTGTGTATGATGAAAAGTCAGGATTGTATTATGATAACAGTAATGGTTACTATTACAATGCAGTAAGTATATCTCATTAAATCTCAATCTCAATAGCACAGTGCAACCCTGTTAATTGAATAGTCACTTTGCCAATGAAAATTATTCAGTTAACAGGAGTATTCGATTAACAGGGATTGTGCCACTTTCCTGTATTCTGGAGATAAACTTAGCATTTATTTTATTATATCTTGTTCGACAGGGCTCCATGAGCTCTGTGAAACAAGATATTATAGATTAAATGCCTGTATTGGATCTACTGAGACCAAATAGGTCTATATACAAAGGAAAACTGGGGAGAGTCAGGGTTATTTTGCGACAGGTCACAAGATTTTGTATTCAATTAACATGAGTTTACTCTATAACCTATATTTGTTAATTGCAGATTATAATGCTGCAAAAATCCCTCGGTGTGAGTAATGTTGCTTCCAGAATAAATTGACTATTTGGTACTTTACCAATGTGTTTCAGAAACCATGTTTTGATTTTATTGAACTGTTTAAAAGTATGAATGTATATCATTAAAAAAAACCTATTCATTTTTAATTGGTCAATTTCGGACGACAGGCTCTTGATCATTGGGGCATATAATAAGTTTTTGCCACACCACTTTCATGGCTCACAACATATTCCTGCCTGAAATTTCATTACGAGGAATAGGTACATGTAAACGTGGAACGGTTTGTGACATTTGTCTTAGAAGTAAACCGAAAAAGATACTCAAAGTTGGAGTTCATATTCACCCTATGATCACATCAAATTCAAGTAGAGCTGAAACAGTTAAGGGGTTTTCTTGATCGATTAATCACGTGGATTAACCTTGGTTAATTGATTAATCACTTGTCCAAATAGATATCTGAATAATTGCCATAGCGTTGATGATTTACAGCATGAACCCTTTAACCAACGTAACAAACAAAACCGACTAGGCCTATATACAAAAATCTCCATTCAAATTGATTATGTTTTCAAATTTTGTCTCAAAAACATAGCTTATGACCCATCATTGGAACGAGCTTGTTCAGCTCATTCCAATGAGGGTCATAAGGTATGTTTTTGAGACAAAAATTAAATTTTTTTAGTAATTCATGAATTTATTTTGCAAGTATCGTCTGCTACCCGCAATGCGTAAAGGGTTAAGAATGACCACTTATACAGTATGATGATCATGTAAGTAAACAAGTTTGTCTGCAAGTAACTTGCATGCTTTACTCTGTCCCATATAATTGATGTGAGTCAGTGTGACAATGTTTGCCTGTTTTGGAGCAAGTTTGTTCCTTTGTTAACCCATAAAAACAGTGACTCATGGGAAAGGCATGCGATCGCTCTCGCGCACCATCATTCACATAAAAATTTCCAAGATGTGTGAATAATCGCTGGCCTCTATTCTTGGGAGTGTTTTCATCCTTTTGAGTTACGGCAACAGAAACATTCAATTAAGTTTTGATGTTGGAAATTTTTAAGAATCACTCACAATTTGAAGTGTTTAAAGTACAATTCAAAACAATTTCCTTTCCGTCGTTACTAACATGACACATGCATGACACGCTAACAGTAAGAGGGTTGTACATTGACAACCCCCCAGAGCTTACTCCCGCCACAAAACGAACACTCATGTTCAGATAAAAAAACGGTGGTCATTCCGAGATCAGAAACGTTTTAATACTTCCGTATTTTTTTTTTATCAAAGACATGTGGAATGTTGACCCGTTCCTTATATTTTTATACTGTACCAATGACCCAGATAGCTGGTGCTAACTCTTAAAATATAGGGCCAAACACAAATTTTGCCCCCAATCCCCAAAATTTGCATCTAAAACCAAAGAAAACATGTCCTGAAAGGCCCTCCACACTTCGCCTCTACTGCGTATGCGCAGTGTCAAGGACGTTCCGAAATTGCCGCCATTAATCATTCTAAGTTTGGCCCTTCATCAGTTAACATCTGACTGATCTTTGTGCTTGTAAATCTCAGTTTAAATGATGCCAGACACATAAATATTAGTGAAATGGTGATTCTAAGGAGGATAGAGAAGGAGGAGAGGAAAAAATGTGTGACAGAATATTATCAGGGCTGTAACTTAAAATTTTTTAATGAAATTATGTTAAGTTACCTATTTTCGAGGCAGCAGCCATTTTGTTGTCATTCTGATTATTTAGTTACACTGATTTTCAAGTGTTTTCCTCTCTCCCTGTCCTTTAAGTCCCCCCTTGCTATTCTCCCATGCTTTTGGCATAGTTTTTGTAATTATTATTACTAAATTTTCTTGGGAGTTTTAGCTGAATAACAGAATGAATTCTGTTCTTTTCCCCATGTTTACGTCTTCACCTACGGGTGTTTAGGCATTGTGTTCTGCATCTACCATCTGATGTTCTGCAGTTTCTTCCCTGGAAGTCTCTGTTTTGCATCAGATAGTGTATTTTTGGTAACTGATTTCGGGCCTGGGTGCCTGGAGTCTTATTTTAGTGTTTTTACACTCATTGTTTACATTTACAACAGCCCTCTGTGTGAGGGGGGGATTTCTGGAAAATAATATCTTCATGTTATTTTAATCATAACTAGATACATTATTATTGTTTGTAAGTGTTGAATAAATTGTTTAAAATATTTTTAAAATTTTTGTCCACACTTAGGCTTGGGATCCATTGGGGCTCAACGTTACTTTTCAGAAACTTGGGCTGTTCTGAAAAAATATTTTTTCAAAATATTTTGATTTCAATTATTTTTTCTATATTAATGGATCATATTATTATTATGTATTTTGATTGCCAGGGGTTAGTGCGAGTACCAGGACTTGTTTTCTTTTCACATTGAAAGGATATTGTTCAATTGTAATAGGAGGAAGTCTTTCTCTGACTTTATAATCATTCTATATGTGGTCAGTGTACTCGCATTAACTCCTGTTCTGTATCGTATGATTTCGATGACAATATGGGAAGCGTATGTCATGGTATGTTATGGGGGAATTGGACACTCCGGTCCTTTCCCCGCAGGGTCACTCTACTTTATCAATTTCTATTTCAGACGATCAAGATTAGGGTGATGTATCTGTGATGTCTTCCAACAGTGTGCCTCCGTCGTCACAATTAATGAAGGGCTAGCGGAAAAGTGCTCATGTAAATACACCAATTGCCTAAGAGGACCCTAGTAGGTTCGACGGCCTTTGACGTCCGCTAGCTCGCCCGGTGTAGCGTCCATTCACCGAATGGTTCGGCAGCCGGGTTCGTCCGTTGCGGTCTAGAAGGAATTTTGAGGTGATGCGAGCACTATAAATCAACCTAATGCACACCCAGTGACGGCGGATCGGAGGGAGAACGGAGGAAGCCTTTTAGTCCGGTTGATAGCTCGTTCCGGTCCATCCGGACGGCAAGCGAGAGAGGCCCCTCTCTCATTCAACAACATCTGGCCCCAGATGTTGTGGTACAAAATGTTTCGCATTCGGAGCATACGTCCGTCGCTCGGGATGCTCCGACATATAGTCAGTCCGGAGTAGACTGTCAATAAGGCTTCCTCATTCTCATAGTTGCGCACACGACCGCTCTTGGCTACGTGACCACGGATATCCAGTCAGCTTCGCCAGTCAGAGATTCATCGGCGACCAGGTCACACCATCCGGTAGCCAGGGACACGAGGCCTGCAGACTCAGGACGTTCGCATAGGAAGTGTGCGGGAGTCAACGTACACGGAGCTTCCAGCGGCAATGCATCGTAAGACCGCTACTGCACAGGCCTCGGGAACGGACGTGCTTTCCTAAATAGCACAGTTTATCGCAGCATCCCAGCATCAACTGAATCTGTCGTATATTTTTTATGCTGGGTCGGGACGCTCCGCGGAAGCGGGTACGGACGTCCTAAAATTTCATCTGGTCCAACGGGATACCGAAAGGGATTTGGAGGATTTCGAGCTTCCCCTTTCAGAACAACATATGCTGTTGTGTATGTCATCTGACTTGGTCTTCTACAGCTTCTTTCGTCGGACCAGAATGCTGCGATGCCGGATAAGAAACTGATAGCGTCGGTGGACTTAGAAATTTTTGTTTCGGTTCAGGGACATCGTCCCTCAGTTCCGACATAGTCCAATAATGTCACACAAACTTTCGAATTATTGAACGACGCTATATATATTATTATTTTATGCTTGCTATAACCAAGCATTTCTGGTTTCTTGTTCGCAAAGTTACGGAGATGTCTTTCAAAAGTGTGCCTCTGTCGTCATAGTTAATGAAGAGCTAGCGGCAATAAGTGCTCATGGAATATGTCTATCGCCTACGGAGTGACATTCGCTAGCTCACCCGGTGTAGCGTACATTCATCGAATGGTTCGGCTGCCGGGTTCGTCCGTTGCGGTCTAGGAAGGAGATTTGGGTGATGCGAGCACTTTAATTACTTTAGTACTCACCCAGTGACGGCAGATTGAGGACAGATCGGAGGAAGCCTGTTAGTCCGGTTCCTGGCTTGTCCAGGTCCGTCCGGGCTGTGAGCGAGAGAGGTCCCTCTCTCGTCCAACAACATAGGGGACCGCATGTTGTGGTTCAGATATTTTACATTCGGAGCATATGTCTGTCGGTCGGGACGCTCCGTTATATTGACAGTCCTAGAGACTGTCCTTAATGCTTCCTCATCCTCACAGCAGGGCACACAACCGCACATTGGCTACGTGACCTCGAGTATCCGATCAGTTTCGTCATTCAGTGATTCCACGGTGAATAGGTCGCGCCATCCGGTAGCCAAGGGACACCAGGCCTATACACTCCGTTCGCTCGCATATTGGTAGTATGCACGGGGTAACGATCACGGAGCTTCCAGCGGCAATGCATTGTAGGACCGCTTCTCCTCAGGCCTCAGTGACGGACGTGCTATCCGAGTTAGCACAGTTGTTTCGCAGCATCCCAGCAATTGACAGTTTCTTGGTCGAATCAGGAATTATCCGACGGTGCTGGGTCGGTGCGGTCCGCGGTTGCATCAGGTACGGACGACCGAACGCTTTATAGGGTCCGTCAGGATGGCGAAAGGGATTCGAAAGATTTCCTTTCGTAGCATCGGGAGCTGCCTTTCATATCTTCTGGCATTATCTTCCAGTGATTGTTATTTCGGACTTCATTGCTGCGATCTTGGATAAGAGACTTATAGCGTCATTGGACTCGGATTTTTCGATCGGTTCAGGGACATTGTCCCTGACGTACCGACGCAGTCCAATAATGTCATTACAACATGTGTTTTATTTTTCGACGCTATATATGCATACAAGCCTGCTACCAAGCATGATAGTTTAGCTTCTTGTCCGCGTTGCTCATTTCTGCCGTTTTATCATTTATACGAATAGTTTATTTTGGCAGAGCAGGGCATACCGAGAGTTCATATGCGTCTAGACGGTGTGGTTAAAGACTGGAAATATTCTTTTTCGCCGTTTATGTCTTTTCCAACTTCAATGTTGGAAATGACATGATGTATAGTAGACTTAACTTAGACGCTTTATCATACGTAATCCGCCTTACTGAGGCGTTATCATTACGTCTTCAAGAAAAGATTTACGGGATATTATTCTCAATGTAATTTCTTTTGAGGGCAGTAGTTTGTTCACGTATAACTCCGCCCTTTAGTGACTGTTTGGAGTTGGTTAGACGTGACGCAGCCCTAGCTACATCCACACGCGTGGATAGTAAGGTTAAGAACTCTCTCAGAGTCGCTTCGTTCTCGGAGGAACTTCTCTTCGACGGCAACTTTTCGGCAATCCATGAATTGCTCGATTTACACGTTCTCTTATCTATCTAGTGTTACAAGAGATTCAGACTGGGGCAAACATTCGGTGGTTGACTCAGAGAGTGCCACCGCAGTTGCCGGACCCGAGTGTTGCTGTTATGACGGTTGCCAGTCAAACAGATTGGGATATAATACTCATCCCAACGGATTCGAAGTGCCAGGGTCTTTGGGTTCCGCAGTCTCTTAGCAACCAATTTTCTTCCGCGGAATAATGTTTTTTAGGCTTGCTTTATGTCATTGCATGAACATTATTCAGAAACACATGCCCAAATCCTGTCCGTTAATTCGACAGTAGTGGCGTATCTCCGGAACCAGGGAGGCACTCTTTCGTTTCCGTTATTCAATTTAATGGAAAGAATCCGTCTGTTGGTTATAGTACACCAAGTTCTGTTTTGGTCCGTCATATTCTGGGTCGTCTGATTGTTTTACCGGACTCCCGTTCACTTAGGTGTCGCTTGTTGCTGTCAGAATGGACTCTCAACAAACAAGTATTCAATCAGATTTGCTATCTATGGGAGCGCCCAATGATGATTTATTTACGACACAGCTTGTTAATCTATTGCAGACGTATGTGTTGGCTTGTCCAGATCTCTGAGCTAATGTTGTTAACGCTCTATTGATCTATAGGACGGAATGATAGGATACGCGTATCCTCCGGCGCTGTTGTTTCAGCAGGTATTGCTAAGATAAACAACCACAATACATTTCTGTTGATAGCATCTCTATCTTCACAGAGATCATGGGTAATTTACTCTGATGTCTACTGTGGGACTTAACGTGAAATCTTCCTCAATGTGAGGATCTTTTTTCACTGGGTAAATCGTGTCATCTTTATCACAACCCGCAAGGTCGCAACCTTCATGTATTCCGTTGTGTGGTCCGTATTGCATTGTAAGCATTGTACTGGGCGAGCTTTGGACGCGATTTCTTACTATAGGAGATCCTCTTCTTCGCTATTCTATGCGGCTAAAGTGGAGGCTCTGCCGTCGTTGGTGTAGGGATCATTATGTTCATATTGTTGATCCCTCCATACTACTCATTGCAATTTTTTAGTATACTTGTTTGACAAGATCTACTGCAGCCTGTTTTTATTAAGGTTATAGGTTTATGTTACCTCATACCTATGCACTCTAGGATAGTTACAATTGAGTCTTATGTCTCTTTATCTAAGTCAGTTAGTAACTTTTTGATAAATAGACTTAGAATCTTTAGATTAAATTCCTATATGGATTTTAACTTCGGTTCTTATTTAGCTAAGTAATCATTTGAGCCTCTGGAAACAGTAGTTTTCAAATTCTGACCTTTTAGACAGTAATTCTGTTGGTTTCTCTTTTACTGCAGAGTCAGTGAGTTTCATGCACTATCGATGGATTATTTTCACTTTCGTAGTTTCGGAATCACTATTCCGTTACTATTTAGGTTGGATTTTTGCTTAAGAGTTAAGCTCCTAATATCCGGAACCTATTGTTATTAAGGTCCTTCCGTCTTCGTACGGGCATAGGCCTTTACTCTTTCCGGGTAGAGTTTATGTATTTATAAACAGATATCTGTTTAATTCTATGGGCGTAAGCTTCTTCTGTCTTTGATGCCTAGTAGAAGGACGTTACGCTCCATTCTATTGTTAATGGATTCTATTAACTATCGGTACTGCTTATGGTATATCATTGACTTAGCAGTTGTGCTTAAGATTTCGGCTCATGAAGTAAGAGTTCTTCTACATCTTGGGCTTACATTAATAGTGTCGCTATTATAGATTTTTGAAGGCTGCTCATTGCGCTCAGCCATCCACATTCATGAATTTTTATCTCAGAAATATCGAGTCCATTTCTGGAGGCCTCTATTGTTAGGTCTATTATCTACTGCTCAGAATGTCATTCACTTAACAGTTGCTACTATAGCTAGGTAGGCTGTCTGTTTCGGCAGTGTCTCCGTTCTGCTGCCCTCTTCACTCTGGCCTATTTGACCCAGGGCAAGAAAAAGGGGGGGGGGGGGGGAGGGTGTTCCCTTGGGTCACCTGTTTTACTATGAAAACAAGGGGATACCTCCTCCGGAGTTAGTAATTCTGAGCTGTTATTGGGATGGTTGTTTAGTGAGAAGTTTAGGTTTTTAAAATTCATTCAAGTCTTAGTTTTTAAAGTATAGCTTTTGATTATTGCATATGTCAACGGACATGATTATGCAATCCTCAGACACTTTTAGGAGTATAAGAGTCTCTATTCTCTAGACTTACTTTATTTATTGGCTTACTTTAAAAATTATTAGTATAAGGATTATATTGGATATTAATAGAGTACATGGATGTATGAAGCTCAATTTTGGAAGGTGTTGTATCTTTCTAATTTATCATAAATAAGAAAGATACGTGTAAGGCCTATTACTTCTTTTTCCCTACAGGGGATGACTCTATTTTATATTATTGAGCGTATTCCATTTTGCTCTATGTCCTTGGCCCTCCAGCCTTTTTACTATTCAGCTATGTCTGGGTCATTGGTACAGTATAAAAATGTTAAAAAATTTATAGTAATTTCTATATTTTTTATACTTACCAATGACCCAGACGGGGATGGCCCTCCCAGGAGTTGGGAACTCTTGCCTCCCCGCTGAGTACATAGCGCTTACCAGGCACTGGTTTTTAGAATGATTAATGGCACCAATTTCGGAACGTCCTTGACACTGAGCATGCGCAGTAGAGGCGAAGTGTGGAGGGCCTTTCAGGACATGTTTTCTTTGGTTTTAGATGCAAATTTTGGGGATTGGGGGGCAAAATTTGTGTTTGGCCCTATATTTTAAGAGTTAGCACCAGCTATGTCCGGGTCATTGGTAAGTATAAAAAATATAGAAATTACTATAAATTTTTTAACTTTCATTTATACTTGTGATACCTGTCACTCCAATTCACCAGTGACACAAATTAATGCAACCGATTTGGAATTTACACATCCATATTCCACGATTTTAATAATCTGCCATTTAAAATCCAGAACTAATTTTAATGGGTTATATATATTTTCACCGTCAAGATTCCATCAGTGTTCAGTTGTATTCATACATTCGTTTCAAAGGACACTTATCAATGGAAACTGTGAAATAAATCAACATCACTCTCCTCACATTTTTCACTCTCGCAAACTTTATTTGAGGTGTGCGATTTTTCTCTTGCCTCCATTTTGCTCCCATTCGTCACTGTATAATACAGTAGTTCAAAAGTAACGATTAATCGATCAATTACTTTCTAGATCGATCAAGATGTTAATCATTGATTAATCAATTAATCGGTTAAACGTTTCAGCTCTAAATTCAAGACACTCAGAGAAGAGGCTCTTTGCTAATACAGTTAACTATGCCCAACTACGGTTTACAAACTGGTTGAAAAATTGTTAATATCAATGACAATCGTCCCTCACTTCAAATGCACACCCGTGGGAACAAATCGCACACACAAACTTTGTTGCAGGAGTGTGTCATGCCAGGCATATGTGATTTTCAAATGGCCAAGCCTGGTTTTTTGGCTCGGCAATGCAGGGGGACCACAGTTACGATGTGTGGGACCATTGCAGTCATAAAAATTGTTCACTGTTGTTTGCTTATCGGCGATTTCCGTTGGCACTCGATGGTGTTTGTTTGCTTACGTTTTGTGGAAGTCAGTTTTCTTGCCATTACTTACTGATTTTGTGTCGTGATAATGCAATAATACCAGCGGTTGAAATTAATGGATATCTGGTTGAAATCCGGTTATGCCCGATGGTTAGCCGGTTACAAAAATGGGCCAACCGTTTCAGCACTGGAGATCACAGAGTATGATTAAAGTTGACTTTCATTGATTATTCTTCAAAAGTCAATGGGGAAATCTCATAATCATGTCAGCCCTATTGACTGAAAATGTTTATTATAATAGGTAAAAGGTTAACCCGCAGGTCTCCATAAAGCCATAAACTGACACTTTTTATATTGCTTTGAAAAAGCTGACACCAATGCGATCTTCCTAGACAACTTAACCGATGGACTACATATTGGCAATGTATCTACATTATTGTTAGTTGCCTGAACAGAAAAACACTGTTAAGTCATCTGCAGCTGTTCCCTGTGGGAACCCAGGAAGTGGAGCAGGGCTTGTTTACTGAAGTAAACAAGCTCTGCTTTACTGGTAAAATGGGACCAAAAACCAAGCTTGTGGTCTAAATCCTTTAAAGTATGCAGCATATGTTTTAACAATTTGCTAAACTGACTTCATACTGATGTTGCAGTTCTGATGTAGCCAAAGATGCTGAATGTGCCCTTAAGCACCAAATAAATAAATAATTCTGCAGTTGCCAACATGTATATACAGTAGTAATTAACTCTTAGAAGCCGGGAGTCGAGTTTTCTTGCCTGTGATGTAATATGGCAGGTAATCTGGCTGTGACAGTTTGGCTATCTTTGGGCTGTGGGAGAATTAAACACTGAGCAGGTGCTTCTAGTCAAGTGTCGTCTGCCTGAATTGGCAGACGACACTTGACTAGAAGCACCTGCTTTACTGTAAGTTTTTTGCGGCATGTCATGTTCAATAAATTCATTCTGATTCCTCAGCTTCTGAGAGTTAACATAAAAATTAATCAGAGACGTCTGGCTAATAGAGATGGGCAATATACCAAAATATCAAACCGATACTGATATGGGGATACCAAACTGAACCGAACCCATCATTGAATACCGAAAATGCCTGAATGTTCAGATTTTCTTAACTTTGTTTCTAATAAGGTCTTATTAAGGCTTGATAGCAGTTGAAGGGTTCAGTTTGATGAAAGAAGTGACTGATTATCTTTTCAGTTTCGTTAAGCCTGAAGAGGCTGTGAAATTGTCAAGAATTCCCACTTGACTACATGTCCAGTTTAAGGCTGTCATGATTATTTGATTAATCGATTGTCGATTGGTCACGGTGAAATCGATTAGTATTTTTTGTTGTCGAATAATCAGTAAATTTTACCCCGTTTAAGATGTTCAATAAAAGAAAATTTGATGAAAAACTATTGTTTCTAAAGGTTAAGGGTTAAGAATGTCGACATTAAAACTCAAGAAGCCGTTAGAAGCATTTGTCTTTTTGGTAAATTCAAAGCTTTGATGTTCTGAACTTTTGAACCGTCCGTGTAATAATCAAGCCCGGTCGGCAGTTGCGAACTTGCGACAGTGTGTCTGTAATAGTTACTAACTGAGCTGGAGGTATTCATGAATTTGAACAACCTGCCAAAGTGCAGCATGTGACGCCGTGCTGCGAAGCGTCGAGGTGTTACAGAACATTGGCAGGTTGTTAACTTACTTACTTACTTACACACAGACCCAGGTGTGGTAAGTGAGTACAGGTGTCTATTGTTCTATCAGGTATTTCACATCTCTTACCAACCTGGAGAAGACAAAGGAATTGGTGTGTAAGTGATGTTCTTCCTTTCGAAAGTTAGAACACTCATCTTTGAAATACCGATAAGGTTCTTTTACTTGTATAACTAAAATATCTAAACTTAATCATTTAAACAGAGACATAACTCCTACCCCCACCCCCCCCCCCCCCCCCCACTCTCCCCCCCAACCCCGGCGCAAACACACACACACAACAAACACACAGAATAACATTTGTTTCCATGTTTGTCTGGATTTGATCTTCAACGCAAATGGCGACCGTATATATCTGTCAATCTTGTAGAGTATCTGCCCAGTTTGTATGATGTCAGAACGTGCACCTACAAAATGTATTCGAACGAAGGCCCCGGTATATGAGAAAGAATACAGAAACTCGAAAGTATGTTTTTTTGAGAACAGCATTTCCTCGCAAAAATTCTTACTTGTCAGAATTTCCCTTGTCTGTTCTGACAAAGTATTCAGTGTCGCAAACCCAGTGCAAGACTTGTCTTTCGAGCAATTTTGACCGCAAGAGCAGCAAGACAACTACATCAAATTGAGTTACTGCAACACAGTATGTAGCCACCTTTGGAGTTACAAAACTTCTTTGAGTTTGTTTTCTCCTTGACCAACAATATTTCCCAGTATATATTATCTGTGAGGCATTATTGTTATTTGTTAGCCTTTTGTGTTTGTTGTACATGCCACCACTAACCCACTTAATATGTTAATAACCTGGGTTAACCCTTTACCTAACATGTAAAGCAGACACTTGCAAAAAAATTCTTGAATAACTAATTGTTTTTGATTTTTTGTCTCCAAAACATAGGTTATGACCTCTCATTGGAACGAGCTCGTCGACCTCGTTCCAATGAGGGGTCATAACCTATGTTTTGGAGACAAAAAATGAAAAAACTAATGAAAATTAACAGGCGATTTTTTAGACTAGCGCTGGCCGGTTTTGGCCGTTACGTTGGGTAAAGGGTTAATACATGATATGTGCAATGTGAACTATGCCAGGAGTCCAGCAGGCAATCACATTTTTTGCAAACGAAATGAGGATCGTCTTCGTTGTTTACTTGATGTAAATTAAAAAATTGTGACAGCCCTAGTCCAGTTGCTTAGCAGTGATTTCTAGTCAAGTCTTTGCTGCCTTAACAGACAGCCGAGACTTGACTAGAAATCACTACTCAAGTGAGTTATCTATTGTTAACAGAACCTCCTAATGATGGCAAGTTAATGGCATATGTTTGGAGATCGCAAGAGCTGGAAATGGGCCTTTGAGGGTAAAAATGTATTTGGAACAAAATTACTGTAGATATGATATATGTTGGCCAAAGAATGGCATATTGAGCTCATTGGTAGTGGCATTTGTGGTGTTGTGGTAAAATGATACAAGAACTTCTTCATTTTGCATCGAGTGATAGACTTATCCCCAAGACGGCAAAGTTCGAGCACTGTTTTTAAACAGTATCAAATTATACTGTAAGTCGGAAGTAGATGCAGCAAGACTGCAGTTAATTTGTTTTTTTTTTGTATTGTTATAAACTATTTTACAAACGCGATTTACTTTCTGGATGAATCTAGAACCCACAGGCTCAAACACTGTTGTCGCCCGTTTGCAAATGCTGTGGGAAACGAAAATAAACTACATATCTGATCCTATTTTTTGAATGATTTATTGTGCCTGTTGAGTCTCATCGGCATTCAATAGAATGAATGAATATTTTTTTACGACACATAATGGTGGCACAGAAACGGGCTATTCAGATCCTCAATTTTGCCCCTAAAAATTACAGTTCCCCCCCCCCCCCCCAGCCCCCAAAAATGGGAAAATTCAAGCACCAGAGGGTGCCAGATTCACTCTCTGGGCGTTCAATTTTAAATATTTTCCCGGGGGAGCCCCCAAAAATCCCCTCGATGGGAGGGGATACAGTAAGCCTGAGGAGGGGGTGGGTATGGCCCTCCCATAGAGGTGGAGAACCCCCCCAACAGTGGAAAGGCCATACCCACTCCCACCTCAGGTCTACCGCCTTCGGATATGGTATATATGTGGTATATGTACCACCACCCCCCCCTCCCCCCCCCAAAAAAAAAAAAATAAAATAAATAAATAAATAAAAAAAAATATGCTCCCTGCCCCCTCTCCCACCCTCAGTAGGAAATCCAAGCTACGCCTCTGGATAATAGCCTTGTTTTCCAAAAAAAAAGATGCATGAAATTTAGAAACAGTCTTTTTTCTTCAACTCAAGAAATATTAATTGAATGTGGACAGCTGACAATTTTGACACTTATTCCCAATTGAATAGAAGTCGCCCTCAACATGTATATGGAGTTTGCACAGATGACTATAATTAATAATTCTAGTAGTTAGTTCAGCAATTGTGGTAAACCAGTTCCGCTTTACTAGTAAAATAGGACCCAGTCACCAATGCTTGGGGTGAAAGTCCTCTAAAATGGGCAACATGTAGATCAACGATTGACTAAACTTGACTTCATCTCCATGTTGTGTCACGATTAGCCATGGTGCATAAATATGTGACGTTAACCACCAACAAACAAACAAACAATAGTTCAGCAATTAAAACCAGTGGCAATAATCTTTTTAATTAGACAGTCACCGCAATAGGATCAGAAGTATAATCAAACAGCTACCTATTATTGTACAAACCGTATGTTGTTCTTAATAGCCCATTGACGTTTTAGCTCAAAATTTACTTCATAACAGAACTGCTTTGCAATAAGACTCTGGCAGCCAAAAACATTTGAGATGAAAGGAGAAAGATAAACTTATACCAGGACCTTGGAAACCTGTTAAATCAAAACCAAGTAATACATATAGCTTGTTGACGAGGGGGTGGGAGTGGTGTCATTTAGTTTTTAGCTCATCTTGACAAAGTCAAGCTGAGCTAATCTCATCGCTCTCCGTCCGTCCGTTCATCCATCGTCCGTCAACACCATGTTTTGGTCTTCTCGTCCAAAACCACCGGGCCAATTCTAGTGAAAGTTTGTGTGAGTGATGGTCCCAAAGGGGCATTGCAGTTTTGTTCAACTCAACATGACCAGCCCCATAGGGAGGGGATGTGAGAAAATGCTCCAAAATATTTTTTAAATCTTCTTTTGAACCAGTTGGTACAATGACTTGATATTTGTTATGGAGCTTCCTTTTGAGGTGAAGAATCAAGTTTGTTCGAACAAAGTTCGTGAAGCAATATTTGGCTTTGTAATGATAGAGGTAAGATTTTTGGCCCTGTCCAAAATTTCTATTTTCTGAACCGATGGTCTGATTTGAACCAAATTTGATATGTGGCATTATTGGGTCATAAGTACTTGACTCATGCCAAAAAAAGGAATCCTATCTCCCCATTGGAACCCCAGGAGCTGAAGGTAGAAATATTTTCAAACGCCCATATTTCCCAAACCACACAGAACAGAGAGCTGTTATTTGGTATGAAGCATCCTTAGTACCAGTAGGATTGAATGGTAAAAAAAAATTGACATCGGTTATGTTTGGGTGTTCTGTAGAGGGCATCGAAAAAAATGCTGAGTCACGCATATTTGCAAAAATTTAAAAAAATATTTTCTCCAGAACCAATCATCAGAATCTTTTGATATTCCGTATACATCATTCATAAGGGGGGTCAGATACAAGTTTGTTAAAATGAAGCCCATTGGTTCATATTTGGGCTCAATACAGGAGCCCAAATTTTTAACTTAGTGTAATATGGGAATATTCTTTGAAAATTTTCTTCAGAACCACCAGTCAGAATCTTTTAATGTTTGGTATACATCATTATTATGAGGTCAGATTCAAAATTGTTCAAACCTAGTCCATAGGTTAATATTTGGGCTTCGTATGGAAGCCCAAATTTTAACTTAGTTCAATATAGGGGATAATTTTAAAACATCTTCTTCAGATCCACCAGTCAGAATGCTTTCATATTTGGTATGCAACATCTCTAGGGGGGTCAGATTCAAGTTTGTTCAAATCGGATCCCTAGGTATATATTTGGGCTTGCTATGGTAGCCCAAATTTTAACTTGGTGCAATATGAGGAAATTTCTTTAAGAATCTTCTTCTGATCCACCAGTCGGAATGCTTTCATATTTGGTATACAACATCTCTAAGGGGGTCAGATTCAAGTTTGTTCAATTCGAGTGCCTGGGTTAATATTTGGGCTCCATATGGGAACCTGAAATTTAACTTAGTACAATATGAGGGAATTTCTTCAAAAATCTCCTTCTTCAGATCCACTAATCAGAATGCTTTCATATTTGGAATACAACATCTCTATGGTCAGATTCAAGTTTGTTCAAATCGTAGCTCAAATTTTAACTTAGTGCAATATGAAGAAATTTCTTTAAAATTTCTCTTCTTCAGATCTAACAGTGAGAATGCTTTCATATTTGGTACACAACATCTCTAGGGAAGTCAGATTCAACTTTGTTCAAGTCGAGAGCCTGGGTTAATATTTGGGCTCCTAATGGGAGCCAGAATTGGCCATGTACAGTACGTGCCAGGGGTTTTATCACAAAAACGCCTGTCACTGCGGCAATGACGACGAGTGGAGGCAATTAAAGGGCGCCGTGGATTGCTGAAGTCAACAATCCTCCACTGCAACTGTGAGCGTCGAGGATTAGTATTGTTAATGAACCAGTGGGGTATTGTAAACTGAATGTGCTTCCGAATGAGCAATGCTGGGTGATTGGGATAAGATTTAATTAATGTTCAACTTCAAGAACATGTAAATGTACGCACAATGTATAGCACAAGTATTTTCGTCACCGGCGTCCAACACTTCGAGTGTGATTATAATACCAAAAAAAAATAGGTATTTGAATATATATATTTGATCAGGTATCTATTTTTTGGTTTAATCAGAGGTTCAGACACCTGTGATTTTATCCACAAAAGGCGGTCAATTTTGATTGTGGAAACATGCTATTCTCGTTAAAAACACAAGCTTTTTCGACTGTGTTGCATAGCCTACCGATCCTTGAGAAAAACAGTTCACTAAAACAACTTCAACCAAAAAATTCAGCAGCGTAATTACCTACAATTTCGATAAAATCCAGTTGGAATTGTGTTGTTCGAGATGTATGGGGTATACAACTTCTCTTGGACCTCTCACATTAAGCTCACGTTCGACATTACCCAGTTTCGCTTCAAAAACAACATTGGTATTTTACAACCAGCAACCGCGTGGGTTGAGTGAAAAAAAAAACGTTTCCATGACAAGAAATACCAACGTGCAGGGCCTGTGCTACTATTAGGGCAGCTGGCAGTCGCCTTGGACGCAGACCTGAGAGGTGCGCAGTTATGGCCTTTGAGGGTCACAGTTTTATACAGATTAAGCCCAGTCTCTTTAAGAAGATAAAACATAGGGGTACAAGCCAAATATTTGGGGAAGGGGCTGGAAGATTTTGCCCGAAAAGTGAAGCTGCAGGCATTATTGGGGCAAAGGACACTTGGGTGGGTGTGGATGTTGGAGGCCTACCACACCAAAAATTATATTACTACTTTTGGTCCAAATTTGCACTGGAGGGACACACAGTGGGGTAGATAAGGGGGGGGGGGGGCACCCCCCCCCCCCCTCCCCCACCAGCAGTTTTGTCGGAAATTTCAGGTGTAAAATTATTGGGGCCATTCTTAGGCGAATTTATTTTTATGCCTAATAACATTAAAATGCTGGCTTTGGGGATAAACACATACCATTGTGGGTAAATTTTGGGTAAAAAAGACCAATTTTCAGTACATTTGCAGAAAACAACAGGTTCTTTCTGTTTGTTTGGCTTTTTTTGTTGTTAAACTGTCTGAAAAAATTTGGTCTGTCAGGAAATTTTGGGCTTGCCCCTCCACCAGCAAAAAGCTATCTACGCCACTGGGGACACAATTCCTTACTGAAAACAGGACCGCACAGGTAGGTCAGTGAAACTTGCCCCGAAAAAAATAATATGAAAATTGCCTTGGGAATGCAAGAACTTAGCCTTGACTATGGCACAAAATATAAAATTGTTATTGGAAAAAAAAATGCACATTCGGACAAATGCCCCCAGTCCATTTGGCAGCTAGGACAAGCACCCCCACTCCATTTGGTACCCAGGACAACTCGACCAGGACAACTACCCCCTCTCCAATTGTCAGGCAGGACTACTGCCCACCACTTGAATTGTCAACTAGAACAAGCCCCCCTCCCCCCCCCCCCCCCTCCACTCTCCTTCAGAATGCTTAATGTATATGAAAAAAAGTTGTCCGGGGGGGCACTTGTCCGGATACCGTGCACCACAAAATACACCAGTGAGCAAAATTCACTGTTGAAATCTTTCTACCCCCCCCCTCCCCCCACCCTCTAGTTTTCATTTCACTTTATCTGTACATGTAAATATTCGTCGTGTAGACCTATACGTTTTCCATATTTTGTTCTTTTTGAGCATAAATGTTAAAAGATGTTTACTTGTTATCTGTTATCTGATTCTAAAAAGCAAATCCTGCAATAAAAATGTCATTGCAATCAACATCTTTTGTTTTGTTTCCAAGATGTTTCTATCAGTAGCCGGTTGTAAATTCAGTAGGTGTGAAGACAGCTGTTCCATGTATTCGATTTGTTGCGCCTGTAATTTTTCTCTCCTGTCCTGTTCAGATAATTATTAGTCCAGTCACAAAATAAGTCAGACATGACTTGTTTTGTCTCATTTTTTCTGAAAGTCTCCCTCTCACACACAGCGATTCGAGAAAAAGCCAATTTCGGGGTTTCAAATCTGTTTTAGGCAAACAAGGATCTTCATTAGTATTTGTGAACATCGATTTTTCCGGGCAATTTTCATTATTTTTCTGGAGACCCAAACTTGCTAAAACAAAATGAAGCTGCCACAGAGATGGTGCTATGGAGGGGGAGGGGAGGGGGAAGGCCCACCCCAAATATCAAGTGTCTTGCCCCCCTCCCTCTCACTCGTCGGGCAAAAGGAAGAACAGTGGGGGAAATTCGGGCAAAGAAAAAATTTTAAAAAATCGGAAACAGAAACTCACTAAAATGTAACTGAAAATTAGTGTTATAATTATTGCCAGAACCCAGGAAACGCATCTGAGCACATCAATTTTTCAAAATTTTCTGAAGGTGGACCATCAAAACCCCCGAAAAAGCTTCGTGCCAAAGGCATTCGCAGGTTTGCGCTTCAGGTGCTCGCGTGGGGGCACCGTGACATTGTGTACTAAGGCGTACTGCACGTCGATGGTGCACCTGACTTCAACCAATGCTAACCCTGCTTGTGTGGAGTTGGTATGTTGGGGAGCTGACAGTTGCTCGGTGGTTATCTCCGTGTACTCCGGCTTCACCACCCGTAAAACTGTCACGGTCATGGTTAGCCATTGAGCAGAAATATGTGACCTTAAACACCAATAAATAAATAAGTCACCATAACACAACGATCCATATTTTTTTTCGTTTTTTGGGGAGGGTGGGGGGGGGGGGGGGGGTCGTTTTGTTTGGTTCTATTATAGGCCTATACGAACACCAAAACTGACCAGTGAGGTAAAATTATTCATTTCAATAAAATAATGATCAGATAGTGTGGTTGCTTTCCAATTGTCTGGTCTGCAAGTGTCATATTTTTAACATGGCCATGTGTTTGGATCTGACGTAAATTGCGTTTCAGTCACAGATGCTTTCCGCAAGAACTAACCAGGCGGGGGCAGGAATGGGTATGTGCCCCCCCCCCCCCTCCTCCTGTTGAAAATTCTGTGGAAAATATAAGGCTACTGCTGTTAAGGTCATTGATAACAAGGTGTCCCCCCCCCCCCCCTCCCCCAAACAAAAAACATTAAAAAAAAACAGTCTCTGGTTGGCTCACCCTGTCAGAAAATAATTACATTCACAAAAATTTAATACTATCAGCACTGGAACATTCACTTTTACAGTGTTTGAAGCCAGTGTTAGTGGTATGTTTTATTGAATACCGGTACATTATTTTATTTTCTGATAAAAGGCTAACATGAATGATTAGTGTCTGTTGTTTCAGTTTTGGTGAATGTCTGATTTTCGACCAATTTGAAACGCATAAATAAAAAAAGATATAATAAAAAAGGTTTTCCCATATGAGGACAATTTCTTTCACTAAACAAGATTACAGAAATAATTCGTTTTTTCAGGGTAACTTTCTGTGATCTGTCCAATTGATGACGCAAATTCGATGTATATTAATTACAGTAGCTCGTAGTGCAAGAAGTTTAATCCCCTTCACTCTAAGACGCGGTGGGTTGCAGTGGACATCGGTTTGCTGTTCACTCAAAAATCGCAGGGGTCCTCCTGAAAGTCGCCGGGGAAATGTCGCCGCGTGTGCGTTTTTGTGATAAAACCCCTGGCACGTACTGTAGTTGAAGAATTAGAAATTTTGTATTCAGTACCATCTAGAGGTGTGTAACTAAGATTAATCCACATAGGTTGTATCAAGAGGCTTCATAGGGGAGCGGTACATTTTACATTATGATCAACTGAAAAAAAGGCATGATGCCCGATTTATTTTTGTCACTCCTGCGGGGCTCAAGGACTGACATTGTATCCTATGGAGATGGATTGCTTAATGTAGACTCATTCATTACAGCCCTCCATTTCCAGAGAATTAATGGTGGGGGAGGGGAGTGCTCAGGTCAAAGCACAGTGATGACCAATGTTGAAAATTGGAGGGGAGAAATACCTCATTACGTCCAACCATTAGGAGGCGATTCACAATGTAGCCACCTCATATAAATGAATCTGCTTGTATACTTATTTGTTACCAAGAGGTGTCAAGCCCTGTTATCTGAAAATTTGCTTGATAGTCCAATAAGTTTATTGAAAGCCTAGCACATATTAGTGTAGGTTTATATGTGCACTCTAGGGGTGGAAAAAGATGCATCAAATGGGAGGGGAGGCCTATGTGCAGGGGTGGGGAGCTTTTTCCACAAGAAGAAGAAATCCGCCCAATGACCCACTCAAATGAAAGATTCACGGAAAATAGTACACAAAATGTAAGGAAATCTAGCGACGAGGAATAACATGATATTTCATTATGCATTGTTTTTTCAATACGAAAGAAGTTGGAACCATGCAGTGAGGCAGAAAAACACAGTCTGGAAACAATGTAACCTCAGTGCATGCACGTTTCATTTTCTGTACCCTGTGTTCCTTGGATCATTTACTGAATGAAACATGATTGTTTTCCATCTTTAGGAAGTATGCGCTCTCGTTTTCAAGATTTTTCCAATTTGAGAACATGATGCAGCCGATCTTGTTTGGAGATCCCTGAGAAGGCAATGGGCAAGTGGGCTCTAATAACGTTTTGACGTTAAAATTGCAAATGTGTGAATAAAGTGCAGGGTGATCCTAAATGATTATTCTTTTTATATTTGTATGCCAGATTATGCAGCTAACAAAGCTCTAATGCATTCTGTGTGAACTCCACAGGTAAAATAAAGTCGCAAATATGAAGAAAGTGGAATACAATTTCTCTAAGCACTGTGACCAGTGTTCAGCACAATAATTAATCCACTTCACGCGTATATGCTGTAAGAATTTGAAACGTGCAACAGTCTTCACGCAGTTTACAGAAGTATAATGAGCATAAAATATCACGCGATTTTGCTATCCATGAATGCGTGAAACCAGGACACTCCACAAATACTGTACTCAGTGCTGGAAATGAACAAAATTGACGGGTGCAGTTTTAAGTTCCCGTGAATTCAGAGACAGGAATAAATTGCACCCATAAAATGTTAGTATATGAATTTTCGAGGGAATACTGTCACCAAACACCTGAAACCTTAACCCATTGAGCTCTAGTGGTATCTTCAATGCCAGTTTAATGGCAACAGTTAGAAGAGTCCATATTCATTATTTAGGGTAGACCAATCAATATTTTTTCAACGTGCAGCCTTGAACACGTTGAAAATATTGATTAGTCTACCCCACACATTTACTGAACAGCCATCCTATTTAAAGACATTATGGCCTATCATGTTCCTGGCCAGAAAAGGGGCAAATTGGGTTCAAGGGGTTAAAGGTATAAGGAATTGCTGAATTATGACAGTAACTTGCCACTGGCTGCAGAGTGCTGCTTTCTCAAAACAACTCGCATTTATATGCCCTTACAGTGTATTAGTGCTCCACAATATTTTTCAACAAGTATATTTTTTAGCTCCCATAAAATAGAAAACACGGGTGTTGACTGGAGCAATTGCACTTGTACCCGTCTCATTTTCAGGACTGTGTACTGTAGTCAGAGATACTGATAGTGACCCTAAACACTAATAAATAAATACAAGGTTTGAAGGGTTAACCATGAATTTCTTGATTTCTTCTTTTACAGGAAACTAGTTTATATTATGATCCAAAAACGGGTACATATTTCTACTACAGTCCAGAATCAGGAAAATATGAATTCCATTCACAAGTTGATGTTGGGGTTCAACAGCCAGGTCCACCACCTTTTGATAGGAACTTCCAGTCTGGTGATATGATGACTTATTATCCTTCTCCAGATTCTCAGTATCCGAATCATGATCCAAATTTTGATGATGATTTAAAATATGACATTGATGATGCTCGACATCCATACTACAATACAGAACACCAATATGGAGATAGTCATTTCTATAATACATTTCATCATCATCATCATTACGAACGAAATTTAAACAGAGGTCTACCCCTTCCCGAGAACAAACATAGACCACTTAGTAGAGAAGACAGACATTCTTATGAAAGACACAGTCACAGTCACAAGGTTTGTATTGTTATTATTGGCCAATAATTGTGTGTTTGTGAAGCTTAACCCTTTACCCAATGCACATGATCTCAAAATGTTATATTTTAAATATTGTGTTTCTCACAAATTTTTCACAAAATTTTAAAAATACCCTTTCATGCCCCTCCCCAACCCCCCCCCCCCCCCCCCCCCCCCTCAATTCATGGAATGATCTCGATGAGCTTGTCCCAGTGGGGGTGTCAAATGATATGGTTTTGTTGAAATTAACAAAAAAAACATTTTTAATACTCAGTTTGAAAATTGCGTGTGTGGATGCGACAAATCAGTATGCAGAGCTCTTACCTTTTATGCAATCCAAGTAGTTGATGGCATGGGAGCGTGGTGGCTCGGTAGGTAGAGGTGCAGGCTGCAAGCTGAGCGGTCCTTGGTTCGAATCCCACCTGCGGCAACCGTGCTGTGTCCTTGGGCAAGACACTTCATCTCCATTGCCCGCGTGGGGGCACAATGACGCCATGTACTAAGGCGTACTGCACGTCGATGGTACGCATGTCTTCAACCAATCTAACCCTGCCTGTGCTGCAGTGCGGAGTTACGATGTTGGAGAGCTGGCAGCTGCTCGTCGTTGCTCGGTGGTTCTTTCCGGGTACTCCGGCTTCCTCCACCCGTAAAACTGTCACGGTCATGATTAGCCATTGTGCAGAAATATGTGACCTTAAACATCAATAATTAAATAAATAAATAGTTGATGGCACTGGCAAAGACATTTCTTGTATAACTAAAGTTTTCATATTTTTGTCACAAAAACAAAGAGTGTGACCCCCAGTTGCAACATGGTGTTCCATTCAGGGGTCATAAACTATATTTTTGAGACAAAAAATGAAAAAAGTAAAATGTGAAAGTCATTTTTTTGTGAATAGCCCTGGCTGCATTTTTAGCTCCCCTGGCCTAAAAGGCCATGTGAGCTTTTCCTGTCACTTGGCATCTGTCGTCGTCCATCGTTCATAAACTTTTCACATTTTCATCTTCTTCTCTGGAACCACTGAGCCAGTGTGAATCAAACTTGTCAGGAATGGTCTAAGGGAGGACTTCTACAAACTATCCTACAAACTATCCTCATTTTGTTCCTGTCAGATGAAAAACATGGCCACCAGAGGCATTCTTTGATTCTGGTTGGTAGATTTTCAAAAATCTTCTTTGAAACTGCTAGGCCAAATGTTTTGATACTTCACATAAATGATGACTGGGACCTCCCTCTACCAACGATCCTCATTTAATGTTGATCTGGTGGCAAATATGGCCGCAATTGTGGCTTATAGTTATAATAGAAATGCTATGGGAAATCACATTTTCATCTTCTCTAGAACTACTGAGCCATTGTGAACCAAACATGGCAGGCAAGGTCTGTGAGAGGTTCTCTACAACTTTTACTCATTTTATTCCTGTTGGCCTGTTGGATGAAAAAAGTCACCGCCAGAGGTATTCTTTGATTTTGATTGGTCGATTTTGAAAACTCTTTTCTTCTGAAACTACATGGTCAAATGTTTTGAAACTTCACATGATTGAGGACTGGGACACCTACCAATGATCCTCATGTAATGTTGATGTAGTGTTGCAAACTTAACCACAATTGCAGCTCATAGTTACCATGGAAACCATATGGGAAATCACATTATTATATGTAGTTCTGCTAGTTGAGCAATTACAGGCTCTTTAGATCCTCTAGATTGATCATAACATTGGGTGAAAGGTTAACCATTATTTTGGCAATACAAAAACCACATGTCATATGTTATTTTTAAATTTCTTCTTCCAAACATAGGTTATGGGCCCACATTGGAACTAGCTCCTTGTGTCAGTGTGGGGTTCTCCAGCTGCATTTTGAAAGCATTCAAATGAAAATTTTTATGCCTTTGCCAGTAGGCGAGGGGCATTAAGAGTTACCCCTGTCCACAGGTATGATTTTTTGGTTTCCAGATAACCTTTATAATCATTCAGAAAATTTTTTCCAAGTTCTCGCATATTGTATAAAATGACAAAATGCAAATCAGGTTTCCATTTGGCATTATTCATGTTCTCTGTTCTAGAATGATTCCCCTTTCAGTTAGTGAATAATAATATGTTTTATGATTTGTAGATGATGAAAGAGTATGCATTGAAACCTTTTTTGAAACTTTCACATATTGTATAAAATGACAAAATACAGATCAAGTGCTAATATGGCCATATTTGCATTCTTTGTACAGTTATTCCCCTCAGCTAGGCCTAAAAATGTTGAAAATGTTTCTCAGGTCATCCCACATGGTCCTTTTGGTTGCCGCATGCTCTCTTTTATAACAATGCAAGCTTGAAAAAAACTAAAATTAAATGGTTTAGGCTTAATAAAATTAAAAATCTGTTTCTCAGGCCCTCCCGCATGGTCCTTATGGCTGTCACATGCTCTCTTTTTATGACCAATGCAAACTTGAAAAAATAAAAATTAAATGGTTTATGTCTGTATATTTTACTCAAGTTAAAAAAATTGATAAATTTGTCCCTTGAGTGCAACAAGGCTTTGCAATGCTTTAGCATTGCAAAGACTTGTTGCACCCAAGGGACGAAATACACCACCACCCTTGCTATTCTGTAGATTATGAGGCCTAAAACATAAAATAAACCAAGAATATGAACTTCTGATGGCAAAGAAATAATTACAAAAATAAAAAAAAAAAAAAAATGCCCGCCCGCATGCAATTTTACAAAACTTGGCCTGAGAAACAGAACATCTACTTTGTGTGGCCTTATGTCTGATTTTTTACCCAAGTTAATAAAAATGATAAATTTGTGAATTGCATGCAACAAGGCTTTCAATGCTTCAGCATTGCAAAGCCTTGTTGCACTTAAGAGACGAAATACACCACCACCCATGCTATCCTGCAGATTATGAGGCCTAAAACATAAAATGAACCAAGAACATGAACTTTTGATGGCAAAGAAATAATTACAACTATAAAATAAAAAAACACTTGCCTGCATGCAATTTTACAAAAAATGGCATCAAAAACAGAAGCTCTACTTTATGGGGCCTTAGAGTTATAATATATTACATGACTTCTTTCTTCTGTAGTGTTAACTAACCACAGATGCTGAATGTGATTTTAAATCCTTTTCTAAACGTCCTTCTCGGGTGAGCAATTAAGGCTTCTTGGATTTCTTGTTTTAAGTTTGCCTTCTACCAATTTTTTTTTTTTTTTTTCTGTTGCTTCCATAAAGGTTTATAATGCAAAATTTCTAAATTTTATTGTTAGCACACCTTGACAAAGACAAGCTGAGCTAATCCCATCGCTCTCCGTCCATCATCTGTCATCTGTCAACACCATGTTTTGGTCTTCTCCAAAACCACTGGGCCAATTCTAGTGAAAGTTTGTGTGAGTGATGGTCCCGAAGGGGCATTGCATTTTTGTTCAACTCAACATGCCCAGCCCCATAGGTAAGGGGTGGGGAAAATGCTCCAAAATATTTTTTAAATCTTTTTATGAACCAGTGTGTACAATGACTTGATTTTTGTTATGGAGCTTCCTTTTGAGGTGTAGATTCAAGTTTGTTCAAATAAAGTTCGTGAAGGAATATTTGGCTTTATAAAGTCAGGGGCAAGATTTCTGGCCCCGCCCCAAATTTCTATTTTCTGAACCGATGGTCCAATTTGAACCAAATTTGGTATGTGATATTATTGGGTCATAAGCACTTTACTCGTGCCAAAAAAAATATTTCTCGCATCCCCATGGGAACCCCAGGAGCTAAAAATAGAAATATTTTCAATTGCCCATAATTCCAAACCACTCAGAACAGAGAACTGTTTTTTGGTATGAAGCATCCTTTGGACCAGTAGAATTGAATTGTAAAAAAAAATTGCCATCGGTTATGTCAGTGTTCTGTCGAAGGCATCGCAAAAAATGCTGAGTCAGCATATTTGCAAAAATTTTAAAAAATCTTTTTTTCAGAACCAGTGTTTGGAATCTTTTGATATTCAGTATACAGCATCCATAGGGGGGTCAAATACAAGTTTGTTAAAATAAAGCCCATTGGTTCATATTTAATTTTTAAAAATCTTCTTTAGATCCACAAGTCAGAATGCTTTCATATTTGGTATACAACATATCTAGGGGATTCAATTTTGTTCAAATCGAGAGCCTGGGTTAATATTTGGGTTCCCTATGGGAATTAGAAATTTTGTATTCAGTACCCTCTACAGGTGTGTAACTAAGATTATTCCACATAGGTTGTATCAAGGGGAGCTCCACATTTTACAGTTGGATCAACTGAAGAAAAGACATGCCCAGACTATTTGTAACTCCTGAGGGGCTCAAGGATTGACAATGTATCCTATGAAGATGGATTGCTTAATGTAGACTCATTCTTGAACTCTGTTTATATCGTGTTCTGTTCAAGGTGAGCGTTTCTGGTCCTGTGGAGCCTCTTGTTAGCTCACCTGACTTTCAGTCCGGAGAGCTATAGTGATCACTCACTGTCCGTCGTCCGTCGTCCGTGAACATGGTGTTTGCGTCTTCTCCTCCCAAACCGCTGAACCAATTTAATTGATATTTGAGATAATAGTTTGTTATGACATCGCAATTTGATTTTGTTCAAATCAAGTTGCCTCGCCCGTGGGTAGGGCCACACCCAAAAAGTGTGCTGAAATCTTAAAAAATCTTCTTCTCATGAACCAGCAGTAGCAGAGACTTGATATTTGGTGTGCAGCTTCCTTTTGAGGTGTAGACTCAGATTTGTTCAAGAGAAGTTTGTGGGGCTATACTTGGCGTCGTTATGGGAGGGGCAAAATTTTTTGCCCCGCCCAAAATTTCTATTTTCCAAACCGAGAGGCTGATTTGAACCAAATTTTATGTGAGGGCTTATTGGGTCATAAGTACCTAATTTATGCTGATTTTTTTTTTTTCCCGTAGCCCCATGGGAACCGCAGGAGCTAAAAATAGAAAAAAATTAAAACGCCCATATCTCCAAAACTGCACGGCACCGAGAATTTTTATTTGGTGTGAAGCTTCCTTAGGACCAACAGAAAGAATTGGTAAAAAAAAATTGCCATCGATTTTATCATAGGGTACAGTTTCGGGACTTTGAAAAAGTGCTGAGTCAGCACTTTTTAACACTGTAGGCAATGGGAAGAGAGCTGACAGCTGCTCGTCGTTGCTCGGTGGTTCTCTCCGGGTACTCCGGCTTCCTCCACCCGTAAAACTGTCACGGTCACGATTAGCCATTGTGCATAAGTATGTGACCTTAAACACCAATAAATAAATAATAATAGGCAATGGGAAAAACATTAAAAAATCTTCTTCTCCAGATCCAGCAGGCAGAATCTTTTGATATTTGGTATGCAACATTGTAGGGTGGATCTGATTCAAGTTTGTTCAAATCGGCCCCCTGGGTTCATATTTGGGCTCAGTATAGTAGCACGATTTCGAACTTAGTGCATTTCAGACAAATTTCTTAAAAAATCTTCTTCTCCAGATCCAGCAGGCAGAATCTTTTGATATTTGGCATGCAACATTGTGGGGTGGATCTGATTCAAGTTTGTTCGAATCGGCCCCCTGGGTTTATATTTGGGCTCAGTATAGGAGCCCAAATTTGAACTTACTGCATTTCAGGCAAATTTCTTTGAAAATCTTCTTCTCCACATCCAGCAGTCAGAATCTTTTGATATTTGGTATACAACATTGTGGGGTGGATCTGAATCAAGTTTGTTCAAATCGGCCCCTTGGGTTTATATTTGGGCTCAGTATAGGAGCCCAAATTTGAACTTAGTGCATTTCAGGCAAATTTCTTTGAAAATCTTCTTCTCAAGATCCAGCAGGCAGAATCTTTTGATATTGGGTATGCAACATTGTGGGGTGGATCTGATTCAAGTTTGTTCAAATCGGCTCCCTGGGTTTATATTTGGGCTCAGTATAGGAGCCCAAATTTGAACTTCGTGCTTTTCAGGCAAATTTCTTAAAAAATCTTCTTCTCCAGATCCAGCAGGCAGAATCTTTTGATATTTGGTATGCAACATTGTTGGGTGGATCTGATTCTATTTTGTTCAAATCGGCTCCCTAGATTCATATTTGGGCTCACTATAGAAGCTCGAATTCGAACTTAGTGCATTTCAGACAAATTTCTTCAAAAATCTTCTTCTCCAAATCCTACAGGCAGAATCTTTTGATATTTGGTATGCAACATTGTGGGGTGGATCTGATTCCAATTTGTTCAAATTGGCCACCTGGATTCATATTTGGGCTCACTATAGAAGCCCAAATTCAAACTTAGTGCATTTCAGGCAAATTTTTTCAAAAATCTTCTCCAGATCCAGCAGGCAGAATCTTGTGATATTTGGTATGCAACATTGTGGGGCGGATGTGATTCAAATTTGTTCAAATCGGCCCCCTGGGTTCATATTTGGGCTCAGTATAGGAGCCCAAATTTGAACTTAGTGCATTTCAGGCAAATCTTCTTCTCAAGATCCAGCAGGCAGAATCTTGTGATATTTGGTATGCAGCATCCTTAGGGGGGTGAGATGCAAGTTTGTTCAAGCCATGTCCCTAGGTCCATATTTGGGCTCACTGTGGGAGCTTGAATTGTAACTTTGTTCGAAATGAGGAATTTTCTTAAAAAATCTTCTTCAGATCCAGCAGTCGGAATGGTTTGATAAGTGGTGAGTAACATCCTTGGGGGGGGGGGGGGGGGGGGGGGGGGGGGATTCAAGTGTGTTAAAGCCAAGTCCATGGAACTATATTTGAGCCCAAATTATAACGTAGTCAATATGAGGAATTTTTCTTTAAAAATCTTCTTCTTCAGATTCAGCAGTTGGAGTGTTTTGATATTTGGCATGGAGCAACCTTAGGGGGCTGAGATTCAAGTTTGTTCAAGCCAAGTCCCTTAGTTCATATTTGGGCTCACTATGGGAGCCTGAATGACAGCTTAGTTCAAAATGAGGAATTTTCTTTAAAAATCTTCAGATCCAGCAGATGAATGCTTTTGATATTTTTTATGCAGCATCCGTAGGGGGGTAAGATTCAAGTTTGTTCAAGCCATGTCCCTAGGTCCATATTTGGGCTGATTGTGGGAGCTCGAATTGAAACTTGGTTCAAAATGAGGAATTTTCTTTAAAAATCTTCTTCATCAGATCCAGCAGTCAGAATGATTTGATAATTGGTGTGCAGAATCCTTAGGGGTGTGAGTTTCAGGTTTGTTAAAGCCAAGTCCCTGGGTTCATATATGGGCTCCCTGTGGGAGCCCGAATTATGACTTAGTTCAATATGAGGAATATTCTTTAAAAATCTTTTTTTTGATCCACTGTTCAGAATATTTGGATATTTGGTTTCAGCTTTTATTAGGAGGAGCAGATGCAACTTGTGGAAATCAATTCTCTGGGTTGATATTTAGGCTACCATGTCAGGTGAGCGCCCTCAGGCCCCCTGGGGCCTCTTGTTTTTAGATAAAGTTTGCTTTATATAGTGCTATTGTGTGGTATTGATAATAATGCTGTTAATGGAAGAAAATCTGAGATCCAACAACAATAACTTCAGTTTAAATATTCAGAAATTTAATAAAATGATATGAAAGGAAAATAGTGCTGAAACGGTTGAACATTTTTATGCCCCCGAGAACCATTGAACTTGGTTTAGTCAGGCATCAATATATTCCTTTGGCACGCCCTACAGGGCACATTTATGATCAGATAGGTTTGAAACTTTGTATGCTTGTTTGGAGTTACCTCTAGATGAGAGCTTTCGATTTTCTTCGATTTCCATCAAAAAATGTTGCCACTGGCAACGACCTTCTATGAACTTAGTGCAGTTATACATCAATACTTCCCTTTGACCCACCCTGCAGTGCACATTTTTGACTGGATCACTTTGAAACTTGGTAGGCTTTTTTGGAGCGACTTAGCTTAGTCCAGCATCAATATATTCCTTTGGCACGCCCTACAGGGCACATTTATGATCAGATTGGTTTGAAACTTGGTATGCTTGCTTGGGGTTACCTCTAGATGGGAGCTATCGATTTCCATCAAAAAATTTTTCCGCTGCCAACGACCTTCAAGGAACTTAGTGCAGTTATGCATCAATATTTCCCTTTGGCACACCCTACAAGACACATTTATGATCAGATCGGTTTGAAACTTTGTATGCTTGTTTGGGGTTACCTCTTGATGAGAGCTATGAATTTTCTTCGATTTCAATCAAAAAATATTGCCACTGGCAACGACCTTCCAAGAACTCAGTGCAGTTATACATCAATACTTCCCTTTGGCACACCCTGCAGTGCACATTTTTGACTGGATCACTTTGAAACTCGGTAGGCTTGTTTGGGGTGACCTCTAGATGGGAGCTATTGATTTTCTTCTATTTCCATCACAAAATGTTGCCGCTGGCAACATTCTTAGAACTTAGTTTAGTCAGCCCTCAATATTGCCCTTTGGCACACCCTACAGGGCACATTTATGATCTGATTGCTTTGAAACCTGGCACGCTTGTTCGGAGTAACCTCCTTTTCCATCAAAAAATGTTGCTGCTCCCAACAACCTTTGAACTGAGAGAGGTGGCCGAGTGGATAAGTGTGCTGGTCTCTCATGCCAGAGGTCCCGGGATCGATCCATGGTCGGGGAAAATTCTTGAGGTGTCCGAACACTGTCAGCATCAATTGTGGGGTTGATGCTGTCACAGCGTACCGTCCTATCAGGTGGGGACGTAAAATGGGTGTCCTCTGTGCAGAGAGAGCCCGACTCCGTGTAGACTAAAGATCCCTTCATAGTATTCAAGAAGAGCAAGGCCTCGAAGATTCCGCTATGAAGGTCATCCCACACAACTGCGCCATTAGGTCAAGGAGAGGCGTTAATATAAGTTGCATAACTTGTTCGCCAATCCTTGTAAAACAAATAAGATTAAATAAAAAAAAAACCTTTGAACTTAGTTTAGTCAGACCTCAAGGCTCCTTTGGCACCCCCTACAGGGCACATTTATGATTGGATTGTTTTGAAACATGGCATGCTTGTTTGAGGTGACCTCTAGATGGGTGCTCTTTATTTTCTTCGATTTCCATCAAAAAATGTTGCCGCTGCAATAGCATTTGATGAACCTAGTGCAGCTATGCAACAACATTTTCCTTTGGCTCTCCCTGTAGTGCACATTTATGATCGAATTGCTTTGAAACCTGGTGTGCCTGCTTGCAGTTACCTATAGATGGGAGCTATCCTCTTTCTTCTATTTTTAGCTCAACTTGACAAAGTCAAGCTGAGCTATTGCCATCACTTCTCGTCCGTCGGCGTACGTACGTACGTACGTACGTACGTACGTTAGTACGTTAGTATGTTAGTACGTTAGTACGTACATCCACAATTTCCTTTGGCACACCTCACAGGTCGCATTTATGATCAGATTACTTTGAAACTTCTTATGCTTGTTTGGGGTGACCTCTAGATGGGAGCTATCGATTTTCTTCAATTTCCGTCAAAAAATGTTGCCGCGGCCAACGTTCTTAGAACTTAGTTTAATCAAACCACAATATTTCCCTTTGGCACACCCTACAGGGCACATTTATGATTTGATTGCTTTGAAACCTGATACGCTTATTTAGGGTGACCTCTAGATTGGAGCTATCGATTTTCTTCAATTTCCGGCAAAAAATGTTGCCACGGCCAACGTTTGTAGAACTTAGTTTAGTTAGACCTCAATATTTCCCTTTGGCACACCCTACAGGGTACATTTACAATCAGATTGCTTTGAAACCTGGTATGCTTGTTTGGGGAGACCTCTAGATGGGAGCTATCGATTTTCTTCAATTTCTGTCAAAAAATGTTGCCGCGGCCAACATTCTTAGAACTTAGTTTAGTCAGAAGACTCAATATTTCCCTTTGGCACACCCTACTGGGTACATTTATGATCGGATAGCTTTGAAACCTGGCATGCTTGTTTGGGGTGACATCTAGATGGGAGCTATCGATTTTCTTCAATTTCCGTCAAAAAATGTTGCCGCGGCCAACATTTTTAGAACTCAGTTTAGTCAGACCACAATATTTCCCTTTGGCACACCCTACAGGGCACATTTATGATCGGATTGCTTTGAAACCTTTCATGCTTGTTTGGGGTCACCTCTAGATGGGTGCTATCGATTTTCTTCAATTTCCATCAAAAAATGTTGCCGCAGCCAACATTCTTAGAACTTAGTTTAGTCAGACCACAATATTTCCCTTTGGCTCACCCTACAGGGCTCATTTATGATTAGATTGCTTTGAAACCTGGTACGCTTATTTACGGTGACCTCTAGATGGGAGCTATCGATTTTCTTCTATTTCCGTCCAAAAATGTTGCCATGGCCAACGTTCTTAGAATTTAGTTTAGTCAGACCACAATATTTCCCTTTTGTACACCCTACAGGGCACATTTATGATCGGATAGCTTTGAAACCTGGCATGCTTGTTTGGGGAGGCCTCTAGATGGGAGCTATCAATTTTCTTCGGTTTCTGTCAAAAAATGTTGCCACTGGCAAAAAAACTGACTTTGGTCCCAATGATCTTCACTTTTGCCATTTCATTTATAACTTACCAAGTTCAAGTTTGTCAAGTTGAGCTACAGTGTCATTGACACTTTCATTGTTAAAAAATGTTGCAGCTGGCAATAACCTTTGAACTCAGTTTAGTTAGACCATAATATTTCCCTTTGACACACCCTACAGGGAACATTTATGATCGGATTGCATTTAAACTTTGTATGCTTGTTTGGGGTGACCTCTAGATAGGAGCTATTTATTTTCTTCCTTGTCCATCAAAAGATGTTGCAATTGGCAACGACCTTTGATAAACTAAGTGCAGTTATGCATCAATATTTTCCTTTCGCACACCATGCAGGGCACATTTATGATCAGATCATTTTGAATCTTGGTATGCTTATTTGGGGTGACCTCTAGATAGGAACTATTGATTTTCTTCCATTTCTGTCAAAAATAGTTGCCGTTGGCAACAACCTTTGATGAACTTAGTAAAACCTTAGTGCAGCTAAGCATCAATATTTCCCTTTGACACACCCTACAGGGCACATTTATGATCGGATCTCTTGGAAACTGGGTGTGCTTGTGTGGGGTAACATCTTTATGGGAGCTATCAATTTTCTTCTATTTCTGTCGAAAAATGTTGTCACTGACCTTTGAACTTAGTTTAGTCAGACCTCAATATTTCCCTTTGACACACCCTTCAGGGCACATTTATGATCGGATCACTTTGAAACTTGGTATGTGTGTTCGGGGTGACCTCTAGATGTGAGCTATTGCTTTTTTTTCATTTCCATAAAGAATTATTGTCATTATCACCAGCCTTTGAACTTAGTGCATTTGTGCAGCAACTTATCCCTTTCGCACTCTCTGCAGGGTATATTTATGAATTTCTATAAAAAAAAACAAAAAAACATTGCCACAAGCAATGACCTTCAAACTTGGTGCATTTGTGCATTAACATCTTCCTTTGACATGCCTCAGAGGGCACATTCATTATCAGGTTGTTTTGAAACTTTGTATGCTTATGCAGGGTGACAAAGATCGGAGCTATTGATTTTCTTTTCATTTCCATCAAAAACTGTTGCTGTTGGCAACAATCTTTGAATTTATTGCATTTGTGTATCAACATTCTTCTTTGACATGGCCTACAGGGCACATTTATCATAGTATTGCTTTTGAAATTGGTGTGCTCATAAGGCGGGACCTCTAAATAAGAGCTATTGATTAGCATTCATTACTGTGAAAAAAGTTGCAGTTTACAGTAACCTCTGAACTTACTGCATTTGTGTATCAACATTCTTCCTTTAGCCAGCCTTAGTTTACATTTAAAAATGAATGGATTACTCTGATGTTGTGAACGTACACTGCTGTTATGTTTAAATTTCACCAAATAACATTGGTACCAATTATCTTCAATTTTGCCATTTCACTTGTAACTTACCAAGTTCAAGTTTGTCAAGTTCCAGTACAGTGTCATTGACACTTTCATTATTTTTAGCTTAACTTGACAAAGTCAAGATAAGCTATTGACATCACGTATGCAGAAGTCTGTTACTCTGTGAGTCTGTTCACATTTTCCTTTAGCACAAGCTACACTCCACAGTTCTTGTCCGATCATCACAAAATTTCATATGCAGGTTTGGGGTCATGTTTAGATGAGAACGTCCCCTTTTGGTCATGATCTGTCAACCGTGATGGCTGCCCAAGCCCAAAACCCAAAAACTTTTAGCACAGTCTGCAGGTCATATTTAATATGGAGGGATTTCATTGTAACTTGGTAGGATGACTCCGTATGATGTCTAGATGAGAACGTCCCCATTTGGTCGCGATCTGTCAACTGTGACGACTGCCCAAGCCCAAAACCTGAAAACCTTTAGCATAGTCTACAGGTCATATTTATGGAGGGATTTAATTGTAACTTGGAAGGTTGACTTCACATAATGTCTAGATGAGAACGTACCCTATTGGTCACATTTGGTCAACTGTGACGGCTACAGGAGCCTGAAGCCCAAAAACCTTTAGCACAGTCTACAGGTCATATTTATGAAGGGATTTCATTGTAACTTGGTAGGATGACTCCAGATAATGTCTAGATGAGAATGTCCCCTTTTGGTCGCAGTCATTCAACCATGACAGCTTCCCAAGCCCAAAACCCCCAAAACTTTAGCACAGACTACAGGTTCTATTTATGAAGGGATTTCATTGTAACTTGGTAGGATGACTTGGTATAATGTCTAGCTGAGGACATCCCCTTTTGGTTGTGGTCGGTCAACCATGATGGCTACACAAGCCCGAAGCCTGAATACCTTTAGCACAGTCTACAGGCCGTATTTATGAAGGGAAAAACATAGCATACAGGGAACAGAAATTAACATATTCCCAATTATCACAATTCTTGTCTTATTTCATAATACTTTCATAAACATTGAACATTATCCTTTTCATCAACACAACACACAGACACGTTAAGCTACAGTGTCATTGACACTTTCATTGAATTATGCATTGTTGGTGTCTACAGAAAGCTTCCTTTTAATTTGGACCAGTTTTTGGATGAGCTAGCCAATTCAATATGGCCACCATGGTGGCCATATTGAATTTGGTTTCCAACCAGCAACTAATAAATGCTGACTTGAACCATTTTTATTCTTAAATTATGCATTGTTGCTGTCTAGAGGAAGCTTCCTTTCAATGTTAGACCAGTCATCTGAACTAAGATGGCTGCCAGTGGCCAATTCATTTTAGCTTCCTTTATGACCATCTTGAATTTGGTTTCTGTCCAATAATTGATAAAAATACTGATCTGAATCAGTTCCATTTTTTGGTTATGCATTATTGGTGTCTAGAGGGAGCTTCCTTTCTATTTTAGATCCGATAACCAATTCAATACGCCGGCCATGGTAGCCATCTTGAATTTGGTTTCTGTCTAATTACTTGTGAATGCTGATTCAAATCAGTTGTATTTTTTTGTGAAGCATTGTTGGTGTCTAGAGGAAGCTTCCTTTTGATTTGGTTATGCCTCTGAGAGACTTACCTACCCTTTTATGACACCGCTCGGGGGCATATGCCATGCTTTGCACTGCTCTTCTCAACTACATAACATTGCACTTCAGCTGAATGTTATGTGGATATCCACTAATTTTAACTGTAGACTTCATTAGAGTTTATCACAGAGAGACATTGTCGGGTTAGTGGGTATCTGCATGTAAATGTTTCGAATTGTAACCCTAACTAAAAGGGAAATTCAGAAATGTTTACGCAAAGTCACAAACCTTTCTGCCCTGAATAAAATCTTCAAAGACTGAACTAGTCAACATCGATTTTATTCATATTTTGACTTTCCCCGTGGGAACCCCGGGAAGTAAGCAGCACTTGTTTACTGTGGTAAACCAGTTCCGCTTTACTAGTAGGACCCAGTCACCAATGCTTGGGGTGAAAGTCCTCTAAAATGGGCAACATGTTGATCAACGATTGACTAAACTTGACTTCATCTCCATGTTGTGTCACGATTAGCCATGGTGCATAAATATGTGACGTTAACCACCAACAAACAAACATATTTTGACTTAAAGAAATTTACTGATAGAAAGCAATGTGAAAGCTTCAAACATACCTGTACTCCTGCAGGTAGACACAAAAGATGTCAGATAATAGTAAAACAAAACATTTAAAAATGGTCAGGTCACAGACAAACCTTGACCTTGTCAGGGAATTTCCTGCCCATGTATATAAGTGAGGTAACTATGGGAGTAATCTACTTGGGCTGTTATTTCTTCAGTACATCTGAGATCATTTTCCAGTGTATTGTTGTCAGTCATTGAGCAATTAAGGATCATTTAATTAGGGCATCAGTAAATCAGCTCATGATTTTATTGCCAGAAAACTAAAAATCCTTTCAGATAATAAAAAATCAAGCCTGAATTTGAACTTAAATTGCAAAAAGTTAGTGCAATATGGGGAATAATCTTTAAAAATCTTAAGATACACTTGTCAGAATCTTTTGATGTTTGATATATAGCCTCGTCACAGGGGCCAGATTCAAGGTTGTTCAAATCAAGTCCCTTGATTAATATTTGGGCCCCTTACTGGAGCCGGAATTTTAACTTGGTGCAATATGAGGAATATTATTTAAAAATCATCTTCTCATGAACCCCCCAATCAGAATCCTTTCATATATGGTATACACTGGCCTTAGGGGAGTCAGATACAAGTTTGTAAAAATCAAGTCCCTGGGTTAATATTTGGGCTCATAAACTTGGTCCAGTATGAAGAATAATTCTTGAAAATATATCTCTAGATCCATTGCAATTGGGCAGAATCCCAATTGGGGGTGGGGGGGGGGGGGGGCAGGGGGGTGGTATTTTTAGTCAGTTCAAGCTTGTTCAATTTAAGTCCCTAGGCTGATATTTGGCCTCCCTATTTTCCAATTCTGGAAATCTGGGCATTATTTGTGTGGTAACATCTCAATACCAGAAAAAATTATATTGCTGGACAACAGAGTTATGAGCAGTTACCTGATATCAGTCCTCTGTAGGTTTGCCGGGCTGAAGATGCTAAACAACTTTGTCAAATGTTTGTCTCATGCCCCATTGGGCTTCTTATTTAAAAATCTTCTTTGTCAGATCTACTAGTCAGAATCTTTTGATATGCCATTCTGCATCCTCAGGAAGTTCTGATTCAAGTTTGTTCAAATCAAGTTCCTGGGTTCATACTTGGGCTCCATATGGGACTCCAACTCATAATGTTGTGCAATATGAGGAAATTTATTATGCCCCCCGACTTGAAAAGTCGAAGGGGTATCTAATGGAGACCTCCTTCCGTCTGTCTGTTCGTCCATCCTTTCATCATCCATCCATTCATACCAACATTTCCCCTTGTATCTCGGCCACTGCTACTCCGATTTAAATGATATATGGTGATTTGTTAGGGCATCATGGGGTAATGATACCTGTATAGTGCGAGTTTCGTCCACACATTTTCTCCAGAGTTATGGTCCTTTTTTGACTTAGAAAATTCAAATTCCTTTCGTCCAAACATTTTCCCATATACAGTGGTAGAGTAAAATGGGGGTAATGAAACTTGCCTAGCCTGAGTTTCTTCCACACATTTTCTCCAGAGTTGTGGCCCTTTTTTCGACTTGGAAATTTCGAAATTCCGTTCTGTACAAACATTTTCCCTTTTATCTCAGCCACTGCTCCTCTGTTTTGAATGATTTTTGGTGTGGTGCTAGAGCATCATGTGGTTACAATACCTATATAGTGTGAGTTTATTCCACACATTTTTTTCTGGATTTATGGCCCTTTTTCACTCTTTCAACTTGCAAATTGTTTTTTTTTTTGCAGTCGGGGGTATTAGTATCTTTTTCTTCTGAGCTACCAGTCAAAATCTCTTGTTATTTGGTGTACTGTATCTTTGGGGTTGGGGTTGGTGGTCAGCTTGAAGTTTGTTCAACTTAAGTCTCAGGCGTGATATTTGGGCTCCCAATGGAAGCCTGAATTTTAACTTTGTGTGATTATAATATGAGAAAAAGTTTTTAAAATCTTCCTCTTCAGATCCACTGGTCAGAATCTTAAAAAATACGGTTACATACTGAACTTAAAATTTCAATACAGCCCAGCTCTAACAGAGAGGCCCGACATTCCATGTTGGTAATATTTCAAGGGTTTTCATCTTACTTGGTATCTGGCTATTCTTACAGGAGATTGGCCATGACATTGAACAATTATCCTCCAGTCTGGAGAAATTACAGATACAGAATTTCAAAAGAAATGCATTAGGTAATTAATTATTTTTTTTTTCATTTACTTACTTAAAGGAGAGAAAATTAAAAAGCAAAGCTTTATCAGATGGGTACAGATCAAGATCCCGCGAAAGGTCTAGGGATAGAAGATCTAGACACAGCCGGCCGGGTATTTCATCTCGAGAAGTATCTGAAGAAAGAAAAGATAGACACAGCCAGAGGAGTACACATTCAAAAGATGACCTAAAAGACAGGAAATCAAGACACCATCAGAAATCTAAAGGAGAATCAAGAGAGTCCTCCGTAGATAAAAGATCTCACTCTAGTCGTAGGGACAGGAAATATCGAGAGAGTGTAGATGATGGGAACAGGAAACATAAGAAAAAAAAGGAAGGAAAGAAAGATTCTACAAAGTCTAGTCATTCAAAACATAAGAAGGACAAAAAAAAGAAAAATAAAGATAGTGAATCATCATCAGAGTTGCATAATAATATGGATGTTGGTGATGAGGTTCAACCTGATTGTGATGGCATTAAGAAAGAGGTTTGCAGTGATGATAGCAATTCAAATGACATACGACCAGTTGTTGCCGATTATGAATCTACTGATGAGAAAGTAAATGAGACTTCTCCTGGGT
This sequence comes from Pictodentalium vernedei, assembly GCA_031216915.1. Lineage (NCBI taxonomy): Eukaryota > Metazoa > Mollusca > Scaphopoda > Dentaliida > Dentaliidae > Pictodentalium > Pictodentalium vernedei. Next base: position 410,815,992 of record CM062293.1, on the reverse strand, counting down.
CAGATAACGAAAACAATGAGGTAGCAAAATCCAAAAGTTCTCCTTGTTCTGAAATGGAGTCAGGAGAAGTTGAAGAAAGTAGTGGGACAAGTGAGTCTGAAACTGATTCCTTTGATGAAGAAGAAATGGAAATGGAACAAGAAGATTCACCTTCCATGGAAATGCAGCAATACAATAACCTTACAGAGGAAAATATTGAGGGTTAGCAATTTTAGTTATCTCTGTTTATCTAATTCATTTACAGTGCCACTTCCCATTGAGCATTTTCTTTTAAGTGGCGTAGAATAATTTCTCCGTTATTGATTTATTTATTGCTAGATACCCAGACCGAATCAAGGAAAACAAATGAAAGAAACATCTGAGACAGGGGTGGCAGAACCGGGGTGGGGTGGGGGACTCTTCCCTCTCCCTCCCCCCCCCCCCTCCACACACACTTTTTTGCCAGGCCAAGTTTTTTTGTATGCATATATTTTAACACAACCAATGACTGGTGAAACAAGGGGCGGATCCAGAGCCTCCCCCATATTTTCGCCAGCTATGTTTCTCTCATATTGGTTCAGTTTTGATGAATTTTGGATCATTTTTGGCAGTAAGTGGCAGCAAACGCTAATAGAGTCTGTTAAAAAATTGGTTAACTGAAATAGATCGTAATCTTACAGACATACAAGTACCAAATCCACCCCCAGACAAGATAATCCACAGATAGTATAATTGCTGTTAACGTCTGGTAAAGCATACAGGTGATGTCTATGTATCAGCTTTGGTCGTTACTGCCAAAGCTGATAAATTGACCTCACCAGTATGCTTTACCAACGTTTTTTAACAGCTCTCAAAGTTTGAAATCTTTCAAATACATCTCCTGAAAAATCTCAAAATATCTGCTCAGATGCATGGAAATGGGGGTTTTGGTACCCTGGAATTTAAAATTTTCATACGACGACCATCCATCGCCCGATAAAAATCGTTCCGCCGCCCCTGTGAGATTCAGTATTCTTCTGTTTCCTTTTCTACAGATGATATTTTTATGATCATAGTACTTTGGTAATGACCTGTTATTGTAACAAGCTTATTTTAGCATTTGAGTACTCCCCACACTAGCGTGTGCATAAGTCAATTCATCCATCCCAAACTATTATCCACAGTTTCCATTTGATACTTTTAATATTTTGTGTGTAAAGTAACTATGATATGAACTTGTGCATATCTTTGTCATGTTGGTACACCTTGTTATGGTCCCCGAAAAAATTTGGGTCAGCATATAGTGACTGCCCTGTCTGTCTGTCCGCCCATACAAAACAAATGGTTTCCGGATGATAACTCCTAGTTTGCTTTGATGTATGAGTTTCTAATTTTGCAGCATTACTACTTACCATGAAATAGCTGTCAAGTTTGATTTTCGCCAATATGGCATTTACTGTTCCAGAGTTTTGCCCTTTGAAAAGTTGCAAAATGGTAAAATCAATGGTTTCCGGATTATTACTCTAATTCGCTTTGATGGACGACCTCTTATTATTTTGCAACATTACTAGCTACTGCGAAAGGCAGGTCATTTTCAATTTTTGCCATTATGCCCTTTACCGTTCCAGAATTATGCCCTTGAAAAGTCACAAAATGGTAAAATCAATTGTTTCATGATGATGACTCTAGTTTGCTTTTGATGGACTACCTTATTATTTTGCAACATTACAATATACCATGAAATACAGGTGAAGTTTGATTTTCACCGTTCGTTATGGCACTTGCCATTCCAGAGTTATGTCCCTTGAAAAGTTGCAAAATGGTAAAATCAATGGTTTCCAGATGATAACTCCAGTTCACTTCCTCATAAATCGATGGAAAATTGCGTGAGAAACAAGAATTTTTGTCAGTAGGCTTTATTATGCCCCCAACCTCCAAAGGAGGATTTGGGGGTACCTAGTGAAGCCCTCTGTCCATCTGTCTGTCCATCTGACCATCCCTCTGTCTGTACAAACTTTTTGCATTGTAATTTCAAACCCACCTTTTAGATCTCCTTGGGTTTGCTGATTGACCCACATGGGGGAACGGATATGCACAAGGAACGGGTTCTGTCAAGTAATGTTTCCCAGACTTATGGCCCTTTTTTCACTCTTTCATCTTTTTTCTGTCCCAAAATATCTTTAAGGCTACTTCGAACAAGCCTATGCTTTTGCATAACCCTTGTTTACTGAAGTAATACCAGGGAAGCTGCAGGTCCTTCAAAATCTTTCAAGGTTCTTTAATTCAAAAATTTATTTTCGAAGTCATGAAAGTACTTAAGAATGGTTCTGAAATCCCAAAGGTCTGTGAAATTACTTAAAAATGTTTGCGGGTAACCAGTACTCAAAAGCCTTTCTAGGAACACACTTTAGTAGCAGCAACAAAAGAATGAATCATCCTTTGAGTGGAACAAGGCACCATCTGTATTGTTCAACCGATTACCAAAAATGAGGGCTGACCGATTACCAGTTATTTGAGCTCACAATTGGCTGATTCTGATGCCGATTCAGGTTGTAATACTGTACACTACTAAAAAAGTCGAGGCTTGAAAGAACTACATTAAACTGAACATTTTTCACAGTGTTAACCTTTGTTGACTGGGGTGGGAGTAAAAGTACCAGTTGTGCACACTTGGGCGGTAAACGTGGCTCTCAGAGTCATGTGTGACTGGTAATATTATGGCAACCTGAGTCAATGGAGTGCAACCTTCACTTTTTTGTTATGAACTGGCGATTGCTGCAAGTATGCTCAATTGTAAGCTTTACATGTTGTTTAACTTGTACATCCCGTAAATGTGTGTCTGGAGAGATTAAGAATACACATTGTGGTGGTTTCTCAACTTTTTTGAATGGTATCATTGACATCATTTTACATTAACAATTAAACAATTGCAGAAGATAATAAAATGTGGTTAATGAATCATCACAAAATGCTTGGCAACAATCGGTGAGCCGATGCTCCAGGAGCTGTTGCCATTGTCATCCGATTACCCACAATCGGCTGATTGTGGTGGCCGGTTTCGATAATAGATTGAGCACAAACCATCTGCAAGGCTAAAAGCATTGCAGATAGCACCTTCTTCCACTCAAGAGATGAAGTGTGAGAGAAAATATTCTTGTGATTTTCCTGAAACTTATTTCAGCAGGTAATGTACATGTACCCTAATTTTCCAATTCATATATGGATGGTACTTGAAAATCATTGAATTTGGTGTAGTGTGGTCCTTGCAAATCCCACAAGGAACCATCCTAACACTTATCCATGTGAATAACACCAACAGGATTACTTGTCCTATGAAAGGTGGTAGATTACAGGTAAAATGTGTAAAGAAAGAAAAAAAAATTAGGATTGCCCCCTTAAGGGCCTGGAGATTTTTATACATTTTCGCTATACTTTGAAAGTCTACCTCCAGTAGAGCTGGGGAGTATTGAAATTTCAAGTTCGGTTTCGGTGTCGGTATTTTTAGAATGCTTTACCGCGGAACTGGTACAGTATTCGGTATCAACAGCATACAAGTACTCACAGCAATACCAATATCAAATGTTATTTTTGATATACTTCCCAGCTGCAATTCACTGTTTTATAGCAGACAAAGTGACCAAATTGTCAGAATGTTGGAAGTAAGACGGACAATCGACATCGGTGATTTGATGTAACAAATTTTCTGGTGTATATGCCCCCAAAAAGTAATGAAGCTTGCAGATGGAAACCGATCTATTTTATTGGTCAAGTCTTTTTACAAAAACTCAACCAATAGTCTGATAACGTCGGAATTTGGGCGGGTGTGTTGGTGGCCAGACAGGCAGGCAAATATCAAGGAATTTGGTCAAATTTTGGTATGCAAGACTTTCTTAATGTCTTGAATGGGTTCAAAAACTAGTATGGTTCAGCTATACTGAGCAGAATTATGGTCCTTAATTAGTTAATTTTCGCCTGTTTTCAGCTCATTAGTGCAATAATTATACCCCCACAAAATGAAGTTTAGGGGGTATATAGGAGTTAACTTGTCCATCGGTCTGTCATCGTCATCAGTCCGTTGCACATGTAAACTTGTAGAGCAGACTACTTTAACAGTTTTACCCACATTTTCATGAAGCTTCACAAAAATTATCAGCATGATGAGGGGGAGTGTCTGACATAATTTTTTTCCCACTCGGTTTCAGGCTGGTTGACTGGCGGCCATATTGGATTTTTTTTTACTAAGAAAAATTGAATACCCCCTATCAGTCACCTGCACTAGGCAGATGCCATGGTGGGGGTATATCGTCTCTAGTTTGAACAGATATCAATGGATTTGATTTTTTTTTAATGAAAAGCCTTACGGGCGTAATCCTTGTTATAATGGATTATTTGACAAACAAATAATGGTATGAAAAGATAATGATAAGGTAATGGTTAGGTTACTTTCCTTTTCATGTTTGAAATGATTGTTGATGCTCAGCATCATTATGTTGGGTAGCTTATTAGCTTAACTTGACAAAGTCAGGATAAGCTATTGCCTTCATGCGTGTGGAAGTCTGAGTCTGTTCACATTTTCTTTAGCACAGACCACACCATATAGTTCTTGCCCGAACATCGCGAAATTTCATATGCAGGTTCAAGGTCATGTCTAGATGAGAACATCCTCTTTTGATTGCAATCGGTCAATGATGCCGGCTACGCGAGCCCCAAAACCCCAAAACCTTTAGCACAGTCTACAATATTTCAGGGTTCCCGCGGGTCATGGAAAGTATGGAAAGTCATGGAATTTAATTTTAAAAATTCCAGGCCTGGAATGTATGGAAAAACGCCTGTTCTCAAAGGCAGGTATGGAAGTCATGGAAAAACGGGGCATCTTTTGAGTGGTATGAAAAACGGGACATCTTTTGAGTGGTACGAATTATCTGATGGACGAAAGACAGGTTATCTGACGAAACACCATGACATGCATATATTCTATTCTTTGTGTGCTCCCATTGTTCGGCAATTTGCCTTGGCCAGATATCTTTGAATGCGTGATCAGTCTATCGTTGATTGGATAAGAATGTCCTTGACTCAAGCTTGACCGAATTTAATGAATGTGTGTGGTTTCGCTTTGTGAATCACCTTTGTTTATTTTCTGTGCTCGACTGACTTCACATTGTAAAACAAACAATAGGATGCCGGGTCATTGTAGATTTAATGAAATGTGGCTGACTGAAAGTGATTTTCTGCCGTGGCTTGCACGGGTGGACAATGTTCAGAAGGCAAAATGTAAGTTGTGCGGAAAGGTTATTGATATTTCCAACATGGGCCGGAATGCCCTGAAATCGCACATGGACAGTGTCAAACACAAAAAGCTTTCTCGTCCTGAAGTAATAACAATGGCAAATTTTGTTTCTTTGCAAAAACCCAAAAGTCAACAAATTGAAAGTGAAAAAAGTTTGGAGAATAGAATCTCAAATCCGACAACCACGCAGTCTCTTAGAACATTCACGGCCACAAACAACGACGTTTTATCAGCCGAGTTACTATGGGCGATGAAGTGTGTTGTATCTCACTACAGTTACGCAAGTTGCAAAGAAATCAAACATATTTTCTCACGTATGTTCCCAGATAGTGGAAGGGGAAACGGCTCTGGGACTGGCTGATCTTCTTGAAGATTAGAAGATCAGGCAGCCCCAGAGCCATCTCCCCTTGGCTGCCTTGTCTAAAATGAAAAACATAATGTGACTTACTAACCGAGCTCTTCACTTGAAACTTTGCCAGTCACAGTATAAAGTATTCAATTTTAGGCAAGCCATGAATGCAGGGGAGATAATCTGCTTATCTCCCCTGGACCAATTCATTGCTTGCCTAATATTGCTACTATAATAGGTTTTTGTCTCCAGTTATTGCAGTATAATACCGAATGTAGGTATGGAAAAGTATGAAAAATGGTCATGGAAAGTATGGAAAAGTCATGGAATTTCATTTTGAAAAAGCTGCAGGGACCATGTATTTATGAAGGGAGTTCATTGTAACTTGGTAAGATGACTCCGCATAATGTTTTGATGAGAACGTCCTCTTTTGGTCACGATCAGTCAACCGTGATGGCTACGCAAGCCCGAAACCCAAAAACTTTTAGCACAGTCTACAGTTCATATTTATGAAGGGATTTTATTGTAACGTGGTAGGATGACTCCATATATTGTCTAGATGAGAATGTTACCTTTTGGGTGCGATCATTTGTGACGGCTGCATTGTCCCGAAAACCTTTAGCACAGTCTGCAGGTTGTATTTATGAAGGGGTTTTATTGTAACTTTGAAGGATGTTTCTGTATAATGTACAGATGAAAACATCCTGTTAGGGTGACCTAGATTTTTTTACCACAGTCTACAGTTCATATTTATGAAGTGATTTTATTGTAACTTGGAAGGATAACTCAGTATGATGTCTAGATGAGACTGTCCTATTGTGGTCACGATCATTCAGCTGTTACCGCTGCCTTGTCATATGACCTAGATTCCTTTAGCAAAGTCGAAGAGTTATATTTATGAAGGGTTTTCCTTGTAACTTGGTAGGGTGACTCGTTTTGGAATTATTTTACTGCAACTTGTTAACTTTGGTTCAAAACATTAACTGTGAGGCCCACATTAACCCAGGCCTCAATTCTTTAGTACAGTCTACACCTCAAATTATTCTTATTGAAAACATAGCATATAGAGAACAGAAATTAACATTTTTTCACTTATCACAATTCCTGTCTTATTTCATAATCCTTTCATAAACATTGAACGTTATCCTTTTCATCAAACACTACACGCAGTCAAGTTAAGCTATAGTGTCCTTGACACTTTCAATTTTCATATCCTTAGTACTTTATAAAGCTTTATCTGAGGCCTAAAGAGTTAAAAATATGTTTCTCCAGCCCTCCCAAATGGTCCTTTTGGCTGCTGCATGCTCTCTTTTTATAACCAATGCAAACTTTGATACGTTTGACACCAAGTAACAAACATTTATTATCGACTTGACTGATAAAACTGGTGAAATTCAGATACTGTTCATTCAGCATTTCAACTTCTTAACCCTTTCATTTCAAAGAAGTAAAGTTCAACAAATGCACACCCAAATTATCATTGTTGTGCGATTTCCTGCGCAACTGTATTACCATTTTAATGACTACAATGACCCAAATAATGAGGTGACTAGTCAACTAGTCATCGACTAATAGCTGGCAACTAGTCTACTAGAAAATTTACTGGTTGTTTCAACATTGTGCAACATGGCTTCGGGGTGTAATCTATCCCAAAGGAGAAGTGTCGGACATTTTGAATAACCAGTTGACTTTTTTTTTCTAATCGGGTAGATAAAAGGTTTCAAAATTGTTATTGGGTTTCCCCTTTCAGTTCTAATGAACTCAATATTACTAACGGAAGAGTTTCCTTGCTGGCAGTATTGTATCTGAAGAAAATATTCATGTTACAAATCACATATGAAAAATAATACAGTTCTCTACCAGTTAAGCTAAGTAATTTTTTAATCCTTTACCCAACGTAACGGCCCAAACCAGCCAGCGCTATTTACAAAAGTAGCCAATTAATTTTAATTATTTTTTCATTTTTTTGTCTCAAAAACATAGGTTATGACCCCTCTTTGGAACGAGCTTGACGAGCTCTTTCCAAAGAGGGGCCATAACCTATATTTTTGAGACAAAAAATGAAAAAAAATTATTCAGGAATTTTGTTTGCAAGTGTCGTCTGCTTTCAGGGTTTCTGCTAGACCGGCTGTGGGTCCGTCAACCGCACCCATTCCCCCACCGATCATACTATGATCAGTCAGAAAAGCTGGTGGTTAAAATGTCGAGTACAATGCTGTATCGTAACGACACTCAGAATCCTTTGTCTCCATATAATATAGGCATAATTATGTTGTATACTATGCCTACTATTACTGGCGACAACCTGATACTTTATAACTCCCAGACGAGAGGGGGAAACAAAGTTCAAATCCTAAACGTCGCCTATAAAATTTCGGACTCAAATTGTCGTGTTTGGTCCGAAATCACTGGTTTTTATTTCGAGCAATAAATGATGTAATTGCCCCTGCATGACGTCACACGTCCACATCATGGTTCTTTTCAAATATTTCGTTCTCTCTGCATTTCCAATTATATACGTTGGCACGTATTGGGTTGTATAAAAAAAATTGAGGTCAAGCGTCGCAGTCACTGTCAGGATTCGTGGATTTTGTGTTGTTTTGGGTTTGTATTTTAATGAAACCTCCAACCAGATGTAGTATTGTGTGTGTGTGTCCCCGTGGGAACCCCGAGAAGTAAGCAGCACTTGTTTACTGTGGTAAACCAGTTCCGCTTTACTAGTAAAATAGGACCCAGTCACCAATGCTTGGGGTGAAAGTCCTCTAAACTGGGCAACATGTCGATCAACGATTGACTAAACTTGACTTCATCTCCATGTTGTGTCACGATTGGCCATGTGCATAAATATGTGATGTTAACCACCAACAAACTAAACAATAGTATTGTGTGTCCCCTGGGAATTTAGAGAATTGTAGGAGGAAAAAATACATATTTTCCACTTCAATTATTCAGCATTTTAGTGACCAGAATGTCCCCAAAGGCCACCAGAGAGCACCTAAAAATCAAAATTTTCCCCAGACCCCTCTCTATATGCACGTGCCTTCGTCACGTTCGGCAGACGCCTTCGGCATCTGAGTTTCACTTCCTTTAAACCACCGGACCCACAAATTTTCCCCTAGCGGAAACCCTGGCTTTTCATGTTAGGTAAAGGGTTAAGACTGCTAATGTTTGTTTCAGAAATATCAGCACAGCTGCCTCCTTGTATTCGAGCTATGGTTGTTGAAAGTGAAGTATTAACACCTGGAAGTTTACACATAGTAACTTATTCTGGAGGAACCATTGGCCGGGAGAAAGATAACAAACACTGTCTTATTATTCCTGACCTGAATGTCAGCAAGGTAGGTTCTTTTTTTTATTCATATATTACATATGGGCAAAGAAGCTTATTTATTGGCATGTTCAGGAAGCATGATGGCTCATTTGATAGCTTGTTAGGCTTCAGTTTGGTCAGTTTTAACGCACATCATCTGTCCCGTGTCATTGGGCAAGACACTTAACCCTTTACCCTGCACACTGGATATCACAGTTTATTATTTTAGGCCCCACTAAGTAGATATTTGGTTTCTCAGGCCATTTATTGTAAAATTGCATGTGCGCGTTCGATTTTTTATTTATTTTTAGTCGAGTTGTGACGAAGTCAAACTCGACTTATAGTTTGGTGAATGGCGGGTGGGCGGGCGGGTGGGCGTAAACAATTGGTTTCCGGATGATAACTTGATATTGGTTCAACTCACATTCATTAAACTTCATAGGTAGATTGGTCTTGGTGGGAGGAAGAACCCTATTGATTTTGGACATGCTACGTCGAAGGTCAAGGTCAACGTGACCGTGAACATAGTAAATCGCAACAATTCCTTTCCGGATGATAACTTGATAGCAGTTCAACCTACATTCATGAAACTTCATAGGTGGGTTGGCCTTGGTGCGAGGAAGAACTCTATTGATCTTGGACTCACCAGATCAAAGGTCAAGGTCACAGTGACCTTTAACATAGTATATTGCAACAATTGGTTTCCGGATGATAACTTGATAGTGGTTCAACCTAGAGTCATGAAACTTCATAGGTGTGTTGGCCTTGGTGCGAGGAAGAACCCTATTGATCTTGGACTCACCAGGTCAAAGGTCAAGGTCACAGTGATCTTGAACATAGTATATCGCAACAATTGGTTTCCGGATGATAACTTGATAGTGGTTCAACCTAGAGTCATGAAACTTTACAGGCGTGTTGGCCTTGGTGCGAGGAAGAACCCTATTGATGTTGGACTCACCAGGTCAAAGGTCAAGGTCACAGTGACCTTGAACATAGTATATCGCAACAATTGGTTTCCGGATGAGAACTTGATAGTGGTTCAACCTAGTGTCATGAAACTTCATAGGTGTGTTGGCCTTGGTGCGAGGAACTGTTGTCACAACTCGACATTGGATCGGTGATCCTGAGCGGCATTTTTTTTTTCTATTTTTGTAATTATTTCTTTGCCATGAAAAGTTTTTGTTCTTGGTTTGTTTTACGTTTTAGGCCTCCTAATCTGCAGAATAGCATTGGTGTGGGTGTATTTCGTCCTTTGAGTGCAAGAAGGCTTTGCAGTGTTAAAGCATTTCAAAGCCTTGTTGCACTCAAGGGACAAATTTATCAATTTTATTAACTTGGGTAAAGTATCAGACATAAATCTTTTAATTTTTAGCTTAACTTGACATAGTCAAGATAAGCTATTGCCATCACGCGTGCGGAAGTCTGTTAGTCTGTGAGTCTGTGAGGTCTGTTCACATTTTCCTTTAGCACAGGCTACACCCCGCAGTTCTAGTCTGATTGTCATGAAATTTCATATGCAGGTTTGGGATCATGTCTAGATGAGAACGTCCCCTTTTGGTCGCAATCGGGCAACCGGTATGGCTGCCCGAGCCCAAAACTCAAAAACCATTAGCACAGTCTACAGGTCGTATTTATGAAGGGATTTCATTGTAACTTGGTAGGACGCCTCTGTATAATGCCTAGATGAGAACGTCCCCTTTTGGGCATGATCTATCAACCGTGCTGGCTGCCCAAGCCCGAAACCCAAAAACTTTTAGCACAGTCTGCAGATCATGTTTAATGTGGAGGGATTTCATTGTAACTTGGTAGGATGACTCCTTATGATGTCTAGATGAGAATTTCCCCATTTGGGCATGATCTGCCAACCGTGACAACTGCCCGAGCCCAAAACCCGAAAACCTTTAGCACAGTCTACAGGTCATATTTATTGAGGAATTTCATTGTAACTTGGTGGGTTGACTTCTTACAATGTCTAGATGAGAAAGTCCCCTTTTGGACTAGTGCTGCCGCGGTTAAGACTTTTTCTGACCGGTTAACCAGCGTGGTTAACCGTGGTTAACCGTGGTTATCCAGTGTGCAAGGTAAAGGGTTAACCGTGGTTAACCGCATTTAAGGTACCTATATTTGTAGTGTGTTCTTGCTTCAACTGTAACTATTATATCGGGCCGGCCAATGTTATTTACATTGACCATAAATAATAATAAAGAAGTATTCTATTTAGTCGTTGTTGTTCAATCGCCCATGTGTTTACATCGGTGCGTGTACCGGAAATCAACAGGTTTGTGGGGCCAATATGGATGAAACCATAAAAAATACAAAATCATCAAAATAACAATGAAAAAATAAATAATAACACATTAAATGTTTGCCAACAATACCTGGAGAGACTTATTTATTTATTCCATGAACTCCAATTCACTGATGTGTAATGTCTGGTTATAAATTACGCACACGTGCACCAGGTAAAGTTAGTTTCAATAGCACCAACAATGCTTAAGTGGGACATCAATTTGAAAACAATTTGCGCTGTAACCTGCGCATTTGTTGTATTTTTATTGGTTTTTCCGGAACATTCTCGCGTTCCGGAAAAACCAACTTAATCACAACAACTGCGCAGATTACGGTGCAAATAGTGCTCTGATTCTGAAACTATGAACTTTCAGTCACAAACGAGCGTTGGATTTTCTTGACAGGGATGAAGAAAGACATTGGGGTGATAAACAAACAACGAAAAACAAATAAATGCGAGTATTTTTTAAATCTTTAGTAATAATTTTCCTTTATTCTTTTATCTTATTCACCACGTGGTAACTCGTTAAAACTTACCTATTTCCGTTGCATCCCAAACTGCCCCAAATTGGCAAAACGTAACTTGCAACTAATTCTTTTTGACTGCATATATTTAAAAATGGGGGGTGCGACTTATACATGTGCTTTAGGCAAAAGGGAGGAATTCCAGGTGTGAGTTTGGGGTGCGACTTATACACGGGGGCGACTTATACACGGACATATATGGTGAGTATAGTGAATGTAAGGTTAACTGGTTAAAACATTTTCTTGACCGGTCAAAGTTTTAACCACAGGTTAACCGGTTATCCGGATAACCGTGGCAGCACTATTTTGGACATGATTGGGCAACTGTGACGGCTTCAGGAGCCCAAAGCCCGAAAACCTTTAGCACAGTCTAGAGGTCATATTTATGAAGGGATTTCATTGTAACTTGGCAGGATGACTCCAAATAATGTCTAGATGAGAACGTCCCATTTTGATCGCGATCATGCAGCCTTGATGGGTGCCCGAGCCCAAAAACCTTTAGCATAGGCAAAAGGTCAGATTTATGGAAGGATTTCATTGCAACCTGTTAGGTTGACTCCATATAATGCCTAGATGATGACATCCCCTTTCGGTCATGATTGGTCAGTTGTGATGGCTACAAGTGCCCGAAGCCCGAAAACCTTGAGCACAGTCTACAGGTCATATTTATGAAGGGATTTCATTGTAACTTCTTAGGTTCACTCCAGATGATGCTCAGATGAGATTGTCCCCTATGGTTGCGATCATTCACCCATGATGGCTGCCCGAGCCCGAAGCCCAAAAACCTTTAGCACAGTCTACAGGTCATATTTACGAAGGGATTTCATTGTAACTTGGTAGGTTAACTTCATATAATGTCTAGATGAGAACGTCCCCTTTTGGACATGATTGGGCAACTGTGACGGCTAAAGGTGCCCAAAGCCCGAAAACCTTTAGCACAGTCTACAGGTCATATTTATGAGGGGATTTCATTGTAACTTGGTAGGATGACTCCAAATAATGTCTGGATGAGAACTTCCCCTTTCGATCGCGATCATTCAGCCTTGATGGGTGCCCGAGCCCAAAAACCTTTAGCATAGGTGAAAGTTCATATTTATGGAAGGATTTCATTGTAACCTATTAGGTTGACTCTATATAATGCCTAGATGATGACATCCCCTTTTGGTCAAGATTGGTCAGCTGTGATGGCTACAAGTGCCCGAAGCCCAAAAACCTTGAGCACAGTCTACAGGTCATATTTATGAAGGGATTTCATTGTAACTTCATAGGATCATTCCAGATGATGCCCAGATGAGATTGTCCCCTTTGGTTGCGATCATTCATCCATGATGGCTGCCCGAGCCTGAAGCCCGAAAACCTTAAGCACAGTCTACAGGTCATATTTATGAAGGGATTTCATTGTAACTTGGTAGGTTGACTTCATATAATGTCTAGATGAGAACGTCCCCTTTTGGACATGATTGGGCAACTTTGACGGCTAAAGGTGCCCGAAGCCTGAAAACCTTTAACACTGTCTACAGGTCATATTTATGAAGGGATTTCATTGTAACTTGGTAGGTTGACTCCAAATAATGTCTAGATGAGAACGTCCCATTTTGGTCGTGATCATTCAGCCTTGATGGGTGCCCGAGCCCTAAAACCTTTAGCATAGGCAAAAGGTTATATTTATAGAAGGATTTCATTGTAACATTGTTAGGTTGACTCCATATAATGCCTAGATGATGACATCCCCTTTTGGTCGTGGTTGGTCAACTGTGATGGCTACAGGTGCCTGAAGCCCGAAAATCTTGTGATGGCTACAGGTGCCTGAAGCCCGAAAATCTTGAGCACAGTCTACAGGTCATATTTATGAAGGGATTTCATTGTAACTTCATAGGATCACTCCAGATGATGCCCAGATGAGATTGTCCCCTTTGGTTGCGATCATTCAACCATGATGGCTGCCCGAGCCCGAAGCCCGAAAACCTTTATCACAGTCTACAGGTCATATTTATGAAGGGATTTCATTGTAACTTGGTAGGTTGACTTCATATAATGTCTAGATGACAACGTCCCCTTTTGGAGACGATTGGGCAACTGTGACGGCTTCAGGGGCCCAAAGCCCGAAAACCTTTAGAACGGTCTACAGGTCATAATTATGAAGGGACTTTATTGTAGCTTGGTTGGATGACTCCAAATAGTGTCCAGATGAGAACGTCCCCTTTTGGTCACGATCATTCAGCCTTGATGGCTGCCCGAGCCCAAAAACCTTTAGCATGTCTGTAGGTCGTATTTATGGAAGGATTTCATTGTAACTTGTTAGGTTGACTCCATATAATGCCTAGATGATGACATCCCCTTTTGGTCGTGGTTGGTCAACTGTGATGGCTACAGGTGCCTGAAGCCCGAAAATCTTGTGATGGCTACAGGTGCCTGAAGCCCGAAAATCTTGAGCACAGTCTACAGGTCATATTTATGAAGGGATTTCATTGTAACTTCATAGGATCACTCCAGATGATGCCCAGATGAGATTGTCCCCTTTGGTTGCGATCATTCAACCATGATGGCTGCCGAAGCCTAAAGCCCGAAAACCTTTAGCACAGACTTCAGATCATATTTATGAAGGGATTTCATTATAACGTGGTAGGTTGACTTCATATAATGTCTAGATGAGAACAGCCCCTTTTGGACACCATTAGGCAACTGTGTTGGCTACAGGGGCCCAAAGCCCGAAAATCTTTAGCACAGTCTACAGGTGATATTTATGAAGGGATTTCATTGTACCTTGGTAGGATGACTCTAAATAATGTCTAGATGAGAACGTCCCCTTTTGGTCGCGATCATTCAGCCTTGATGGCTGCCCGAACCCAAAACCTTTAGCATAGTCTATTGGTCATATTTATGGAAGGACTTCATTGTAACCCGTAAGTTTGACTCCATATAATGCCTAGATGATGACATCCCCTTTTGGTCGTGATTGGTCAACTGTGACAGCTTCAGGGGCCCGAAGCCCAAAAACCTTGAGCACAGTCTACAGGTCATATTTATGAAGGGATTTCATTGTAACCTTGTAGGATCACTCCAGATGATGCCCAGATGAGAATGTCCCCTTTTGGTTGCGATCATTCACCATGGTGGCTGCCAGAGCCCAAAGCCCAAAAACCATTAGCACAGTCTACAGGTCATATTTATTAAGGGATTTCATTGTAACTTGGTAGGTTGACTTCATATAATGTCTAGATGAGAACGTCTCCTTTGGACACAATTGGGAAACTGACGGCTATAGGGGCCCGAAGCCCGAAAACCTTTAGCACAGTCTACAGGCCATATTTATAAAGGGATTTTAATGTAACTTGATAGGATGATTCATTTTGGAATAATTTCACTGTAACTTGGTAACTTTTGTTGATGTACGTTAACTGTGAGGGCCACATATATTAACAGTGAGGTCATATTAACCCACCCCTCAGAGCTTTAGTACAGTGTACACTTCATATTATTTTTATCATAAACATAGCATACAGGGAACAGAAATGAACATATCCCCAATTATCACCATTCTTGTCTTATTTCATAATCCTTTTATAAACATTGAACATTATCCTTTTCATCAAACACAACACAAAAGTTAAGCTACAGTGTCATTGACACTTTCATTATTTTTTGAAGTTTGCGTTGGTTATAAAAAAAGAGCATGCGGCAGCCAAAAGGATCAAGCAGCAGCCAGAAGGACCATGCGGGAGGGCCTGAGAAACACTTTTAACTTTTTTAGGCCTTAATTATTGTTTTTGAAAATTTAAATAAAAAATTCAACAAAACCACATCATTTGACCTTCCCCCTCCCCGTCTTGGGAATGAATGGAACATACTCGTTCCAGTGAAAGGCCACAACTGCTTAATTTGTAAGGTACACTGGCGGATGCACCTGATTCAGTAGATAAAGGGTTAATTCAGATTGCCGAAGTGGTAGCACCATGTAAAACATACAATATGTAGATGGTATGCATGCCTTCAACCACTGTTAACCTTGCTTGCGCTACAGTACAGTCGGCTTGGATTGGTCGTAATCCACGCGTGGGCAGTAATGTCCACGCATGCGTTTTCCAGGTAATAAAAGATCATCAGCACCAAAATTTTAATTAATGAACAACCAGGTTGTACCCGGTGCTTCATTACTTAAATTTTTATGCCCCCCCCCCCCTCCCCAACTTAAATCGGGTGGCATACAGGGATTGAAGTGTGTGTATGTCTGTCCATGTATGTGTGTGTCTGTGTGTGTGTGTGTCCGAGCCAATAACTCAAAAACTGTTAGGGCCACACAGTCATCAAACTTCACACAATTATAAAGGACCATGGGAGGATGTGTCACACACCATAGCCGGGTTCGTACGTTCAAGGTCAAGGTCATATTTCAAGATCACACTAAAAATCGGTCAATATTCGTGTCTCAGCCATAACTCAGAAATGAATCATAGTACAATTGTTAAACTTTTTACAAATGTTAAGGACAGTCAGAAGGTGTGTCGCATATAATAGTTTCCGCCGCATCTGCAAGGTGAAGGTCACAATTGACCTTCATATGTTCAGGGTCACAAATCGTGTCTCAAGCTTAACTCCAAAACTATTAGGGCTACAATCATCTAACTTCGCTTAATTATAAAGGACAACGAGTGGATGTGTCACACACCACAGCCATGTCCGTAAGGTCAAGGTGGGGGGGGGGGGGGGGGGGGGGGTGGTGCAGGGCATGTGTTACCTTAGTAACATTTTTCTTGTTGATGATTATTCATATAATTAGTGTTCGGAGTCAAATATTCTTGCATCCGTGAAAGTACTGCCCACCCATGGAATGTGACCTTCCACACTGGCTGCACTGTAGGAAACTAAGTTAAAAATCCTGACAGTTACTTGGCATTGCACCATGATTCCCTCCAGGTACCTTGGCTTCATCTGCTGCACAGCACAACACAATATGACCCTGATTGGTGAAAGTGTTGTTGACCATTTACCTAACGAATCGTCTTCGTCAGCACTCATAATATACAAACTGAGAAGTTGAAGAAAAACCATTCAAAACTTCTCAACAAAACCATATCATGGGGCCCCTTATTGGAACATGACCATCGATGTCGTTCCGATCAGTGGTCACATGATATGGGTTTGTTGAATTTTTTTGAAAAAACTGAAAAAATATTTAAAATAATAAATTTTGATATTGTGTGTTGGGTGAAGGTTTAAAGTAAACAAACAAACATTAGAGGATGTCCGACGTTGGATTGATTGGTCCTGAGTATTGAATCTGTGTAATTTACTAATTGAGCAGTGGAAAAAACATCTTTTTAAAAAGATGTGAACAAAACCATATGTGACCTCTCGGTGGATATGAGCTCGTTCCCCAAACCATATTTTGTCCTGGATTCGAGAAACCAAGAACGAACTGGACCACCCTCAAATAACAAAAGGCCAAAAATATAAAAGCCCATGGTCTGTTAATTTCAAGTTTAGTTTCCAGTTTAGCATTATTCCAGGTTATCAGAACAAAATGTGGAATGCGGTTATTATTAATTATTAATTATATCCTTGTGAGGTAATGGTGTAATATAGGCCTTCCCACAGGATGCATATTTTATCATTTTGCACTTAAACAGTGCTTCCTTGCATGTATAGGTTGTCTCCGATAGTAGAACTTTCAATGGCCAGGGTTACAGACAGAACAGCTTATAACAAAATGTACCATTTGTCAACATTTTACCCTCAATAACTCCAGACTATTGCTATAGCAATGTGGCATTTCGGTGGATGAGGAAGAAACGTGAATGGTGTATTCTCCTGGCCCTTTGAAGGAGGTGACCCATTTACAGAGCCAGTAGTAAAGAAAATGCAATCACAATGCAACTCCTTTTGCTGCAGTATGACCAAATGTATTGCGAAGGGTTTTGTTTTTTGCCCATAAATTATTTCGATCAGACGATCCTGGAGTTAATTTCAGTGATTTGTGCACTTGATTTATGCTTTTGATTTACACCAGTAAAAATATTTATACTCTTTCCATCGTGTGAATCCAGGGAAGTGGGGCAACGCTGGTTGATTGTGGTAAACAAGTTCTGCATTATTGGTAAAATCTGACCCTGTAACAAAGTCCTCTAAAAGTGGGCAGAATAGTGATCAACATGGGAGCATGGTGGCTCAGTGGTTACAGCATTGGGACTTCCAACTGAAAGGTCCACAGCCAATCCTTGCCAGGGGTAACTGCACTGTGGTCTTGGGCAATGTACTCCATCCCAATGGCCCAAGTGGTGGCATGGTGGGGTGTATTGCACACCAATGGTGCACTTGTCTTCAACCAATGCTAACCTTGCTTGTATGGAGTACGTTGGGGAGTCTGACAGTCGCTTGCTGTTGCTTAGTGGTTCTCATTCTCTGGCTTCCTCCACCCATAAAACTGTCTTGACACGATGTGATCCTGGCTGATGAAAGTGTCGTTAAACTCAAATAAATAAAGTAAATAGGTACAGTGGAACCCTGTTAATGGAATAGCCACTTTGCCGATGACAATTGTTCAATTAACAGGAGTATTCAATTAACAGGATTTGTGTCATTTTCCTGTATTCTGGAGATAAAATTAACATTTATTCTATTTTGTCTTGTTTGACAGAGCTCATAGAGCTCTGTCAAACATGATATAATAGATTAAATGCCTGTATTGGATGTACTGAAGCCAAATAGGTCTATAAACAAAGGAAAATTGGGGAGAGTCAGGGTAATTTCTCAACAGGTTACAACATTTTTTATTAGCTCAACTTTAGCGAAGCCAAATTTGAGGTATTGTCATGGCCCGTTGTCCGCCTGTCCATCCGTCATGCCGTACACATGGCTCAGGCTAGAGGCCATATTTATGAACCGAACGATATGAAACTTCTTGGGTACCTTTGTTATCACTGTGAGACGAGAACAAGTGTTTTGGGGTCCGGTCCGAAAATCAAGACGGCCGCTGGCAGCCATTTTGTACAAAATTAGGTGCAATCCAATTTTTGTGCAGAACTTCCATATGAAAGCTCCGATTTGAATAATTTTTTGTATGAATGTTTAGTACCATGGGATACATCACATATAATACGGGTTTTTTTCTCGTGCGTAAATTATGCAAATTAGACTAACTTTGTTCTATTTAGTGTTACTTTCAGCACTGTAACTGCAAATGCCAATACGGCTCGGACTAGAAGCTGTATTTATGAACCAATCTTTACGAAACTTCTTGGGTACCTTTGTTATCACCGTGGGACAAGACCGAGTGTTTTTGGGTCCGTCCTGAAATTCAAGATGGCCACTGGCAGCCATTTTGTACAAAATTAGGTGTAATCCGATTTTTGCGCAGAACTTCCACATGAAAGCGCTGATTTGAATAATTTTGTGTGTGAATGTTTGGTAACAAGGGATACATCACATATAATACGGGTTTTGTTTTTCTCGTGCATAAATTATGCCAATTAGACTAACTTTGATGTATTTAATGTTACACTCAGCACTGTAACTGCAAATGCCAATATGGCTTGAGCTGGAGGCTGTATTTATGAACCGATCTTCACAAAACTTCTTGGGTACATTTGTTATCACCTTGGGACGAGAACGAGTGTTTTTGGGTGCGGTCCAAAATTCAAGATGGCCGCCAGCATCCTTTTTATACCAAAATTAGTGCAATCAGTTTTTTGTACAGAACTTCTGTATGAAAGTTTAGTAACATGAAACACATCGCATATAATACAGGTTTTTTCCTCGTGCAGAAATTATGCAAATTAAATGAACTTTGATTTATTCAGTGCTACTTATACACAGTAAGTACACATGTCAATACGGCTCAGGCTAGAGTCTGTATTTATGAACTGATCTTCACGAAACTTCTTGGGGTACCTTTGTTATCACCTTGTGACAGGAACGAGTGTTTTTGGGTGCCTTTGTTATCACTGTGCTGTGAGAATAAATATTTTTGGGTTCAGTCAGACCCACTCTGGGACTCAAAGATTTCTTTTCTAGTTTAGCATCTAACTGTCACCCCACTTTTACAATACTTTACCTGTATATTTGTTACAGGCTACGGTTAGCATTTATGTACAGACCGTTACAATACTTTATATGTACCTTTTTTATCAGGTCATTACCTAGATGTTTGTCATTGCTGTGTCACACACTATACATGTACATGTCTTAAACAAGTTGAGCTGCGGTGTCATTGACTCTTTTATTCAATTAACAGTTTACACTGCAGCATATATTCAATTAACAAGTCAAATTTGTACTGTAGGTATGGTAAATGGTTTTGTTTTGGGAAATTATATTCAATTAACAGGGTTATTCAGTTGAGAGATATCCAATTGAGTGGGCTCCACTGTATCAACAATTGTCTGAACTTGATTTTATACTTGTAATTGTGATATTGTCATAGATGCTGAACATGGCCTCAAGCACCAACAAACAAACATTTACTCTTTGGAATCTCAAATCCATAGAGGTACAAAGGTCACCATTTCTTTTGTCCTAACTTGGACCCTCATTAGTTTTTCCCATTTCCCTGAAAGGTAGTGTTGGGAGGCCAACCAAAAATATAACTCTGTGTTGCTTGTTTAACCCTTTACCTAACATGAAAAGCAGACAACACTTGGAACGAGTAGGGGGGGATCATAACCTATGTTTTTGGGACAAAAAATGGAAAAAAAATTAAAATTTAATTGATTTTTGTGTCTCCACCCCACAAAGTGGGGAACGACATATAGGGATTACGTTTGTCGTCTTGCGTCGTCTGCGTTGTCGTCCACATCACACTTTCTCTTTTCCGCCACTCCTCTTTAACCTATGAATGGATTTTGATGAAACTTTCAGTGATTCTTTATCACATAATGGCATTGTGCACCTCCTATTTTATTTTTTGATCCGCTGTATTTTTTCCAGAGTTATGCCCCTTTTCCACTTAGAATTCTGTCTGAAATATAAAAATATAGTGCAGGCGACACACGTCTTCCATGGAAGACTCACATCTAAGTTTAGAATAGCGCTGGCCGTTTTTGGGCTTTCCGTTGGATAAAGGGTTAAAAACACTGACCGACCTGAATGTGAGACAAACGACAGTTGGGACATGCATGGTTATTTTAACTGCACAATCTTGAATGCTGTCACTTTGTGTAATGTGTTAAGTAGAAATTGCAGAAACCACAGAAAAAAATCAGAGCCCGGTCATTATTCTAACTTTTTTTGCCCCATAGAATCGTATTTGCATATTAAATCAACTTTCCTTGAAATGACCAATGATAAAAATCGTCCCATTCAGCGACACATAGTTTTTGACAAAAAAACCCCCAAATAACGAATTATCGATGAACTGCCAATGCTATTTAACTGTATATCCAGGACGGGGGTGCGGTGGCTCAGTTGGTAGAGGTGCAGGCTGCAAGCCGAGAGGTCCTCGGTTCGAATCCCACCTGCGGCAACCGCGTTGTGTCCTTGGGCAAGACACTTCACCCCGATTGCCTACATGGGGGCACGATGACGCTGTGTACTGAGGCGTACTGCACGTCGATGGTGCGCATGTCTTCAACCAATCTAACCCTGCCTGTGCTGCGGTGCAGAGTTCCGAGTTACGATGTTGGAGAGCTGACAGCTGCTCGTCGTTGCTCGGTGGTTCTCTCCGGGTACTCCGGCTTCCTCCACCCGTAAAACTGTCACGGTCACGATTAGCCATTGTGCATAAGTATGTGACCTTAAACACCAATAAATAAATAAATATAAATATCCAGGACTCTTTGAGTACAAAAAGGTACTTGCACTTCGAACATTCATTAAAACTAATATTTTGGGGAAAAAAAAACAACTGTTTATAGTGTTTCACCCACTGCACTCGGATATCAAAATTTCAAGCCCTACATTTTTCTGATAATGTAGTTAGGAATTCAACCAATTCAATCTTGTTTGACAGAGCTCACTGAGCTCTGTCAAACAAGATTGAATTGGTTCATTTTCTAGTGGTATTAAGGGGAAAAATTAGGCTTGAAATTTCAGTAATTTGACATCAGCATGCAGAGGGTTAACACTTGAATTGTGTTTTTTTTTAAACTTTAAAAAAAAAAAAAAATGAGTAGAAACCGAAACTGTGGAAAAATTTCATAACCTCCCAACACTGCTGAAAGGAACCCCTGCAGGAACCCAGGAAGTGAAGCAGTGCTTGTTTACTGTAGTAAACAAGCTTTGTTTCACTGGTAAAATAGGACCCAGTCACTAATGCTTGGGGTGCAAGTCCTCTAAAATAGGCAACATGGGGTATAAACGATTGACTGACCTTGACTTTAACTCCATGTTGTGGTCATGATTAGCCATTGTGCAGAAGTATGTGACCTTAAACACCAATACATAAATACTGAAGGGAAGTGGGAGAAGGTAATGACCTGAGGTCCTTGTCAGGACTATTATTTCTAGAATCTAACATGAGTTATGTTAGGGGCTGTGCACTCTGGCGATCAAAAATATTGCTTTTAAAGATGAAAGTCAGGGTGAGCTTTTTCTTATCACTCTATGTCCGCCGTCTGTCGTCCGCGGTCCTGTGTGAAGGTGGTGTTGTAGCCTCTTTCTCCTAAACCACTGGCCACATTTTAATTAAATTTCATGTAAGTAGTGGATATATAGGGGCATTTTGATTTTTATCCAAATTAGGTTTCGGCTCGTATTGAGCAGAGGTGTGGGGAAAAAATGGCAAAATTTTTTGAAAATCTTCTAATGAACCACCAGTAGCAGAGACTTGATATGTGGTATACAGAGTCCTTTTGAGGTTTAGAATCAAGTTGGTTCAAGAGAAGTTTGTCGGGCATTATTTGCCTTCGTTATGGGAGGGGCAAAAATTTTGGCCATGCCTAAAATTTCTGTTTTCAGAACCGTCAGGTCGATTTGAACCAAATTTGATATGAGATGATAATGGGTCATAAGTAGTTGATTGATGCAAAAAAAATTTTTCTTTCTGTCCGTGGGAACCTCGGGAGCTAAAAATAGGAAAAACCTTAAAACTGCCACATCTCCAAAACTACACGGCACAGAGAATTCTTATTTTGTATAAAGCTTACTTTTATCCAGTAGAATAGAATGGCTAAAAAAAATCCCTATCGGTTTGATCACAAGGTACTTTTTTCAGGACATTGAAAAAGTGCTGAGTCAGCACTTTTTAACACTGTAGTCAATGGGAAAAAGATTAAAAAATCTTCTCCAGATCCAGCAGGCAGAATCTTTTGATATTTGGTATGCAACATTGTGGGGTGGATCTGATTCAAGTTTGTTCAAATCGGCCCCCTGGGTTTATATTTGGGCTCAATATAGAAGCTCGAATTCAAACTTAGTGCATTTCAGGCAAATTTCTTAAAAAATCATCTCCAGATCCAGCAGGCAGAATCTTTTGATATTTGGTATGCAACATTGTGGGGTGGATCTGATTCAAGTTTGTTCAAATCAGCCCCCTGGATTTATATTTGGGCTCACTATAGAAGCTCGAATTCGAACTTAGTGCATTTCAGGCAAATTTCTTAAAAATCTTCACCAGATCCAGCAGGCAGAATCTTTTGTATGCAACATTGTGGGGCATATCTGATTCAAGTTTGTTCAAACCGGCCCCCTGGATTCATATTTGGGTCACTATAGAAGCCTGAATTCGAACTTGGTGCATTTCAGGCAAATTTCTTAAAAAAATCTTCTCCAGATCCAGCAGGCAGAATCTTCTGATTTTGGGTATGCAGCATGCTTAGGGGGTGAGATTCAAGTTTGTTCAAGCCAAGTCCCTAGGTCCATATTTGGGCTCACTATAGGAGCCCGAATGATAACTTAGTTCAAAATGAGGAATTTTCTTTAAAAATCTTCCTCTTCAGATCTAGCAGTCAGAATGTTTTGATATTTGGTATGCAGCATCCTTAGGGGGGTAAGATTCAAGTTTGTTCAAGCCATGTCCCTAGTTCCATAAAATTTGTCTCTCATGACTTCATTCCTTTGTAGTGTTGATGAACCATGTCTAACTGAATGTGACCCCAAATACTTCTTTGAACCACTTTGGCCGGTGAGCGATTAAGGCTCCTTGGGGCCTCTTGTTTCATAATCCTTTCATAAATATTAAACATTATCCTTTTCATCAACACACAGCCAAGTTCAGCTACAGTGTCATTGACACCTTCATTATGTTTAGAATCCTATATATGTGTGCAGACTATATCCGGATGTGTTTTGGGGTTGATCGGCCATCCCCTTGACAGAAATCTCTAATTTTAAATACTTTTTTTCAGCATCACGCCGAGTTGAAATATAATCAGGATTTGAAAGAATATCAAGTCCGCGATTTGGGTAGTCAGAATGGAACACAAGTAAATCAGATGAGGCTTTCTGTGGTAAGTTTTCAGAATGTTAGTTTTCCACCTGGTGCTCAAGCCTGAAAATAAGCAGACTGTCATCTGCAAAATGAGGTCCCCAGAGTGTCAATTTAGTGATGCTACCCTGCATTGCAGGGTAGCATCACTAAATTTACCCTCTTTGAACCTCAATCTGAATCAGGGTCTAAAAACTGAACAGAAAGAGGTACCCAGAGGATAAATTGGCCCACTGTATGGGATAGCATCATCAATTTCACGCTCTGGGGACCTCATTGTGCAAATGTCAGACTGCTTATTTTCAGTCTTGCTGGTGCTCACTTTCAAGACTTTCATAGATTATAAACAACATGGCCAAACTACCCAGCTCAACAATATATTACTCTGGAAAAAATGAAAGCTCACTGAGCAACAAGTATCGATTTGAAGAGCTTATCTGCGCATCGCATTGTGCAGTGGCTGCATAACGTAGATGACCGAAAAGGCTCACTTCGTGGCAGCCCATACCCTGTTTTGCGTGCAAGGTATTACCATTGCCAGCCAATTGGTATGACCAACTCCACTCTTGTGCTGCTTCTGACTCATGTTGGAGGTGGCACCACACCAGCACCTAGTCAGGCTGCTCTGGATAAGGGAAGTTTGAATCACTATAGAAGCTCGAATTCGAACTTAGTGCATTTCAGGCAAATTTCTTCAAAAATCTTCTCCAGATACAGCAGGCAGAATCTTTTCATATTTGGCATGCAACATTGTGGGGTGGATCTGATTCAAGTTTGTTCAAATCGGCTCCCTAGATTCATATTTGGGCTCACTATAGAAGCTCGAATTCGAACTTATTGCATTTCAGGTAAATTTCTTAATAAATCTTCTCCAGATCCAGCAGGCAGAATCTTTTCATATTTGGTAAGCAACATTGTGGGGTGGATCTGATTCAAGTTTGTTCAAATCGCCACCCCCCCCCCCCCCCCCTCCCCCCGGGTTTATATTTGGTCTCAGTATAGGAGCCCAAATTTGAACTTGGTGCATTTCAGGCAACTTAGTGCATTTCAGGCAAATTTCTTAAAAAATCTTCTCCAAATCCAGCAGCCAGAATCTTTTGATATTTGGTATGCAAAATTGTGGGGTGGATTTGATTCGAATTTGAACATGATGCATTTCAGGCAAATTTCTTCAAAAATCTTCTCCAGATCCAGCAGGCAGAATCTTTTCATATTTGGTATGCAACATTGTGGGGTGGATCTGATTCAAGTGTGTTCAAATCAGCCCCCTGGATTCATATTTGGGCTCATTATAGAAGCCAGAATTCGAACTTAGTGCATTTCAGGTAAATTTCTTAATAAATCTTCTCCAAATCCAGCAGCTAGAATCTTTTGATATTTGGTATGCAAAATTGTGGGGTGGATCTGATTCAAATTTGTTCCCTAGATTCATATTTGGGTTCACTATGGAAGCTTGAATTCGAACTTGGTGCATTTCAGGCAAATTTCTTCAAAAATCTTCTCCAGATCCAGCAGTCAGAATCTTTTGATATTTGGTATGCAACATTGTGGGGTGGATCTGATTCAATTTTGTTCACATCGGCCTTCTGGGTTTATATTTGGGCTCAGTATAGGAGCCCAAATTTGAACTTAGTGCAAACTTAGTGCATTTCAGGCAAATTTCTTTGAAAATCTTCTCAAGATTCAGCAGGCAGAATCTTCTGATATTGGGTATGCAGCATGCTTAGGGTGGTGAGATTCAAGTTTGTTCAAGGCAAGTCCCTGGGTTCATATTTGGGCTCACTGTGGTAGCCCGAATTATAACTTAGTTCAAAATGAGGAATTTCTTTAAAAAATCTTCTTCAGAATGTTTTGATATTTGGTATGCAGCATCCTCAGGGGGTGAGATTCAAGTTTGTTCAAGCCATGTCCCTAGGTCCATATTTGGACTCACTGTGGGAGCTCGAATTGTAACTTAGTTCAAAATGATGAATTTTCTTTAAAAAATCTTCTTCAGATCCAGTAGTCGGAATGTTTTGATATTTGGTGTGCAGCATCCTTAGAGGGGTGAGATTCAAGATTGTTAAAGCCAAGTCCCTGAGTTCATATATGGGCTCCCTGTGGGAGCCTGAATTATAACGTAGTTCAATATGAGGAATATTCTTTAAAAATCTTCTTTTTTTTCAGATCCACTGGTTAGAATCTTTGGATATTTGGTATAAGCTTTTCTTAGGAGGAGCAGATGCAACTTGTTGAAATCAATTCTCTGGGTTGATATTTAGGCTACCATGTCAGGTGAGTGCCCTCAGGCCCCTTGGGGCCTCTTGTTTCATTTGTGACAATTCTCCCCTGGAGTTAGATTTATTATGGATTTTCAAATGAGATTCTTATGGGCGCAACTCCTCCTACATTATTGAACTGATTTGAATGAAACTTCTCAAACATTATGACTAACAAGTGGGCATACGCATATTTCAAAATTTTTGAACTGCGACAATTTTAACCAACTTATTTCCCATGTACTTGGATTTATTATTGGTTTTTCAACCTCAACATTCAGAGGTGCATTCTAGTAAGTCGGAAGTGGGTGTGTTAATCATCTTCAGTGGAAGTTCTAGTTATGAATATTTCATCAAAAAACCAAAACACTGCCACCAGCAACAACCTTCAAACTTACTGCATTTGTGCATTAACATTTTCCTTTTGGCACACCTGAGAGGGTGCATTCATTATCGGGTTGTTTTGACGATTGGTTTGCTTATTCAGGGTGTCCTAGATAGGAGCTATCAATTTTCTTTTCGTTTCTGTAAAAACTGTTGCTGTTGGAAACGGTCTTTGAATTTTGTTCATTTGCGCTTCCACATTCTTCGACGTGGCCCACAGGGTGCATTTATCATAGGATTGTTTTAGAACTTGCTGTCCTCATTAGGCGAGACCTCTAGATAAGAGCTATCGATTAACATTAATTTCTGTGAAGAAAGTTGACATTTAAAAATACATGTAAATTGATCTATGCTTCTATGAATAGTGGTGGCCAAATATTGCCACTATGTTGGGTAATGGGTTAACCCTTATGAGGCCCATTCCCGAGTTTTGCGACCTCAGAACAGGTGCCCTCAACATGCCATCATGAGAAAATCCTACAAACAAAAAACAAATTGCCTAGGCAGAGATTTCTAGTCAAGTCTTGGCTGCCTTAACAGGCAGCCAAGATGTGACTAGAAAACTCTGCTAAGCCTTTGGATTAGTGTTGTGCGGTTTTATTTTTCTTGTTTCAGTCCGTTTTTTTAAAAAAAACTCGGTTTATAGGTCGGTTTTCGGTTTTTATAGTAAGACATCTGCAGTTTCCAACAGAAACTATGTAGTGTCGATATAATGCCCATACTGTCATATTTTCAATGATGATTTAATTGGCATTGCCTAGCATTTGTGCTAAGTGTATAAATGGCAGGCATTATCAAAACAAAATAATATAAAAGAAAATAAAATGTAACAGTGTTCGTAGAATATCACCACTCACCAATTCTAGGCACATGCCCCCCACCCCCCCCCACCCCCACCTCTGGTCTTTAAGTTCAGGCACAGAGAGTCTATGATGAATTGATATTAACACATGGGTGTGAAAAGATCTAATTCACAATTTCCCAGGGCTCTGTTCAGTTCTCTCACTCCTGGATGGGGCCCAGGGCAGCCAACAAAATGACCCTACCAGGCACCAGGCATTGCAAATAATAAGCGTTGCCAAGTGGGTCACCTAGACACCCACCCTAACATATTTGACAATGAACTGATGTATGGACTCTTTTCAATATCCCCCCCCCCCCCCCCCCCCACACACACACACAGTGGTGACTAGTGCCACTACCCGCCCTAGTAAAATAATCAGCAATCATTTCATGTCAGCCTGGAATGGGAAAGTCATATTGTTTGTAGCTGGGTGGGCTTCAAAACGAACCACTTTACCATATACCTATTGTCTCCCCCCTACACACACACACACACACACCTCGCGCACGCAATGGTTTTAGCTCAACGGAATTGATTTCACAAATTCACTTGTGTACTGTTATCTATTGTAACTTTTTTGCGTTTGCCTCTTGCCATTCCAATTTCTATTTCTACCGCTGATTTGTTCCTTTGGTTGGCCCCCTAAAAGTAAATTGTGTGGGAATGCAACCGTGGCACGTTGACAGCGATATTACGGAACGCAGCTTTTTCCCGTGGATATGGACGATTCGGTCTTGGGACGTTTCGGCCTCGGGACGTTTCGGTTCGACACGTTTTGGCCTTCATATATTGAACTAAATAGAATAAGAACTTGCGGTTTCGTGTTTTTAGTGGGCCGAAGCCTTCAGGACAAATCGTCTCGGGTCGGAACGTCCCAAGACTGAATTGCAGTAAAACCTCTTCCCGGATAAGCACATCAAGGGAGGCAACAGACTACATCCGAAACACGTGGTGGGGCAACCCCTGACAAATGTTATTTTTGAATACGACAGTGAAATGCCAAGACCTTTTTCTGATATGATATTATTCCCTGTCCAACAGATTATAGATAAGTAGTTTTAATTAAACTGATTGACTATGTCATACAGACCTGTTCAAAAACGAAGCCAATTGCACAAGGTATTTCCTGTAATCAGTGAAATATAGGCGTGTTGGCTGTCTGTTTTGTCATTCTCACAGAAAACACAACCCATTTTTACGTCAACGATGTGTGATTGACAACTTGTCATACATCATTCTTGAGTGATCTGGACATGCTGCAGTGACCCCTTTACACCTAGAATGTGGCGTGCATTGGCGACACTGTTATTTCCTGACAAAGCTTGACATTTCAGACACTGTTAGTGCAAAGTGAATAAAGAAAACATCTCTTCCCGACATTTTAGTAAAAAACCGAAACCGTACTCATTTACCAGTTACACGGTTTCGGTTTTCAAGCAAAACCAAAACCGACTTATAAAACCGGTTAACTGTACAACACTACTTTGGATGTGTACGGGCTGTGGTTAGGTGTGAACTCAAGACAATTGTCCAGGCCCTTAAGGGTTAAATAAAGTGTAAGCATATTTTAGTTGGTCATTGATTGTAAATATTTTTTTTCAGGCAAGAACGGAAAGTGACTTTTTTCCCATTAAACATGGTGATATTTTGAGTTTTGCTAAGACAAGGTTGCTATTACACATACACAGTGGTACTGTTACATGTGATGAATGTGAACCCGGTCAAGTTCTTGCCCAGATGAAGGATAAAAAGACCAAAGAAGGTTTAGAGAAAGAAAAAGGTAAACAAAAAGGAGTACATGTCCTCTGTAAAAGACAAACATTTGTTTCATATACTTTTATTCTTCGGGCTTCAGGGTTTTTTTGGTTGGGATCAAAGTTCATCACTTTGAATTGAAGGAATTTGTTATTTCTCTGCAATCATCTTGAAACTGTTTTTCGCTCACGTGACTGAAAGTCTTCATGACATCTGAACCGCTTGACCGATTCCATTTAAATTTGAGGTGTTTGTTTGTTCTGCCATCACATTTTGCTTTTTTTTTCAAATCAACTTACCCCTGCCCTATAGGAAGCGGTGGGGGAAAAATGCTCACAAATTTTGAAAAAAACTCACCGAAGGGAGCTTGACTTATCACTAGCCTTCTGTTGTCGTCCCTCGTGAACTTTACATTATTGACTTCTCACAAACTACTGGACCAAATTGAACCAAATTTGGTGTGCTTGTTCCTTATATGTCAATTCAAGTTTGTTCAAATAAACTTGTCGTGCCCACAGGGGGCACCACAAGGGGCACAACTCTTATAGCACTCATAAATGTTTTCAAAAATTCAAAAGAATCTTCAAATCCACCAGTCAGAATCTTTTCATATTTGTTATACAACATCTTTAAGGGTGTCAGATTCAAGTTTGTTCAAATCAAGTTTCTGGGTTAAAATTTCTTTAAAAATCTTCTTCCGATCCACCAGTCAGAATCCTTTCATATTCGGTATAGAACATCTCTTGAAGAGTAAGACTCAGGTTTGTTCAGATCTGGTCCCTGGTTTATTAATTTGGGCTACCTATGGGAGCCTGGATGTTAACTAAGTGCAATATGGAGGAATTTTTTTTAAAATCTTCTTCAGATCCACCAATCAGAATCCCTTCATATTTGGTATACAACATCTCTAGGTGGGTTAGATTCAGGTTTGTTCAAATTGGTTTCCTGGGTTAATAGACTACTCAAAGTTTGCTAAGCACCACATATTTGACACTTCATTGTGAAATTATCTTGTGACACATTTGCGATATTTTTGGTGATATGATTGAGGAATGTATTGAGATGGTCCCCAGTGTTTTCATTAGCTCTCTTGACAGGCAGACTTTTTATGACAGTCATGGAAAGCATGTATCCCTTGATTTCCATGGACTTTTTGTGTACTGTCTACATGTACATGAGATGTGTAGGGTATTCAGTCTTCATTTCAACACAAACCCTTGTGATTTAATGATTGAATATGGCAAATGCAAATGTAAGAAGACATTTGTCTGAAGCAGAAATGTGGTGGGCTGTTGGGATGGTGGAACAAGGGGCTACCCGTCGTCAGTTTGGTGAAGCCCTTGGTGTGCACCATATGGTGGTCACCAGAGTCTGGGCAAGATTTCAGCAGTATGGCACACCAGTCAGACGACATGGTGGTGGCAGAGACAGGTCAACATCTGCAGCTGAAGACCAGTTTTTGATCATTCAGACCCGTAGGAACCGCTTTTCCACAGCAACCCAGCTTCGCAGTGACCTTCAGAATGCATCTGGGATAAATGTTTTGATGCAGACTATCCGGGCAAGGTTGCACGAAGGTGGTCTCCAAATTTTGACCCCCCCCCCCCCCCCCCCAATCCCCCAAATTTGCATGCAAAACCAAAAATTTTATGTCCTATCTGGTCCTCCATACTTTTGCGAACTGCGCATGCGCAGTATCCAGGAAGACACCGAAATTGGCGCTAACCATCATTCTTTGTTTGGTCCTCCAGTCAGTAACAACAAACTGACATCTGTGCTTTTAAATCTCAGTTTTAATGATGCCAGACACAAATCAATGGTAGAATTGGTGGATCCAAGGACATAATTGGATAATGGAAGGGAACAACGGTGGTTGGAAACGTTCAGGGCTGTAACTTTATAATTTTTATCTAAATTATTTCATGTTTCCCAATTTCGGGACATGGGCCTGACGTCATCTTTCTTGCTAATGATTTTTCCACTGTTTAAGTGTTCCTTCCCTATCCTTCCTTGAAGTCTCCCAGTTAAACTCACAAGATTTTTGGCTTATTTTATTGAAATTTTTTAGCTCATATTAACAAAGTCAAGCTGAGCTAATCGCATCGCTCTCCGTCCGTCGTCCGTCAACACCATGTTTTGGTCTTCTCCTCCAAAGCCACTGGGCCAATTCAAGTGAAAGTTTGTGTGAGTGATGGTCTCAAAGGGGCATTTCATTTTTGTTCAACTCAGCATGCCCAGCCCCATAGGGAGGGAGTGGGGGAAAATGCTCCAAAACATTTTTAAAATCTTCTTCTCAAGAACCAGTGTGTACAATGACATGATATATGCTATGGATCTTCCATATGGGGTGTAGAATCAAGTTTGTTCAAACGAAGTTCGTGAAGTAATATTTGGCTTTGCAATAGGAGGGGTAAGATTTTTGGCCCCGCCCAAAATTAGTATTTTCTGAACCGATGGTCCGGTGGTATTATTGGGTCATAACTACTTGACCCATGCAAAAAAAAAAAACTTCCCACATCCCTATGGGAACCCTGGGAGCTAAAAATAGAAATATTTTCAAACGCCCATATTTCCCAAACCACACGGAACAGAGAGTTGTTATTTGGTATGAAGTATCCTTAGAACCAATAGAATTGAATGGTAAAAAAAATTGCCATCGGTTATGTTAGGGTGTTCCAGAATGGGTATCGAAAAAATGCTAAGTCAGCATATTTGCAAAACTTTTTAAAATTCTTTCCTCCAGAACCAATCATCAGAATATTTTGATATTTGGTATACAGCATTCATGGGGGGGTCAGATAAAAGTTTGTTGAAATAAAGCTCATTGGTTCATATTCTCTAGGGAAGTCAGATTCAACTGTGTTCACATCAAGAGCCTGGGTTAATATTTGGGCTCTCTATGGGAGCCAGAATTGGCCATTTTGCTGAAGAATTAAAAATTTTGTATTCAGTACCCTCTAGAGGTGTGTAACTAAGATTAATCCAAATAGGTTGTATCAAGGGGCTTCATAGGGGAGCTCTACATTTTACTTTATGATCAACTGAAGAAAAGGCATGATGCCCAGATTATTTTTGTCACTCCTGAGAGACTCAAGGATTGACAGTGTATCCTATGGAGATGGCTTGCTTAATGTCGACTCATTCTTGGACTCTGTTTAAATTGTGTTCTGTTCAAGATGAGCGCTTCAGGTCCCGTGGGGCCTGTTGTTTTATAAATTTCTTGGGAGTTTAACATGTTACACAGAATGTTTATTCTATATATCCCCATGGTTACGTCCTCACCCTCGGGGTGTTTAGGCGTTTTGGGTCATGCATCTTACATCCGACGTATCGTTTTTTCTTCTTCTGAAGATCTTGCTTTACATCGGATAGTTCTAAATCTGTTACTGATTTCGGGCCACATTATTCAGTGCCTGTGGTCTTGTTTCCGTTTTTCTTCTGACGTTGTTTACATTGACAACGTTGTATAAATATATGTAGTTTCCTATTTATTTCATGGCAGGATTGTTGTAAGATACATTATAATATTCCTGTAGTGTAGCAAATTATTTTTTTGAATTTTGTCCACACTTAGGCTCTATCGGGATACCTTTGGGCTCATCTTGTTCCCTTTGGGAACTTGGGCTCCTGTGAAATTTTTTGAAAAATTCTTTTTTTTTAAATTAATTTTTCGATTTATATTTTGAATGTATTTATTATGTATCGTTGTCATATATTTATTGTGGAGTTGGTGGGAGTACTGTCGACTTTGTTTTGCTTCATTATGAAAGCTTATTGCTCAAAATGCAAGGCAAGGAAGTCTTCCTCGGATTTACATGCTTGTTGCCTTGCTTGTAGTCGATGTACCCCACTAATTCTTGTCCAACCTGTGTCGGATGAGATGACAAACGTTGGAGACGGGTGTCACGGTACGTTGTTAGTGGCGAGAGGCCAATGCCGGTCCCCTCGCCACAAAGTCATTCAAGTTTCTCAGTTTCTTTTTCAGAGGAACAAGAACATGCTGATGTTTATGTGACGCCTAGAGATAGTGTTCTGCCTTAGTCACGCTAAGATGAGCAAACAGAGCTAGCTGCCAAGGTGCTCATGAATATTAGGCAGGGGGTAAAGCCACTAGCCGGTGGTTTTAGTCTATTGTCACCAGCTATCTCGACCAGTGAAGCGGTTACTCCATCCGTGGGTACCGTGATGCCGGGTGTTTTCCATTACGGTCAACAGGAGTGGATTGGGTAAAGCGAGCACCTTAAAACATAAACATGCTCACCCAGCGATGACAGAACAGAGGACGAAGCCGGCAAGTACCGTGGGAAGCTCGGTGAGGTCTGATAGGACCGCGAGTGAGAGAGGTCCCTCTCTTTCCCAGCAGCATCTGGGGCCAGATGTTGTGATTAGAAACTTTCGTGAGTCAGAGCATTCGTCCGCACCTTCCGTCCGGGACGCTCCATATAGTTTGCAGCCGACCCCGGCTGCAGTTACGGCTTCCACAACATCCTCTCGAAAGCACACATAACCACACATTAGCTACACGACTTCGGATATCCAGCCTGCATTGCCAAGAAGAAAACACTCATCGTCTATGAAGTCGGACCATCCGGTAGCTAAGGAGACGAGGCCTCGTGTATCGGGACGTCCAGAGAAAAGAGCCATCTCGGACACACCGTCCCAGAAGCTGCAGGCGGCCAAGAAACAGAAGACAGCTGCTCCTCAGGCTTCTGTTACGGACTTGCTGTCACAGACTGTGCAGCTCATCGCAGCTTCCAAGCAAGTGCAAGAGCAGCCTACGGCAGTCTCAGAACTTGAGCTGTCGGACGGTGCTGGGTCGGTCCAGTCATCTGCACGTTCAGTTGCCATAGACCGAGACTCACAACTGATTCAGTCGGATGGTGAAAGGGATATGGAAGAAGATTACCCTTCCCTTTAAGAACAGCACATGGTTGCGATGGATTTAATCCATCAACACTACCCTGAATTTGTTCCGGCGAATCAGAATGCTGGACTACCAGAAAGAAATTGCTGGCATCGTTGGATGCAGACTTTATCTGGACAAAGGAGGAGGTCCTGTCTTTTCCAGGTCAGTCTAGACAGGTGTCGCAGGCCTTTGGTCATTTCGACAACGCCATATTCAAACTCTCCAGTGGGAAGAAGAAAGGTGGTTTCTTGACATTATCTTCCATAAATTTACCGTTTCTTGGACCACGTTAATTTAAAACGGTCAGGGAAGATGTACAGAGAGTTCCTCTGCGTTTGGATGAACAGGCTGAGGATCTTGAGCTATCCTTGCCTGGGTCATTCACAATTCACTCGGACACAATTGAGACAGCAATTTCTTCAAATAGAGCGAATTTGGACGTTTTGTCTTAAGCAGATCACCTATCAAGAGCTGTGGCGCAACGTCTCAACGGGAAGGAATTTGAAAACGTTCGTACCTCTTTAAGAGTTCTTTCCATGGCAATTATGTTTACCACGTATAACTCTGCCTTAACATTGCTAATTTGGAGTTAATCAGATGTGATGGTGCCCTTGTGTCGTCATCTAGATGACAAGGTGGAAAATTCGCTCCAGTCTCCGGACACACAATTCTTGACGACAAGCTTTCATTGGTGAAAGCATCTAATACTCTGCTTCTAAAGTCGGCGTCTAATTGACCCGCTACAGCAGGAAAGAGAAAAGGAGGACGTCCCAGACAGAAGTCATCTAAAGGGAACTCCTCGCGAGGGTATAGGAAACCCTACTATAATTACTCTAGAGATTGTCAAATTTAGTGACTCGGGGAAAGGGGCGTAGGTCTGATCGAGACTACAGTTCAGACGCCCCTAAGCCAACAGGTCGAGGCTCTTCGCGAGGGGGATGTGGTTTCTCCTCCCGTTAGCCTTGCAGGTCCTATAGGTAATGGTCTGGACCTCTATTGCTTGCCAGTTGGCAGAAGGTTATCAAGATTCGCAACAAACTGGATAACAATTATGGAAGACCAGTGGGTGAGAAGTGTTGTCTCGGAAGTCCTATGGCTGACATTCCGAGCAGAACTACCACTAACAAGGTGTCCGCGGTGGACAAATCTTCCGTCAAATCCTTGCAAAAGAGAGTCTCTCCTAGCGGAGGTACATGCTCTCTTATCAAAGGAAGTAATAGAGGTCGTCGAGAATCAAAATTCTCTAGGATTTTACAGTCACCTGATCCTCGTACTGAAGCCAGACGGCTCGTTCCGACAGGTAATGAGCTGGATAAACAAGCTTATTGTTGCCCCAAAGTTCTATATGGAGACAATTCGGTCAGTAAGGGTGAGCATTCGAGTGAACGACTATTCGGCCAGCATAGATCTAAAGGATATGTACTTTCATGTCCTGGTACATCTGGCATTCAGAAAGTACCTGCGGTTTGCCGTGCAAGGGACAGTGTATCAGTTCTGAGCGGTGTGCTTCGGTCTGAACCTGGTACCCTGGGTTTTCACTCGGATAATGAACTCGGTAATGTCGTATTTCCGAGCTCAATCGTTTGCGGAGATGTCGGCTTACTTGGATGACATTCTTCAGTAGAGCTGTAGGTTAACCGAAACCGAACCGTCGACATCCCGTAATCTAAGGTTTTTCGTTTTTTATTAAATACTCTCTTGCTGCAGAAATTCACAGAATGTAGCCATCCCAGAGTAGTGAGAGTACCCAGACACTGCCAGTGGCAGTGTCTGGGTACTCTCACTACTCTGGGAAGGCTACATTCTGTGAATTTCCGACATTTCAGTTTAGTTGTGTTTGCAGCTTTCCTCAAGTTGCATCAATAATGGCCAAGCACAATAAAAGTTCTGTATATTTAGGTAATTATTATATTGGCCTTTCTGATTCTTAATGTATTATAGCTTATTTCGGGCATTCATTGAGTTTCACTCAATTTCACTACCATTCAGTTATGACTCCGGACATAAGAATGGGTTTTATTGAATTTTACTTGGCCTCTTGAACAAATCGAAAACTGACTCGAACCTACGTTTTTCTCCACCTGAAAAACCAAAACTGAAACCGAACAAGAAATTTAAAAACCTACAGTTCTATTCTTCAGAGATACTATTCTTCAGAACGATGTTCAGAGTCTGCTTCTTTTGCTCCGACGTCTCGGCTTCTTCGTAAACGCGAAGAAGTCGGATCTAGCTCCGTCCAAGTCGTTCATTCACTTGGGGATGAGCTTCGAGACTCACAACAATTTGGTTCGTCTGCCATTATCCAGAGCGAAATTAGTCAGTTGTTATGCTCGCTTTTGTCTACACTCAGACACATTAACAGCGAGGGAATTCATGAGACTGATTGGGTTGTGCGGAGCTGCTGTGGATCTTATTCCGATGGGTCGTTAGCGCACATGTCCTCTCCAAATATTCTTTGCTCAGAACTGGAGTGTGAAGACTAATTCACTGAAGACCAGTATTGTTTTAACGGACCTGGTAAAACAAAGGGTCCAGATTTGGGCAGATATTCAGTGGTTAACTCAAGGAGTTCCGCTGCAGCTGCCGGATCCGGCTTTCACGATTATGATGGATGCGAGTCAAACGGGTTGGGGCATGACCCTGATCCCAACAGACTCAAAATGTCAGGTTCTTTGGACCCTCGGTTCCTAGAGAAACACATAAACATCAAAGAGATGTCAATATGGTTAGCACTACAACATTGGATTCACATTATAGCGGACGCTCATGTTCAGATATTGTCGGACAACTCGACAGTAGTAGAGTATAGAAGGAACCAGGGAGGCACTCATTCGATTCCATTATTCGAACTAACGGAAAAAATTCTTCTGTATGCCGTGAATCATCATGTTCAACTATTGGTCCGTCATATACCGGGTCGTTTGAACGTATTCGCAGACTCGCTCTCTCGGAAAGATCGCCTGTTGCCATCGGAGTGGACACTCAACTAGCGGGTATTCAGACAGATTTGCTATCAGTGGGATCGACCCATGATAGATTTGTTTGCTACACACCTGAACAATCAGTTGAAGACATACATGTCACCATGTCCAGACCATCGAGCGTACGCAGTAGACGCTCTGTCAATCTCATGGGACGGAATGATAGGATATGCGTATCCTCCAACTCTGTTGATTCAGCAGATTCTGTTAAAGATCAAACAGTCTCGTTGCAATAATTCTGCTAGTAACATCTCCGTCACAGAAACCGTTGATCAATCTTCTCAGGTGTCTGTTATGGGATGTTCCCCGGAAGCTTCCTCTGCGAGAGGACCTTCTTTATCAGGGGAAGTCACATGCACTGCATCACAACCCGGAAGGTCTCAACCTTCACGTATTTCCGTTGTGCGGTCCTTCTTGCATGGCAAGCAATTTACAGGACGAGCAGTGGATGCGATTTCTAACTGCAGGAGGTCCTCCTCTTCGTTGAATTATGCAGCGAAGTGGAAGGTTTTCTTCTGTTGGTGTAAGGATCAGTCAGTAGACGTCTATGATCTGTCCATACCGGATATTGCCAACTTTCTGGTCTACCTGTTTGTTGTTCTCAAACTGCAGCCTGTCACTTTTAAGGGCTATAGGTCTAGGTTATCAGATGCTTATGTTCATCATAACTTGGCAATTGGATCTATTGCTTCATTATCCAAACTAGTTAGAAATTTCTCTATTAATAGACCTAGAACCCTCAGATTAATTCCTAAGAGGAATTTGGCTTGGGTTCTGTTGAAGCTTAAAGAAGCTCCGTTTGAGCCATTGGACGTTGTAGAGTTCAAATTCTTGACCTATAAAACAGCATTTCTTTTAGCCTTTGCACCTGCTAGAAGAGTTAGTGAACTCCAAGCTTTATCGGTTGACGAATCTCACTACCGTAGTGTAAGTAATACCATTACTTTAACTACAGAAGTGGGATTTTTGGCTAAGAACCAGGCTCCAGATAAACGTCTTGAGCCTATTACCATAAAGGCCCTGCTGTCTACGCACAACCGTAGACCTCTGCTGTGTCCAGTCAGGGCTATGCGCATACATAAAACGCCAGTCAGATTTTATAAGAAAAGGAAGAAAACACTTCTTTCTTTCATTGATTCCTAACAGAAGAGATATTTCTGTTCATTCTATTGCTAGATGGATCCAGTTTGCAATACGCATTGCCTATGAAAGTCTGTCTTCGAATCAGTATTCTGTAAATAAGTTCGTGCGCTGTCCATTTCTTGGGCTTATTCTAACAGTATAGCCATAACTGATCTCATGAAGGCTGCATACTGGACACAGCCTTCTCTATTTACTAGGTTTTACCTTAGAAATTTAGAGTCCATCTCCGGTGACCTTAAATGTTTAGGTCCTCTATCTTTTGCTCAGAATGTTGTCCACTAAATGATTACATCTATAGTTATTTAGGCAACCCGTTCCAGCAGTGACGCTGTTCCGCTGCCCTCTTCTTTCTGTGGTCATGTACCTCAGAACAAGAGGAGGGGGGGGGGGGGGCATTTTTTCCCCTTATCTGGCTTTATAGTGAAAAGCTAGGGAAGACCTCCTCCATTGTCAGTAGTCCCGAGTCGGTGCTGGGATAGTTTTAATGTGTAGCACGGTGTGAGGCAAATAGTATGTCTCATTTAGGTATGGTTTTTAAAGTGTAGCTCACTGTGAAGCATTTGTATATGTCACGTGTCAAACGGGCATTAATATACAATCCTCGGACACTTTTAAATGAGTATAAAGAGTCTCATTCTCTGGACTATCTTTATATTTTGGCTTCCCTTCACCGAATTAGCATTACAGGTTATGCTGGCATTAAATGGAGAATTATATATCATGTAATGCTCAATTACATTGTTGGTGTTATGTCTTTCTTGTTTCTCGTAAATGAGAAAGACATGTAATTCCTTTCTCTCCTATTCTCCTGTAGGAGATATCCTTTATGAAGTGATTGAGTGATTGGATTTTCCTCTATATCCTAGGCCCTCCAGCCTGTTTATGATTCAGCTAGTCTGGGCCATTGGTTGTTGTATAAAAATACTATAAATTCATAGTAATTTGTATATTTTTTATACTTACTAATGGCCCAGATGGGGATGGCCCTCCCATGAGTGGGCACTCAAACCTGCCCACTGTTTACAACATTTAGCAGGCAATTTTTAGAAAGAATGATGTTGCGCCAATTTCAGTGTCTTCCTGGATACTGCGCATGCACAGTTCGCAAGCAAATTTTGGGGATTGGGGGGCAAAATTTGTGTTTGGCCCTGTATTATTTTTGAGTTAGCACCAGCTAGTCTGGGCCATTGGTAAGTATAAAAAATATACAAATTACTATGAATTTATAATATTTTTATACTGTACCAATGACCCAGACATAGCTGGTGCTAACTCAAAAATAATCCAGGGCCAAACACAAATTTTGCCCCCCAATCCCCAAAATTTGCATCTAAAACCAAAAGAAATCATGTCCTGAAGGTCCTTCATACTTTGCCCTCACTGCGCATGCGCAGTGTCAAGGACGTCCCGAAATTGGCGCCAATTATCATTCTTTGTTTGGCCCTTCATCAGTTCACATCTGACTGATATTTGTGCTTGTAAATAATAATAATAATAAATAATAAATACAGTTTAGAGCCATGACTCCACGCAAATGTGCTCTCAGGCTTTACAAAATTAAAAAATAAATAAAGTCAGCTCTGTGTTAATCATAAATTTAGAAGGACAATTTATGTATAGGTTTTACCGAATAAGTGCGTCTTAAGGTTAGTTTTGAAGGTCTGATATGTTTGGTGATTTCAAGTGATCAGGCAGATTGTTCCAGAGAAGAGGTCCGGCAGCGGAGAAGGCCCGATTTCCAGCAGTTACAAGGGTACTGGTCTTGTGACAAAGATTATTTATGAAGGAGGATCTCAGAGATCGTGTGGGAACGTATCGTTGAAGTAATTTGCTGAGATATGTAGGGGCCAATCCATTTATAGACAGTTACGATGATTTTGAAATCAATGCGTTTTTCAATGGGTAGCCAATGAAGATGGTACAGTAAGGGTGTTATATGACACGATTTCCTCCTTTTAAGAATCAATCGGGCAGCACAGTTTTGGACAAGCTGCAGCTTATGTAGTAGGGACCGTTTACAGCCGTACATTAAGGAATTGCAGTAGTCCAAGTGACTGGTGACAAACGCATGAACTAACTGTTTGGCAACATCCTCGTCAACCATGATGTGCACCCTGCTGATGTTTCGTAAGTGATAATATGATGTCCGACACACCTGTGTGACATGATAGTCGGTAGACAGTGTCACATCCATGAAAAATCCGAGGTTACGCACCATGGTGGACGAAGAGATGAGATTGCCATCAAAATTTGGATAAATACGGCACAGCTTCGAAAGCTGGCCACGTAATCCAATGTAGATAACTTCGGTTTTGTCGGGATTGAGCTTAAGAAAGTTTAACGTCATCCACGACTTAATGTCATCTACACAATGTTCTAACGAGTGAACTGCATACACCTCTTGGTGAGCTCTAAAATGAATGTAGAGTTGTGTGTCGTCTGCATAAAAATGAAAATCAAGTCCGTGCTTACGAATTATGTCACCCAATGGCAGGACATATATAACATACAACAGAGGCCCAAGGACGGACCCCTGTGGTACACCAAACTCTAATGGAACCTCAGTGGAATAGGTACCGTTTACATTTACTCTTAGTGTCCGATCAGAAAGATACGATTTAAACCACTCATGTGCTGTTCCACTGATGCCTATTCTAGTCATAAGGATATTAAGAAGCACTGCGTGGTCAATGGTGTCAAACGCAGCACTTAAATCCAGTAGAACAAGACAGGAAACCTCCTTACGGTCCATAGACAACAAGATGTCGTTCTGGACACGCAGGAGTGCTGTTTCCGTACTACTAAGTGGCGTATAGGCAGATTGGAATTCTCAGTTTAAATGATGCCAGACACATAAATATTAGAGAAATGGTGGATCTAAAGTGGATATAGAAGGAGGAGAGGAAAAATGAGTGACAGAAAATATTCAGGGCTGTAACTTAAAATTTTTTATTGAAATTATGTTAAGTTGCCTATTTTCAAGGCATGGGCCTGTTGTTGTCATTCTTGCTATTAAGTTTCACTGCTTGTTCAGTGTTTCCTCTCTCCTTTTCCTTTAAGTCCCCCCTTGCTATTCTCCCATGCTTTTGGCATATTTATACCCCCGCTTCGAAGAAGACGTAGGAATCGCCCTGTACGTCCGTACATCCGTCAGTACGTCTTTCCGGACATGAAATTCTTGTGTGCGCAACTCCTCCTACATTTATCAATCAATTTGGACAAAACTTTTCAGACATCATCACTACTAAGTGAACATGCGCATATTCCAAGATTTTTGATCTGCGACAATTTTAACCAGGTTATCTCCTTTTGACTTAGATTTATTGTGTCTTTCCATCCGAACAAATTCTTGTGTGCGCAACTCCTCCTACATTAATGAACCGATTTTGATGAAACCTTTCAAACATCATCTCTACTAAGTGAACATGTGCATATTTTTATACTGTACCAATGACCCAGACATAGCTGGTGCTAACTCTTAAAATATAGGGCCAAACACAAATTTTGCCCCCCCAATCCCCAAAATTTGCATCTAAAACTAAAGAAAACATGTCCTGAAAGGCCCTCCACACTTCGCCCCTACTGCGCATGCGCAGTGTCAAGGACGTTCCGAAATTGGCGCCATTAATCATTCTAAGTTTGGACCTTCATCAGTTAACATCTGACTGATCTTTGTGCTTATAAATCTCAGTTTAAATGATGCCAGACACATAAATATTAGTGAAATGGTGATTCTAAGGAGGATAGAGAAGGAGGAGAGGAAAAGAATGTGTGACAGAATATTATCAGGGCTGTAACTTAAAATTTTTTAATGAAATTATGTTAAGTTACCTATTTTCAAGGCAGCAGCCATTTTGTTGTCATTCTGATTATTTAGTTACACTGTTTTTTAAGTGTTTTCCTCTCTCCCTGTCCTTTAAGTTCCCCCTTGCTATTCTCCCCTGCTTTTGGCATAGTTTTTGTAATTATTATTACTAAATTTTCTTGGGAGTTTTAGCTGAATAACAGAATGAATTCTGTTCTTTCCCCATGTTTACGTCTTCACCTACGGGTGGTTAGGCGTTGTGTTCTGCATCTACCATCTGATGTTCTGCAGTTTCTTCCCTGGAAGTCTCTGTTTTTCATCAGATA
Source organism: Pictodentalium vernedei (assembly GCA_031216915.1). Classification (NCBI taxonomy): domain Eukaryota; kingdom Metazoa; phylum Mollusca; class Scaphopoda; order Dentaliida; family Dentaliidae; genus Pictodentalium; species Pictodentalium vernedei. The sequence goes on along the minus strand of CM062293.1, from coordinate 410,773,514 downwards.
GTGTATTTTTGGTAACTGATTTCGGGCCTGGGTGCCTGGAGTCTTATTTTAGTGTTTTTACACTCATTGTTTACATTTACAACAGCCCTCTGTGTGAGGGGGGGATTTCTAAAAAATAATATCTTGATGTTATTTTAATCATAACTAGATACATTATTATTGTTCGTAAGTGTTGAATAAATTGTTTAAAATATTTTTAAAATTTTTGTCCACACTTAGGCTTGGGATCCATTGGGGCTCAACGTTACTTTTCAGAAACTTGGGCTGTTCTGAAAAAATATTTTTTCAAAATATTTTGATTTCAATTATTTTTTCTATATTAATGGATCATATTATTATTATGTATTTTGATTGCCAGGGGTTAGTGCGAGTACCAGGACTTGTTTTCTTTTCACATTGAAAGGATATTGATCAATTGTTTTAAGAGGAAGTCTTCCTCTGACTTTATTATCATTCTATATGTGGTCAGTGTACTCGCATTAACTCCTGTTCTGTATCGTATGATTTCGATGACAATATGGGAAGCGTATGTCACGGTATGTTGTTGGGGATTTGGACACTCCGGTCCTTTCCCCGCAGGGTCACTCTACTTTATCAATTTCTATTTCAGACGATCAAGATTAGGGTGATGTATCTGTGATGTCTTCCAACAGTGTGCCTCCGTCGTCACAATTATGAAGGGCTAGCGGAAAAGTGCTCATGTAAATACGCCAATTGCCTAAGAGGACCCTAGTAGGTTCGACGGCCTTTGACGTCCGCTAGCTCGCCCGGTGTAGCGTCCATTCACCGAATGGTTCGGCAGCCGGGTTCGTCCGTTGCGGTCTAGAAGGAATTTTGGGGTGATGCGAGCACTATAAATTAACCTAATGCACACCCAGTGACGGCGGATCGGAGGGAGAACGCAGGAAGCCTTTTAGTCCGGTTCATAGCTTGTTCCGGTCCATCCGGACGGCAAGCGAGAGAGGCCCCTCTCTCGTTCAACAACATCTGGCCCCAGATGTTGTGGTACAAAATGTGTCGCAAGCGGAGCATACGTCCGTCGCTCGGGACGCTCCGTTGTATAGGCAGTCCGCTGAGACTGCTAAGGCTTCCTCTTCTCGTCAGCGCACACGACCGCACCTTGGCTGCGTGACCGCTGATATATTACCAGCTTCGCCGATCAAGGATTCTTCGGCGACCAGGTCACACCATCCGGTAGCCAGGGACACGAGGCCTGCAGACTCCGGACGTTCGCATAGGAAGTGTGCGGGAGTCAATGTACACGGAGCTTCCGGCGGCAATGCATCGTAAGACCGCTACTGCACAGGCCTCGGGAACGGACGTGCTTTCCTTAATAGCACAGTTTATCGCAGCTTCCCAGCATCAACTGAATCTGTCGCATATATTTTATCCGACGATGCTGGGTCGGGACGCTCCGCGGAAGCGGGTACGGACATCCGAAAGTTTCATCCGGTCCGACGAGATACCGAAAGGGATTCGGAGGATTTCGAGCTTTCCCTTTCGGAACAACATATGCTGTTGTGTATGTCATCTGACTTGGTCTTCTACAGCTTCTTTCGTCGGACCAGAATGCTGCGATGCCGGATAAGAAACTGATAGCGTCGGTGCACTTAGAAATTTTTGGTTCGGTTCAGGGACATCGTCCCTCAGTTCCGACATAGTCCAATAATGTCACACAAACTTTCGAATTATTGAACGACGCTATATATATTATTATTTTATGCTTGCTATCCAAGCATTTCTGGTTTCTTGTTCGAAGAGTTATGGAGATGTCTTTCAAAAGTGTGCCTCTGTCGTCATAGTTAATGAAGAGTTAGCGGCAATAAGTGCTCATGGAATATGTCTATCGCCTACGGAGTGACATTCGCTAGCTCACCCGGTGTAGCGTACATTCATCGAATGGTTCGGCTGCCGGGTTCGTCCGTTGCGGTCTAGGAAGGAGATTTGGGTGATGCGAGCACTTTAATTACTTAGTACTCACCCAGTGACGGCAGATTGAGGACAGATCGGAGGAAGCCTGTTAGTCCGGTTCCTGGCTTGTCCAGGTCCGTCCGGGCTGTGAGCGAGAGAGGTCCCTCTCTCGCCCAACAACATAGGGGACCGCATGTTGTGGTTCAGATATTTTACATTCGGAGCATATGTCCGTTGGTCGGGACGCTCCGTTATATTGACAGTCCGAGAGACTGTCTTTAATGCTTCCTCATCCTCACAGCAGGGCACACGACCGCACATTGGCTACGTGACCTCGAGTATCCGATCAGTTTCGGCATTCAGTGATTCCACGGCGAATAGGTCACGCCATCCGGTAGCCAAGGGACACGAGGCCTATACACTCCGTTCGCTCGCATATTGGTAGTATGCACGGGGTAACGATCACGGAGCTTCCAGCGGCAATGCATCGTAAGACCGCTTCTCCTTAGGCCTCAGTGACGGACGTGCTATCCGAGTTAGCACAGTTGTTTCGCAGCATCCCAGCAATTGACAGTTTCTCGGTCGAATCAGGAATTATCCGACGGCGCTGGGTCGGTACGGTCCGCGGTTGCATCAGCTACGGACGACCGAACGCTTTATAGGGTCCGACAGGATGGCGAAAGGGATTCGAAAGATTTCGAGTTTTCCCTTTAGTAGTATCGGAAGATGCCTTTCATATCTTCTGGCATTATCTTCCAGTGATTATTATTTCGGACTTCATTGCTGCGATCTTGGATAAGAGACTTATAGCGTCATTGGACTCGGATTTTTCGATCGGTTCAGGGACATTGTCCCTGACTTACCGACGCAGTCCAATATTGTCATTACAACATGTGTTTTATTTTTCGACGCTATATATATATATTTACAAGCCTGCTACTAAGCATGATAGTTTAGTTTCTTGTCCGCGTTGCTCATTTCTGCCATTTTATCATTTATACAAATAGTTTATTTTGGCAGAGCAGGGCATACCGAGAGTTCATATGCGTCTAGACGGTGTGATTAAAGACTGCATATATTCTTTTTTGCCGTTTATGTCTTTTCCAATTTCAATGTTGGGAACGACATTATGTATAGTAGACTTAACTTAGACGCTTTATTATACGTAATCCGCCTTACTGAGGCGTTATCATTACGTCTTCAAGAAAAGATTTACGGGATATTATTCTCAATGTAATTTCTTTTGAGGGCAGTAGTTTGTTCACGTATAACTCCGCCCTTCAGTGGCTGATTGGAGTTAGTTAGACGTGACGCAGCCCTAGCTACATCCACACGCGTGGATAGTAAGGTTAAGAACTCTCTCAGAGTCGCTTCGTTCTCGGAGGAGCTTCTCTTCGACGGCAACTTTTCGGCAATCCATGAATTGCTCGATTTATACGTTCTCTTGTCTATCTAGTGTTACAAGAGATTCAGACTGGGGCAAACATTCGGTGGTTGACTCAGAGAGTGCCGCCGTAGTTGCCGGACCCGAGTGTGGCTGTTATGACGGTTGCCAGTCAAACAGATTGGGATATATACTGATCCCTACGGATTCGAAGTGCCAGGGTCTTTGGGTTCCGCAGTCTTTTAGCATTCAGTTTAACTTCCGCGGAATAATGTTTTTTAGGCTTGCTTTATGTCATTGCATGAACATTATTCAGAAACGCATGCCCAAATTCCTGTCCTTTAATTCGACAGTAGTGGCGTATCTCCGGAACCAGGGAGGCACTCTTTCGTTTCCGTTATTCAATTTAATGGAAAGAATCCGTCTGTTGGTTATAGTACACCAAGTTCAGTTTTGGTCCGTCATATTCCGGGTCGTCTGATTGTTTTATCGGACTCCCGTTCTCTTACGGGTCGCTTGTTGCTGTCAGAATGGACTCTCAACAAACAAGTATTCAATCAGATTTGCTATCTATGGGAGCGCCCAATGATGATTTATTTATGACACAGCTTGCTAATCAATTACAGACGTATGTGTTGGCTTGTCCAGATCCCTGAGCTAATATTGTTAACGCTCTATTGATCTATAGGACGGAATGATAGGATACGCGTATCCTCCGGCGCTGTTGTTTTAGCAGGTATTGCTAAGATAAACAACCACAATACATTTCTGTTGATAGCATCTCTATCTTCACAGAGATCATGAGTAATTTACTCTCTTGTCTTCTGTGGGTCTTAACGTGAAATCTTCCTCTATGTGAGGATCTTTTTCACTGGGTAAATCGTGTCATCTTTATCACAACCAGCAAGGTCGCAACCTTCATGTATTCCGTTGTGTGGTCCATATTGCATTGTAAGCACTGTACTGGACGAGCTTTGGACGCGATTTCTTACTATAGGAGATCCTCTTCTTCGCTATTCTATGCGGCTAAAGTGGAGGCTCTTCCGTCGTGGTGTAGGGATCATTATGTTCATATTGTTGATCCCTCCATACTACTCATGGCTATTTTTTAGTATACTTGTTTCACAAGATCTACTGCAGCCTGTTATTATTTAGGTTATAGGTTTATGTTACCTCATACCTATGCACTCTACGATAGTTTACAATTGAGTCTTTTGTCTCTTTATCTAAGTCAGTTAGTAACTTTTTGATAAATAGACTTAGAATCTTTAGATTAAATTCCTATACGGATTTTAACTTCGGTTCTTATTTAGCTAAGTAATCATTTGAGCCTCTGGAAACAGTAGTTTTCAAATTCTTACCTTTTAGACAGTAATTCTGTTGGTTTCTCTTTTACTGTAGAGTCATTGAGTTTCATGCACTATCGATGGATGATTTTCACTTTCATAGTTTCGGAATCAATACTTCCGTTACTATTTAGGTTGGATTGTTGCATAAGAGTTAGGCTCCTATTATCCGGAACCTATTATTTTAAGGTCCTTCCGTCTTCGTATGGGCATAGGCCTTTACTCTTTCCGGGTACAGTTTATGTATTTATAAACAGATATCTGTTTATTACAAAGGGCGTAAGCTTCTTCTGTCTTTGATGTCTAGTAGAAGGACGTTACGCTCCATTTTATTGTTAATGGATTCTATTAACTATCGGTACTGCTTATCGTATATCATTGACTTAGCAGTTGTGCTTAAGATTTCGGCTCATGAAGTAAGAGTTCTTCTACTTCTTGGGCTTACATTAATAGTGTCGCTATTATAGATTTTTGAAGGCCGCTCATTGCGCTCAGCCATCCACATTCATGAATTTTATCTTAGAAATATCGAGTCAATTTCTGGAGGCCTCTATTGTTAGGTCTATTATCTACTGCTCAGAATGTCATTCACTTAACAGTTGCTACTATAGCTAGGTAGGCTGTCTGTTTCGGCAGTGTCTCCGTTCGGCTGCCCTCTTCGCTCTGGGCTATTTGACCCAGGGCAAGAAAAAGGGGGGGGGGGGGGGGAGGGTGTTCCCTTGGGTCACCTGTTTTACTATGAAAACAAGGGGATACCTCCTCCGGAGTTAGTAATTCTGAGCTGTTATTGGGATGGTTGTTTAGTGAGAAGTTTAGGTTTTTAAAATTCATTCAAGTCTTAGTTTTTAAAGTATAGCTTTTGAATATTGCATATGTCAACGGACATGATTATGCAATTCTCAGACACTTTTAGGAGTATAAGAGTCTCTATTCTCTAGACTTACTTTATTATTGGCTTACTTTAAAAATTATTAGTATAAGGATTATATTGGATATTAATAGAGTACATGGATGTATGAAGCTCAATTTTGGAAGGTGTTGTATCTTTCTAATTTATCATAAATAAGAAAGATACATGTAAGGCCTATTACTTCTTTTCCCTACAGGGGATGACTCTATTTTATTTTATTGAGCGTATTCCATTTTGCTCTATGTCCTTGGCCCTCCAGCCTTTTTACTATTCAGCTATGTCTGGGTCATTGGTACAGTGTAAAAATGTTGAAAAATTTATAGTAATTTATATATTTTTTATACTTACCAATGACCCAGACGGGGATGGCCCTCCCAGGAGTTGGGAACTCTTGCCTCCCCGCTGAGTACATAGCGCTTACCAGGCACTGGTTATTAGAATGATTAATGGCGCCAATTTCGGAACGTCCTTGACACTGCGCATGCGCAGTAGGGGCGAAGTGTGGAGGGCCTTTCAGGACATGTTTTCTTTAGTTTTAGATGCAAATTTTGGGGATTGGGGGGCAAAATTTGTGTTTGGCCCTATATTTTAAGAGTTAGCACCAGCTATGTCTGGGTCATTGGTAAGTATAAAAAATATATAAATTACTATAAATTTTTTAACATTCCAAACTTTTTAATCTGCGACAATTTTAACCAGGTTATCTCTCTTGAACTTTGATTTAATATGGGTTTCTACATGAAATTCTTGTGTGCGCAACTCATCCTACATTTATCAATCAATTTGGACAAAACTTTTCAGACATCATCACTACTAAGTGAACATGCGCATATTCCAAGATTTTTGATCTGCGACAATTTTAACCAGGTTATCTCCCTTTGACTTAGATTTATTGTGTCTTTCCATCCGAACAAATTCTTGTGTGTGCAACTCCTCCTACATTAATGAACCGATTTTGATGAAACCTTTCAAACATCATCTCTACTAAGTGAACATGTGCATATTCCAAACTTTTTAATCTGCGACAATTTTAACCAGGTTATCTCTCTTGAACTTTGATTTAATATGGGTTTCTACATGAAATTCTTGTGTGCGCAACTCCTCCTACATTTATCAATCAATTTGGACAAAACTTTTCAGACATCATCACTACTAAGTGAACATACGCATATTCCAAGATTTTTGATCTGCGACAATTTTAACCAGGTTATCTCCCTTTGACTTAGATTTATTATGTCTTTCCGTTCGAACAAATTCTTGTGTGCGCAGCTCCTCCTACATTAATGAACCGATTTTGATGAAACCTTTCAAACATCATCTCTACTAAGTGAACATGTGCATATTCCAAACTTTTTGATCTGCGACAATTTTAACCAAGTTATCTCTCTTGAACTTTGATTTAATATGGGGTTTCTGCATGAAATTCTTGTGTGTGCAACTCCTCCTACATTTATCAATCAATTTGGACGAAAGTTTACAGACATCATCACTACTAAGTGAACATGCGCATATTCCAAAATTTTTGAGCTGTGGCAATTTTAACTAGGTTATCTCCCTTTAACTTAGATTTATTATGGGTTTCTACATGAAATTCTTGTGCGTGCAACTCCTCCTACATTTATCAATCAATTTTGACGAAACCTTTCAAACATTATCACAACTAAGTGAACATACGCATATTCCCAAATATTTGATCTGCGACAATTTTAACCAGGTTATCTCCCTTTAACTTGGATTTATTATGGGTTTTCAAATGGGATTCTTGTGTGTGCAACTCCTCCTACATTAATGAACCGATTTTGAATACATGTTGCACATTGTAAATGTGTTTTTCCAAATGTAAACCATATATGTGTGGACTCTTTAAGTATTCAGTGCTGTTCTGTGGAAGGCCACATGCAAATACAAATTTCAACAACAAAAAATGATCTTTATGTATACATTTCCTTATGGCCTTCGCCTACATGATCAGAAGTGCATTCCTCTAAAAACTCAAAGCGGGGGTATTAATCACCTTCAGTGATAGTTCTAGTTTTGAGTAATATTATTACTAAAATTTCTTGGGAGATTTAGCTAGGTAACAGAATGAATTCTGTTCTTTTCCCCATGTTTACGTTCTCACCTATGGGTGTTTAGGCATAGTGTTCTGCATCTACCATCTGATGTTCTGCAGTTTCTTCCCTGGAAGTCTCTGTTTTGCATCAGATAGTGTATTATTGGTAACTGATTTCGGGCCAGGGTTATCAGTGCCTGGAGTCATGTTTCTGGTGTTTATACACTTCTTGTTTACATTGGCAACAGTCTCTGTGTGAGGGGGATTTTTTGTCTTTGTACTATTTTAATTCATTACAAGAGACATTATTATTATTCGTAAGTGTTGCATTAATTTTTTAAAATATGTTTGAAATTTTTGTCCACACTTAGGCTTGGGATCCATTGGGGCTCAACGTTACTTTTCAGAAACTTGGGCTTTGCTGAAAAAATATTTTTTCAAAATTTCTTTTTGATTTCAATTATTTTTTCTATGTTAATGGATCATGTTATTATGTATCTTTGTTTTCAGAGGTTCGTGCGAGTACTAGGACTTTTTGTATTCTTTTCACTATGAAAGGATATTGTTCAATTTGTAATAAGAGGAAATTTTCTTGTGACTTTCATGATCATTGTATTAATTGTAGTCAGTGTACTCGCATTAACTCCTGTTCAGTATGTGAATATTGGGATGACAAACATTGGAAACGTGTGTCACGATATGTTGTTAGCGGGGAAAGGGCCATGCCGGTCCTTTCTCCGCAGGGTCACTCTAGTTTATCAATCTCTATTTCAGAGGAACAAGAACAGGGTGATGTTTCCGTGATGTCTTCCAATAGTGTGCCTCCGTCGTCTCAATTAAATGAAGAGCTAGCGGCAAAAGTGCTCATGGAGATACGCCAATTGCCTAAGAGGTCCCTAGTAGGATCGACGGCGTTGACGTCCGCTAGCTCGCCCGGTGTAGCGTCCATTCATCGAATGGTTCGGCAGCCGGATTCGTCCGTTGCGGTCCAGGAAGGAGATTTGGGTGATGCGAGCACTATAAATATTCAAGGTGCACACCCAGTGATGGCGGATAAGAGGAGAGAACGGAGGAAGCCTAGTAGTCCGGTTCCTAGCTCGTCCAGGTCCATCCGGGCTGCGAGCGAGAGAGGCCCCTCTCTCGTACAACAACATCTGGGACCAGATGTTGTGGTACAAAATGTTTCGCATTCGGAGCATACGTCCACCGCTCGGGACGCTCCGTTATGTAGACAGTCCGGAGAGACTGTCCAAAAGGCTTCCTCATCCTCTCAGCAGCGCACACGACCGCACCTTGGCTACATGACCGAGGATATCCAGCCAGCTTCACCAATCAGGGATTCCACGGCGACCAGGTCACGCCATCCGGTAGCCAGGGATAAGAGGCCTGTAGACTCCGGACGTTCGCATAAGAGAAATATGCAGGAGTCAGTTTACACGGAGCTTCCAGCGGCTAAGCAGCGTAAGACCGCTACTCCACAGGCCTCAGTGATGGACGTGCTATCCCAAATAGCACAAATTATCGCAGCATCCCAGCAAACGACAGAACCTATGTCGGATCAAGAATTATCCGACAACGCTGGGTCGGTACGCTCCGCCGAAGCATCGGGTACGGACGACCGAGAACATCATGAGGTCCGACAGGATGGCGAAAGGGATACCGAGGATTTGGAGCTATCCCTTTCGGAACAACATAAAGCCGCCGTAGATTTCATCTGGCATTACCTTCCACAAGTTGTTCTGTCGGGCCAGACTGCTGCGATGCCGGATAAGAGACTGATAGCGTCATTGGACACAGAATTCTTTGAGCGGTTCAGAGACATCGTCCCTGAGTTTCCGACACAGTCCAATAATGTCACAAGAACATTCGAATTATTGAACGACGCTATCTATAAGCTTCTTTCCAAAACAGGCAAAGCTGGTTTCTTGTCCGCTAATGCTCTCAATCTGCCTTTCATCAATTCAAGGAATAATTCGAAACGGCAGGACAGGGCATACCGAGAGTTCCTCTGTGTCTAGACGACGAGGCGGAAGACTTGGAATTGTCGTTACCGTCGTCTATGTCTATTCCAACCGCGACGTTGCAAACGGCAATAACGTCTAACAGAGCAAGCTTAGACGCTTTATCATACGCAGACCACCTTACTAAGGCGTTATCATTGCATCTTCAAGGGAAAGAATTCCAGGATATACAATCCTCATTAAGACTTCTTTCAAGGGCAGTAGCTTATTCCACGTGTAACTCCGCCCTTTCAGTGGCAAACCTGGAGTTGGTTAGACGTGACGCAGCCCTAGCTACATCCACACGTGTGGATAGTAAGGTGAAGAACTCTCTCAGAGTCGCTTCGGTCTCCGGAGAGCTTCTCTTCGACGGCAAGCTTTCAGCAATCTATGATAAGATAACTAAGAAAGCTTCGGATTCTCTGCTTTTTAAATCCGCTTCCAAAAAAGTCGGATACAGCAGATAAGAGTAAGACAGGCACTTTTGGGACAAGTACGCCCAAGAGAAGTTCCTATAGAGGTTCTTATACGTCCTCTAGGTCTTATTCTAGAGACCGTCAAGGCAGCGACTCATGTACTGGATGTTATTCGGGCCGAGACAACCGGTCTGACGTCCCGAGGTCGACGGGACGAAGTGCGAGTCGTGGAGGACGTAGTTTCTCCTTCCGCAGGCCCTGCAGGTCCAGGAGGTGATGGTTTGAACCTCTATCATGTTCCGGTGGGCGGAAGGTTATCGAGTTTTACAGACGAGTGGGCGTCGATTACGGATGACCCCTGGGTCCGTGGAGTAATTTTGGAAGAACTAAGAACATCCTTCAAACGAAAGCCTCCATTAACTCGAGTCCAAAATGGACTCAGCTTCCGTCAAATCCGCAGAAAAGAGATGCTCTTTTATCGGAAGTACAGTCTCTTCTGGTGAAGAACGCGGTAGAGGTCGTAGAAGACCAGGAATCACCGGGTTTCTACAGCCATCTGTTTCTGGTTCCGAAACCAGACGGCTCGTTCCGTCCAGTCATAGATCTGAGCTGGATAAACAAGCTGATCGTCGCTCCGAAGTTCTATATGGAGACGATTCGATCGGTCAGAGCGAGTATTCGGGTGAACAACTATGCTACAAGCATAGATCTCAAAGATGGCGTACTTTAACGTCATGATACATCCGACATTCAGAAAGTATCTACGCTTCGCAGTCCTAGGAGTTGTATATCAATTCCGGGCGATGTGCTTCGGATTGAACCTGGCACCCTGGGCTTTCACTCGAATAATGAACTCGGTAATGATACATTTCCGAGCTCATTCGTCTGCAGTAACGTCGGCCTACCTGGACGACATTCTTCAGAGGTACAGCAACGAGTTAACGCTTCAGAACGATGTGCAGAATCTGCTTCTATTACTCCGACGTCTCGGTTTTATTATAAACGAGGAGAAGTCGGATCTGGTGCCGTCCAAGTCATTCACTCATCTGGGAATGAGCTTCGAGACGCACAACAATCTTGTTCGTCTGCCGTTAACCAGAGCGAAGTTAATCAGTTGTTACGCTCGCTATTGTCTTCATGCAGACAAAGTCACAGCGAGGGAGTTCATGAGACTGATAGGTCTGTGCAAAGCCGCTGCGGATCTCATTCCGATGGGGCGGTTGCGCACTCGTCCTCTCCAAATTTTCTTGACTCAGAATTGGAGTGTAAAGATTCATTTGCTCGATATAGACGTTCTCTTGTCAAATCAAGTGAAACAAGAGATTCAGACTTGGGCAAACATTCAGTGGTTGACTCAGGGAGTTCCACTGCAGTTGCCGGATCCAGGTTTTACGATTATGACGGATGCCAGTCAAACAGGTTGGGGTGCAACATTGATCCCAACGGATTCGAAGTGCCAGGGTCTTTGGGATTCGCAATTTCTAAGCAAGCACATAAACATCAAGGAAATGATGTCAATTTGGCTTGCATTACGTCATTGGATGAACATTATTCAGAAAGCACATGTCCAAATCTTGTCCGACAATACGACGGTAGTGGCGTATATCCGGAACCAGGGAGGCACTCATTCCGTTCCGTTATTCAATTTAACGGAAAGAACCTTCTGTTTGTTCTAGAACACCAAGTTCTACTTTCGGTCCGTCATATTCCGGGTCGTCTGAATGTTTTAGCAGACTCCCTTTCACAGAAGGGTCGCTTGTTGCCGTCAGAATGGACTCTCAACAAACAGGTATTCAATCAGATTTGCTACCAATGGGAACGGCCAATGATAGACTTATTTGCGACACAACAACAATCAGTTGCAGACGTATGTGTCACCATTTCCAGATCCCCGAGCATTTGCAGTAGACGCTCTATCGATCTCGTGGGACGGAATGATAGGATATGCGTATCCTCCAGCGCCGTTAATTCAGCAAATATTGCTAAAGATAAAATAATCTCAATGCAAATTCTGTTGGTAGCATCTCTGTCTCCACAGAGACCGTGGATAAATCTACTCAGGTGTCTGCTGTGGGACTTACCGCAAAAACTTCCTTCACGAGAGGATCTTCTTTCGCAGGGGAAATCGCGTCAACTTCATCACAACCCGCAAGGTCTCAACCTTCACGTATTTCCGTTGTGCGGTCCTTCTTGCATGGCAAGCATTTTACAGGACGAGCAGTGGACGTGATTTCTAACTGTAGGAGGACCTCCTCTTCACTAAACTATGCGGCTAAGTGGAAGGTCTTTCGGCGTTGGTGTAGGGATCGTTCTGTTGATATTTTTGATCCCTCCATACCAGACATTGCTAACTTTCTAGTATACTTGTTTGACGAGATCAAACTGCAGCCTGTTACTATTAAAGGTTATAGGTCTATGTTATCTGATACCTATGCACACCATGATAGTTTACAAATTGGATCTAATGTCTCTTTATCTAAATTAGTTAGAAACTTTTCGATAAATAGACCCAGAACTCTTAGATTAATTCCTAAATGGAATTTAGCTTGGGTTCTTCTTAAACTGAAAGAAAAGCCATTTGAGCCTCTTGGGACAGTAGATTTCAAAGTCTTGTCTTATAAGACAGCATTTCTCTTAGCTTTCTCTTCTGCTAGAAGAGTCAGTGAGCTCCATGCTCTATCGGTGGATGATTCTCACTATCGTAGTGTCGGGAACACTATTACCTTTACCACTAATATTGGATTTTTAGTTAAGAATCAGGCTCCTAATAAATATCCGGAACCTACTGTTATTAAGGCCCTTCCGTCTTCAGACGGGCGTAGGCCTTTACTCTGTCCTGTTAGAGCCTTAAGTATTTATAAACAAAGATCTCAGTTTATCAGAAAGGGACGAAAACGCTTCTTTCTGTCTCTGATGCCTAATAGAAAGGACATTTCGGTCCATTCTATTGCTAGATGGATTCAATTAACTATCCGTTCTGCTTATGATAATCTATCTTCATCTCAGCAGTCTGTGCTTAAGATTTCGGCTCACGAAGTAAGAGCTCTTTCTACATCTTGGGCTTAGGCAAATAGTGTTGCTATTACAGATTTAATGAAGGCTGCATATTGGTCTCGGCCATCCACATTCACGAATTTTTATCTCAGAAATATTGAGTCCATTTCTGGAGACCTGCATTGTTTAGGTCCGTTATCTGTTGCTCAGAATGTCGTCCACTAAACAGTTGCAACTATAGTTATGCAGGCTTTCTGTTCCGGCAGTGACTCTATCCTGCTGCTCTCTTCGCTCTGGGCTATTTGACCCAGGGGAAGGGGGGTGGAGGGTGTTCCCTTAGGTCACCTGCTTTATAGTGAAACGCAAGGGGATTCCTCCTCCGGAGTCAGTAATTCTGAGTCGTTACCGGGATGGTTTTAAAGTGTAATATTAATGTTAAAAATTCATTCATGTCATATTTTTAAAGTGTAGCTCGGTGTGAAGCATTTGTATATGTCACGTGTCAAACGGGCGTTAATATACAGTCCTCGGACACTTTTAAGAGAATATAAAGAGTCTCAATTCTCTGGACTAACTTTATTTATTGGCTTACTTTAAAAATAATTAGTATAAGGGGTTATACTGGATGTTAATAGAGAACATGAATGTTATTATGCTCAATTATGAAGGGTGTTGTGTCTTTCTAATTTATCATAAAATAAGAAAGATACATGTAAAGCCTAATACTCCTTTTCTCCTCGAGGGGTTGACTCTATTTATATAGTTGAGCTTATTGGATTTTCCTCTATGTCCTAGGCCCTCCAGCCTTTTTACTATTCAGCTATGTCTGGGTCATTGGTACAGTATAAAAATGTTAAAAAATTTATAGTAATTTATATATTTTTTATACTTACCAATGACCCAGATGGGGATGGCCCTCCCAGGAGTTGGGAACTCATACCTCCCCGCTGAGTACATAGCGCTGACCAGGCACTGCTTGTAAGAATGATAATTGGCGCCAATTTTGGGACGTCTTCGACACTGCGCATGCGCAGTGAGGGCAAAGTATGGAGGACCTTCAGGACATCATTTCTTTTGGTTTTAGATGCAAATTTTGGGGATTGGGGGGCAAAATTTGTGTTTGGCCCTAGAATTTTAAGAGTTAGCACCAGCTATGTCTGGGTCATTGGTAAGTGTAAAAAATATATAAATTACTATAAATTTTTTAACTTTCCATGGTTATCGTATTCAAAAGCTAAAAAATAATGTCAAACACAAACAAAATCTCAATTTCTGTGCTTAAATCATTAAAGATGTAATTAAATATAAAATATATATACTTTTCATAACAATATTTCAATAAAACGTAAAACAGGTAGTTGGAAATACTTGGTGCTTAGCAAACTTTGAGTAGTATATTTTGGCTCCCTATTTGAGCCCAAAGTTTAACTTAGTGCAATGTGAGGTGATTTCTTTAAAAACCTGCTTCAGATCCACCAGTCAGAATTTTTTCATATTTGGTGTATGACATCTCCAGGGGGATCAGATTCAAGTTTGTTTAATTTGAGTTCCTGGCTTAATATATGGGCTCTATGGGCAGGGGTGGGGTGGGGGTGCCAGGGGGCATGTTAGGTTCAGATTTGTTCAAATCCATTCCTTAGTGTTTTTCCATAAAGTTTACCTCCCATGACTTCATTCCTTTGTAGTGTTGATGAACCATATCTAACTGAATGTAAACCCAAATACTTCTTTGAACCACTTTGGCAGGTGAGCAGTTAAGGCCCCTTGGGGCCTTTTGTTTACTGTGGTAAACAAGCTCTGTTTTACTGGTAAAATAGGACCCAGTCACCAATGCTTGGGGTGGAAGTCCTCTAAAATGGGCAACATGGGTATAAACGATTGACTGAACTTGACTTTATCTCTATGAAGTGGTTACGATTAGCCATTGTGCAGAAGTATGTGACCTTAAACATCAATAAATAAATAATCAAAAAACCTAAAAAGTTTTGACTCTCGAATTTGTATTAATATTGGAAGACACTGCTAGGCAATAAAAAACGTCCAATAAGGGGGGTTAATTTCAGTGAGAGATTGTCTGAGAAGCAAAACGATTTATAGCTTAACTTGACAAAGTTAAGATGAGCTATTGCCATCACACATGCGGAAGTCTGTTATTCTGTGAGTCTGTTCACATTTTCCTTCAGCACAGGCTACACCCCGTAGTTCTTGTCTGATCATCATGTAATTTCATATGCAGGTTTGAGGTCACGTCATGTCTAGATGAGAACGTCTCCTTTTGGTCACGGTCTGTCAACCGTGCTGGCTGCCCGAGCTCATAACCTGAAAACCTTTAGCACAGTCAACAGGTTGTGTTTACGAAGGGATTTCATGGTAACTTGGTAGGATGGCTCTGTATAATATCTAGATGAGAACGTCCCCTTTTGGTCATGATCTGTCAACCGTGATGGCTGTCCAACTCCGAAACCCAAAAACTTTTAGCACAGTCTGCAGGTCATATTTATTACAGAGGGATTTTATTGTAACTGTGTAGGATGACTCTGTATGATGTCCAGATGAGAACTTCCCCATTTGGTCACGATCAGTCACCTGTGATGGCTACATGGACCCGAAAGCAGTTAGCACAGTTTACAGGTCGTATTTATGAAGGGATTTCATTGTAATTTGGTAGGATGACTCCAGATAATGTCTAGATGAGAACAAGCCTGAAAACAAGCAATCTGTCATCTGCAGAATGAGACCCCCAGAGGGTGAATTTGCTGATGTTATCCCATACTGTGAGCCAATTTATCCTCTGGGTACCTCTTCCTGTTTAGGCTTGAGACCTTGATTCTGATTGAGGTTCACAGAGGGTAAATTTAGTGATGCTACCCTGCTGTGCAAGGTAGCATCACCAAATTCACCCCCTGGGGTTCTCATTCTGAAGATGACAATTAGTTTATTTTCAGGCTTGGATGAGAACGTCCCCTTTTGGTCACGATTATTCAGTTGTGATGGCTGCCAGAGCCCAAAAACCTTTAGCACAGACTACAGGTCGTATTTATGAACGGATTTCATTGTAACTTTGTAGGATGACGCCGTAAATGTATAAATAAGGACGTCCCCCTTTCTGTTTGGATGGGTCAACCATGATGGCTACACAGGCCCGAGGCCCCAAAACCTTCAGCTCAGTCTACAGGCCATATTGATGAAGGGATTTCATTGTAATTTGATAGGATGACTCGTTTTGGAATAATTTCACTGTAACTTGGTAACTTTGGTTGATATACATTAACTGTGAGAGCCAAATTAACCCACCCCTCACTTCTTTAGTACAGTCAACACCTCAAATTATTTTTCTTGAAAACATATCCCCGCGGGAACCCCGGGAAGTGAAAGCAGTGCCTGTTCACTGCGGTAAACAGGCTCTGTTTTACTGGTAAAATAGGACCTAGTCACCAATGCATGGGAGGTGCAAACCCTCTCTAAAATGGGTAACATGGCTCATTAACCCTCACCACTGGTCTTAAGTTGATACTCGTGTTGTGGTCATGATTAGCCATTGTGCAAAAATATGTGACCTTAAACACCAATAAATAAATAAAAAAATATTGAAAACATAGCATACAGCGAACAGAAATTAACATTCTCACTTATCACAATTTTTGTATTTTATAATCCTTTCATAAATATTGAACATTATCCTTTTCATCAAACACAAAACACACAATCAAGTTAAGCTACAATGTCATTGACACTTTCATTTTTAGCTGCGACTAGCAGCTCTATAAGTGGCAATGTTGGTAGGTCGGTTGGTTGGTCGGTCGGACGGTCGGTCGGTCTGTCTGTCTGTCGGTCGGTCGGTCGGTCTGTCTGTGACCAACAAGTTTGTCTGTGACCAACGAGTTTCAAAACTCAATAACTTTTGAAATACTTGATGGAATGACTTTATATTTGGCATGTAAGTGTATCTTATTGATGTCTAGCCACTGTTCAATGCATGTGTTGTTCCAAATATTTTTCTTGGAGTTATGGCCCTTGATGAACTTAGAATTTTGTGAGATTGCACCACCCATCGCAGCTATGGCGTCGATGTCGCGATTTTTTGTCCTAAGCAACTAATTATTTTTAAAAAACCCTTAAAACTCGGTGTGAAGGATCAATGAGCCTTTGTCAGGTTAGTGCTTCAGAACCCTTCAGTTCTCTTCTTTGGTATACCTGTTTGTTAGTAAATTGTCACTGGGTTTTGTGTTATTTTCAGAGCCCTATGTGATAATGTCAAAGGATGAGAAAAGAAAAGTTCACAGGAAAGAATTGAAGAAGATAAAGAAGAAATTTGGATTAGAGGTACTGAGAGTTTTTACAGTTTTTTTTCATTGTGAGGTTATCCTATTCCATAAAAAATTAACAATTACACGAAACAGTGCAGTCTCGTGCTCATTCAGTTGATAAAATAAAATGTCCAAGTTAAAAGTGATCACACAGAGCTTTCTCTGTCTTTAATTTCAATTCCGACTGCTTGTTGAGAGCTGTGGAACATCCTTTTGGTTAAATATATTCACCTTGCACTCATTTCTTGAAATTAATTCTGCTGATTTAAAAAGAGATTTCAATTTTTTTAATTAAATTTCTTCCTAAATTGAAGAAGACCAGTCATGATCCAAAATTTTGTGCTGAAAATCAAAAAAAAATTTCCTCATGCCCTATTCTCTTAGTTTTAAGAAACTGGAGGTTGATGTAACATCTTATCATTTTTCACCAAGACAAAAATCCCATGGTCTCGCCATCTCATAGTACCTGAAGTTTTCAGCGAAGCCCTCAGCTAGAAAGCACAGTTGAACAATATGCTGTTACTTTGGGAATACAATTTTAACTGGTTTATGTTTGGCCACATTTAAGTTTTGTTACAGAGTGGTATGAGCTGCTACTCTGGTTCTGTGTGCATACTTCGCGTTACATTATACGTACTTTGCAGTTGTTTCTAGGCAAGTCTTGGTTACCTTTTTAGGCTGCCAAGACTTGCCTAGAAACTACTGCAAAGCCGCAGGATGAAGACTGTCATTTTGTATCAAAAATGTATAAAAGTTCCTATCTTCTCACTCTCGGGTTAAATTATTTTTCATGAAATTGGACAGAAAAGCACAGAAATACAGACTACTATCCGTTATTCCCTCTAATTTGGTAACATTTCTGTAATTTGAGGTCAAGGGTTACCAGTGTGAGTTGGGTGAAATTATAGGCTTGATTCAGTATAAAAAATATTGTGACATCCACTAATGTTAGGAAAAGAGTTAAAAATGTTAGTGATGCAGCTAAATGTTTTGACAAAATTTGTCTCCGAACCAGTTGAAATTGTTCATGTCCTGTAGTGCTAAGTTGTTCATTGATTTTGAATACTTGCACAGAAATGATCTAATTAGTGCTTCATTTGGTCTTAATTCCATTCTATAACAATCTCAACAACATTGCCCAAGTTTGGGATATTTGGCTAATGGAATAAGATTTCCTAGCATCAGAAATTGTATACTTAATGTACAGAATAATATTGATCAATAAAATCTTATATTGTTTTGCTGTTCTTCATTTCTGGATCTTCCAGATGTGCCCCAGATGTTCTTACATTTTTTTCTTAATATAATCGAGTTAGCTTGTTGCTGACTGGAGGTGTGAGTTGGTGTTTGTGTTTTTTTAATCGAGTTAGCTTGTTGATGACGGGGAGTGTGATTTAGTGTATGTGTTTTTTTAGCTGAAATAAAAAGGCAATTTTGGGGGGGAATTTGGTTTTGACTTGAGTAATGTGAGTGTGATGTCATTCAAAGTTGTTTTCTGTTTGATGCCGTCCTATTATGGTGTTATTTTTTTATATTTTTTTTGTTTTGTTTTTGTTTACCATATAAACCATGTACAGTATTGGAACTCTGTTTTGACCCTTTACATGGCACAATTAGAAATTAACACTTCCAAAAATATTGCCACAATAGCTTTGTGGATGATCCTCATTGGAATGATCTCAACAAGATGTTTTGGAGGCAAAAATTGAAGTAATAAAATTTGAATATCTACTTAGTGAATAGTGCAGGCCAGATATGGCTGTCATATTTGTTGAAGGGTTGACTTATAGCCTGAGAATAGTTTCACTAAATACACTTAATACTTGTTAACCATTCATCTAACATAGCCAGCAGACAAAACTTACATTTTTTTTTTTAACCTGGACATGTTGGTACAGTGGAGCCAACTTAATTGGATATCTCTTAACTGAATAACCCTGTTAACTGAATATAATTTCCCAACACAAAACCATTTACCATACCTCCAGTGCAAATTTGACCTGTTAATTGAATATAGGTTATAGAGTAAACTCCTGTTAATTGAATAAAAAATCTTGCAACCTGTTGAGAAATTACCCTGACTCCCCAGTTTTCCTTTGTGGATAGACCTATTTGGATTCACTACATCCAATACAGGCATTTAATCTATTATATCTTGTTTGACAGAGCTCATGGAGCTCTGTCAAACAAGATATAATAGACTAAATGCTAAGTTTATTTCTAGAATATAGGAAAGTGACACAATCCCTGTTAATTGAATATTCTTGTTAATTGAATAATTTTCATTGACAAAGTGGCTATTCAATTAACAGGATTCCACTGTATCTCTTGTAACACCAGGGCAGACAGTGCAGTGAAACTGGCTTTAAGCAAGTCGTTTCCCCTCAGTGATTTTAAACCACATATTGGTACAACATCAAATCTATGTGGCAGGCAGAATGGGATGTAGTGACAGATAACAAGCTCCATTGCTTCCGACCAACTATAAATGATAAATATCCTTGTAACATTTGTAAAAAAGATCATGTAATCCTGACAGGATGTCATATTTACACATTCTCTTTTGTTAGAGGGTAATGTGTGACCAGAGTGTGTTCCTTGTCAGCTGATGTTGACAGTGGAGCACATTGTTTTACATTGCACTGATATTAATCATGTCAGATTGCATTATTTCACTGTAGGATCTCCAAGAGATCTATTTTATCATATGAACGCGCACAAAATTCTGTCATTTCTTGAAGTTATCAACCTTTTTAATAAATATTAAAAATTGTTTTTATTATAAATTAGACTCAAGGTCTCAAATCATCATGGTTTAGTGTTGCTGTAGATGGGGATTACATTGAACAGGTGTGTAATAATTTTTGTTTTAGGACTCATAATCTACAAAATTGCATGGGTGGTGGAGTATTTCGTCCCTTGAGTGCAAGAAGGCTTTGCAACGTTCAAACATTTTGAAACCTTGTTGCACTCAAGGGACAAATTTATCTATTTTTTTTAACTCGGGTAAACCATTCCATTTTTATTTTTTTAATTTTGCATTGGTTATAAAAAGAGAGCATGCTGGAGGGCCTTAGAAACTGATTCTTAACTTTCTTACGATTAATCTGAGATGATTACCCCCTCTTTAAAAGAAATTTATAATGACAATATGGAAGTACAGCATCTCAAATGGCAGTTGAGGTTCATGTACAGTTGAAACTAGAAGTCCTATCATGAAATGCGCACAAATAGCACGTCGATCTGCGCGTTAATCTATGTGATATGACCATAGTAAGGCTATCACATTTTGTACATATGGCCTGTGCACAAGCAATATTTCAGTCAATGGACCTCCGGGTAACCCGGAGGTCCATTGGCAGAAACATTGTCTGTGTTTGCTATGAGGAACCAGGAGAACCTGTCGTGCTTTGGATGTCATTCGATATGGCAATTGCGCGCAATTCCTATGTGCAATTAAGCCTCGATAAGGGCACAGTTCATGACAGGACTTCTAGTTTTAACTGTAGGAGGGCAATGCCCAGTGACACCCTGCATTCCAGCATGTGATATTTTTATTTTCTTGCTCATCAGATGACTTGTTACAGTTGTTTACAAAATCAAATAGAACAATAATAAAAGAAAAGAAGGATGATGAATGGGAAAAAATGAAATTTAACAATGCCAGCCCACACCAGGAGAGCAACAACCTTTGAAATGAAAATGTTTAAAATGTCATGTGACTCGAAACAATGGCATTCAGAACAAACTCCTCAGTAAAAAAGTTAAATCAAACATTTATTCGGTTTTATGTTCTGATAGTGAGAAATAATTTTTTGCTCCTAAAGCTTGCATGCTCAGGGTTCCCGCGGGCCTGGAAAAGCCTGGAATTTCAAAAATGAAATTCAAAGCCTTCAAAAGCCTTGATTTGGCTCCCTGGGCCTGGAAAAGTCATGAAAAATGAAGCATTGCGCGCCAAGTTGAGATGGATGAAATACGTCCGAGGCGGTTCGAGTGGTTCAGCTACGATAAGCCTGGAAAAACCTTGAAATTAACTTTCTATTAGCCTTGAAACTCCTTGAAGTTGGGGTGTATATGGCCTGGAATTTCATGTCAGGTCAGGTGCAGGAACCCTGATACTGTGATTGTATCTTTCTTGATAATTGTAACAATGAACTTTTTTAATCACAACAGCTGTTACCAGTCTGTTCCCAGTCTGGAACCTGTTTGTTTGTCTCACTTTCTTAATTTAAGGAGGTGAATCAATGGGACGATAAGGAACTGTAAATTCTCTATCGTTTTGATCAAAGGTTATGACTTAACAGTTTATTTCACTTTAGTAAGTCAGGTTACTGAATAGATCAGTTAATTGTTTGACTAAATTTCAAAAGAAAAAACTGCACATATGTTACACAATATTTTCATTGAAAATTGCATATCTAATCAATGAGGGGGCACGACGGTGTTTCGGAAACCGATTCTCATCAGATCACCAAAGTTAAGCAACGTCGAGGCCAGTTAGTCTTCGGATGGGTGACCGTCTGAGCGATCGATTCGGAATCCCGCATTTTGTCCTTTGGCAAGACACTTAACCCTGATTGTCCACATGGGAGCACGATGACGCCGAGAACAAAGACATACTGCATGTCGATGGTGCACATGTCTTCAAACAATCTAACCCTGCCTGTGCTGCAGTGTGGAGTTACGATGTTGGGGAGCTGGCAGCTGCTCGTCATTGGTCGGTGGTTCTCTCTGGGTACTCCGGCTTCCTCCACCCATTAAACTGTCACGGTCATGATTAGCCATTGTGCATAAGTATGTGACCTTAAACATCAATAAATAATTAATAATAAATCTAATCAATGATAAAATTTGCACAAAAAATCCAAATTGTCACAGCTTATTTACAAATTGCCCCTAGTGACAGTGTGCATAAGGTGACATCTGCAGTACTTTAGCATTGCAGATGTCATCTTGATGCACTCAAAGGGTGAAATAAATATATAATGTGGTCAGTATTTCTCTCTTTTATCCTTTCTTTGGAGCAATACCATCAGATTCAAGATGAATCTAAAGAAATCACACCATAACTATGGTTTGAGAGTTCCTGTGTTTGAATTAACATTTACAAGATAGCTGCACGACAGCCACATGAATGTTGAAAGAACGGACCTAAAGCTTGATAAAGTATGCATGTTTTGGCCTAAAAAATTTCTCAAGCTATCCTGCATTGTCCTTTTTGCTGCCGCTTGCTGTCATTTTATAACCAATTTAAACTTTAAAAAAATAAAAATTAAATGGTTTATGTCTGATATTTTACCCAAGTTAGAAAAATGATAAATTTGTCCCTAGAGTGCAAGAAGGCATTGCAATGAAAGGGATGAAATACACCACCACCCATGCTATTTCATAGATTATGAGGCCTAAAGCATAAACCAAGAACATGAACTTTTGATGGCAAAGAAATAATTTCAGAAATAAAAAATAAAATAAAAAACTGCTCTCCCGCCTGCAATTTTACAAATAATGGCCTGAGAAACAGAAGAGATCTACTTTGTGTGGCCTTACTAGCATTTATAGTCTGAAATGCAAACAATATGATAACTATACTTATACTACCTAATTGAATCATGATATCTGGATGATAAAACGAATACACCACTGTCAAAGGTGAGTAGTGGCCAAATTATGGATGTTTCTATAACATGTAGCAAAGTGGTAGAACCTGGAAGAACAATCAGTGGGTGTTAAACTTGGAAAGTGGGACAAACAGGAATAAACTATCTCGAATTCTGCAACAAATAGTAGTTCATTGTCTTGTCTTCAGCTGAAGATTCTTCATTCCAGATCATGACACCACTGAAAACAATGAATAGATGAATAGATTTTCAGCCATGACTTTGGCACAGGAACTGGAAGGATTGGTGGGGTGTGTGTTTGGGGGATGAGTGGGTGTTCTGGGGAGGGTTGCATCAGTTATCATTGGCATGTGAAAGGTTATTGACCTGCTGTTGTATGTTGGGGGGGGGGGGGGGGGGGGGAGGTGGGGTGTATGTGTGTGGGAGAACAAGAAATGTTCCCAATTGCTTTAACCCCATTAAGGGTGTTTTTTTTTTTAATCTGCTCTGATATATGATTTCCTTAATCTGGGCACAAAAATTAATGTGTTGACCTTGGCTGTTAAAGTGTTGTTAAACCCTAATAAATAAATAAAATTAATGTGAATGGGTATTACTTTATAGGCTGTTACCATGGCTGCCGAGGCTATTCCAGGCCCAGGGTGTCATGTACACACTGGCCTGTATCTTTCCTGCCCCCTGCTCACTCCCGTAATTAACCATTTGCCTTCCATGACAAGAAGTCAACACTTTAACAAAAATGTTGTGGGGTCTATTAAATCTAAAAAAGATGGCAAAAATTGAAAAAAAAATAATAAAGTGCTAATAGCTGTGGCCAAATATGGCAATTACACTAATTATGGGGTTAATCAAAGTGCCATACAGAAATTCAGCAGGACAGTTATGTGTCCACAATATTAGTTAGTAGAGCATATGAAACATACCAATGGTGTCAAGTAACAAGTTATGATAAAGATTCCCAGCGGGAACCCTGGGAAGTGAAGCAGTGCCTGTTCACTGTGGTAAACTGGCTCTGTTTTACTGGTACAATAGGACCCAGTCATCAATGCTTTGGAGGTGCAAATCCTCTCTAAAATGGGCAACATGGCTTATTAATGCTCACCCCCTGGTCTTGAGTTGATACTCATGTTGTGGTCATGATTAGCCATTGTGCAAAAATATTTTACCTTAAACACCAATAAATAAATAAATATGATGAAGATGGGTTTGTCCTATAGTCAGGTGAGTGCTGGATAGGTATGGATATAAGGAACAATCACTGGTGTGAAAGATTCTAGCATATCAATATCCTAAGGTGTACAGGTACTGTGTATATCCAACATGACATGACATAACCCTGTCTGTTAAAAGTGTCATGAACTCCTAACTCGCTGATATTTTTAAAAATATTTTTCATTGAATCTAGTCATGGCTGCTGTTAAGCAGCCATGACTAGATTTGATGGAAAATTCACAAAAATTTGATTTGGGAAATGACTGGACAAAAGGTTGATACAATTTGCGGGGCAAAGTTTTGTTAAATGTGCACTAATTTTGCTTATTTTTGTGGCAAGAGATTTCATGTCCCGGGCAGGAATATCCACCAGCTGCATGAAAGGAGTTAAATTCCAATAAAAAACTACTCCTGTGTGTTATGCTTCGTGTCAGATTACTAAGTAATTAAATTAGTGACCCCTGGCCTCTAGGAGATAGAAATTGGAGAATTTTTTGTGACACAGTGGAGTTATTTTTTGATTGCCAATAAAGTATTTGAAAATTGTGAGTTGTCAAACAGGTGAATTCACCAAGTATAAGGTGGTCTTGGTGTGTGCCCAACTATGAGTAACTGGTATAAATACTCTTTTGGAAAAGTATGGTAGCATCGTGGAGTTGTATGCCTAATGTATGGATATGACAAAATGGTATTCTCGGGTCTAAACATTTGTCTCTCTTACTAACACTGTACCAATATAAAATTGAGAGGACTACGACTCTTTTACCAGCAGGATTAACCCTTTACCCAACGTAACGGCCAAAACCGGCCAGCGCTATTCTCAAAAATAGCCAATTAATTTTTAAAATATTTTCATTTTTTGTCTCAAAAACATAGGTTATGACCCCTCGTTGGAACGAGCTCGTCGAGCTCGTTCCAACGAGGGGTCATAACCTATGTTTTTGAGACAAAAAATGAAAAAAATTAGTTATTCAAGAATTTTTTTTGCAAGTGTCGTCTGCTTTTCGTGTTAGGTAAAGGGTTAATATACCTGAGAATCACTTTTTATTGAATATGCCTCTGCTTAGAATATCTTATTTAGTTGATTCAAAAAATGTTAATTAATAAACCAGAACTTTGGGTAAATGCATCTACAACTCACTGCAATACCATTAGGCTTGACAAGATTTGGGTGTTGAATCAGTGGATAGGTATGTGGGGTTAAAGCAGCCAGAGTGAGATTGAGGCAAGTTTCTGTCGGATTGACCTTATCTTAAGAGGTGCCATTGGAGAGACACGATGTGAGCATCATCACCCAAAACTGGGAGAGAGAAAAAAAAAAGGATTGGGGCCCTTAAATCTTGAGAGGCAGACGTCACAATGGAGTTGGACGAACAATGTCGTGTGAAGCATCTACATGCAAACAAGGCCTATGCAAAACATGCATGCTTGAAAACCGCTTGCCTCTCAGTGTGTGTTCCCTACCATACCTATGTCAAATATATATCTTGGGTAGGGGCCCCGAGTTGGTTGAAAAGAAGTGAAGTGGGGATCGGGGCAGTCATTCTCAACTCTGGGTTCCCCAACACTCCAGAGTCTCCACTAAATACAGTATAATTCAAGCAGCTGTTGTGAATTCATGAGAAATATTTCAAGTTTATATATACACAGTTGACAGTTGCCAGGAACCGAATTGGAAAGGTTTAGGTGAATAATAGTTAGTGGTAAGTGGAAGCTACACATATGACAGGTTGTTTGAAGTGATTACAATATGCCCTCCTCCACTACCCTTCCAATTGTTAATTAGTGCTCAACCGATGATCAGAACTGGCCACCACAATCGGCCAGTTGTGGGCAACTGGATGACAACAGCAACAGCTCCGGGAACATCGGTTCAACCGATTGTTTCCAAGCATTTTGTGATGATTCATAAACCGCATTTTATTATCTTCTGCAATTGTTTATGTAAAATGATGTCAATGATACCGTTCAATCAAGTTGAAAAACTACCACAATGTGTATTCTTAATCTCTATAGACCACCCCTTTACTGGATATACAAGTCAAGCGACATGTAAAGCTTACAATTGAGCGTACTTGCAGCAATCACTCGTTCATACCGGAAAAGCAAAGGTTGCACTCAATTGACTCCGGTCACAGTAAAAATGACCTTTTGTGTACTCTTGGGTGGTAAACGTGGCTCTGAGAGCAACGTTTATCGCCCAAGTGTGCACGACTGATAATTTTACTGGACCTGAGTCAACAGAGTTTAACACTGTGAAATATGTTCAGTTTAATGTAGTTCTTTCGAGTCTCGACTTACCTAGTAGTGAACGGACTGTAAACACTGTAAAATGTATTCAATTTAATGTAGTTCTTTGCGAGCTTCGACTTTTCTAGTATTGCACAGTATTACAATCCAAATCGGCCTATTGTATGCTCAAATAACCAGTAATCAGTCAGCGGTCATTTGTGGTAATTGCTTGAACACAATCATTAATGTATGATAAGGCCTAAAAAAATTAAAAAAATCTGTTTCTCAGGCCCTCCCGCATGGTCCTTTTGGCTGCCGCATGCTCTCTTTTTATAACCAACTTAAACTTAAAAAAAATAAAAATTAAATGGTTTATGTCTGATATTTTACCCAAGTTGAAAAAATTGATGAATTTGTCCCTTGAGTGCAAGAAGGCTTTGCAATGCTTTAGCATTGCAAAGCCTTCTTGCACTCAAGGGATGAAATACACGACCACCCATGCTGTTCTGTAGATTATGAAGCCTAAAACTTGAACAAAGAACATGAACTTTTGATGGCAAAGAAGAAATTACTGAAATAAAAAATAAAATAAAAAAACGCTTGCCCGCATGCAATTTCACAAATAATGGCCTGAGAAACAGAAGATTTACTTTGTGTGGCCTAACCTGGGTTATATGAAATATGAAGCTGTGAAAACATCTGAGTGTGGAGAAGCGGTACACAAAATATTTGGAGGTGCACATGAGCATCATGAATCAAAGCATAAGCAACTGGGCACCCTCTACCACGTGTTTTTGTGATTTGTTTTTATATTACACATAGTTTTTAAAAATTATGTGAATGGTTGGTGGTTGGTGGGGGGGGGGGTCTACAGATAGCATGTGCTCGCCTCAGTGCTGGCAAGATTATGAAATTTCATGA
Source organism: Pictodentalium vernedei (assembly GCA_031216915.1). Classification (NCBI taxonomy): domain Eukaryota; kingdom Metazoa; phylum Mollusca; class Scaphopoda; order Dentaliida; family Dentaliidae; genus Pictodentalium; species Pictodentalium vernedei. The sequence continues at coordinate 410,746,210 of CM062293.1, read as the reverse complement.
TCGGCTTTTGAAGAAGAAAAATCGATCAAAATCAACTTTAATCATAGTCTGACCTCTGGAAACAACTTCATGTATATAGAAAACAATATTTTTGGATATTAGTTCCTTGGCCGAACATTTTTTAGACTTGCAGGTATGCTGCATGCTTAACTTCTCAATGAGGAAAAATTGGACTCCTGACCATCTCAGGCCCAAACCTGAGCCTAGGCTCAAGTTTGGACCTGAGGTGGTCATGAGTCTTAATAATTGCTGCATTGAGATTAAGAAGGCAATTGCACTCCTTGGCAAATTGGGAAAGGCAATTATTTGTACTTCCCTACTTTCTAGAATGCCAGGCCTGGTGTCATGTGTTGTGTCTTTATAATTTTTTCTCATATCAATCACAATGTATTCTGACACTTCTTACGAGCCCAATGGGGAGAAGAGTAATAACTAGTAATTCATCAGTAAAGGAGAGATGAAAACCCATATTCATTGACTTTGAAATTGTAGGAGATCATGGGTGTTTCCGATGATTCGTCAACTTCCCGACACCGAATTTAAAAATTTGAGAATGTCAATTGTATACAGACATTGCTGTCATATAGGCAGCTTATTTCCTGCAAATGCAGGCAAATATAAACAAATTTACTTGCACTTGACACAAATGAATTCATCCCTCACTGCTTTGCTCTACATGTATTATCCTTCAACCATCTTCCAACACAAAGTCTTGACATTCAAAAATGAGTAAACAAGACTGAAGCATCACCAGACTGAGGCTTGAATAAAGAGGGTCTATAGTAGGTATGAAATTGCAAATTTGCAGATACTAATATTACAGTCAGTTGTTTTAAAACTATAGGATATGATTTGTTCCCCCACCCTGCACCCGCACCTGCATGGTAAAAACACCTGTCACTTTGTGCTCTACTTCACTGTTCTTGTTAACTGGTAGAGTGCTGGAAGCCCATATTTGGGCTTTATTCTGAACTGCAGGTTCTGCAACCTAAGCTTCATAATCTGTCCTTGTGCTTCACATTATTAGTCCCCCACGGTTTTACCGTTTTGGGGGACTATTGGATTGCACTCCGTCTGTCTGTCTGTCTTCATTTATGTTACCACCTTTATCTCATATATGCTTCAACGCTGTACTTTCATTTTTATACCATTGGTGACACATGATAGGAGGATGATGCACATCCAAATTTTTGAAAAAAAATTCAAGATGGCCGACTTGCGGACGTTTTTATCATCATTTTTTGCTTCATTTGATGTTACCACCTGTATCTTAGACATGTTTTGATATATTTGCTTCAGATTTCTAACATTGTTCATAGATGCTATGAGGATGATGCACATCAAAATTGTTTGAAAAAGAAATTCAAGATGGCCGAATGACATCCATTTTTGTTCATTTTTTGCATTCTCAAGTTACGTTATCACCTGTACCTTAGAGATGTTTTGAGATATTAGTTTTAAATTATCAACATTTGTCAGACATCATAGCAGGATGATGCATGCCAAAATCTTTTGAAAAAAAAAAATTCAAGATGGCAGAATGGCAGCCATTTTTGTTGTCATTTTTAGCTCAACTTTGGCGAAGCCAAATTTGTGCTTTTGTCATGGCCTGTCGTCCGTCTGGCCGTCTGTCCGTACGTCAACAATTGGATACGGCTCGGGCTAGAGGCCGTATTTATGAACCGATCTTACGAAACTTCTTTGGTACCTTTGTTATGACCGTGGGACGAGAACGAGTGTTTTTGGGTGCGGTCCAAAATTCAAGATGGCTGCCAGCCGCCATTTTGTACCGACGATACAGAAATCTGTTTTTTGTACAGAACTTCCATATGAAAGCTCTGATTTGAATAATTTTTTGTATGAATGTTTAATACCATGGGATACATCACATATAATACAGGTTTTTTTTCTCGTTCGTAAATTGTGCAAATTAGACTAATTTTGATGTTTTTTGGTGTTACTTTCAGCACTGTAAGTGCAAATGCCAATACGACTCTGGCTAGAGGCCGTATTTATGAACCGATCTTTACGAAACTTCTTGGGTACCTTTGGTATCACCGTGGAACGAGAACAAGTGTTTTGGGGTCCGGTCCGAAATTCAAGATGGCCGATGGCAGCCATTTTGTACAAAATTAGGTGCAATCAGATTTTTGCACAGAACTTCCATATGAAAGCGCTCATTTGAATAATTTTTGGTGTGAATGTTTAGTACCATGGGATACATCACACATAATACAGGTTTTTTTCTCGTGCAGAAATTATGCAAATTAGATGAACTTTGATTTTTTCAGTGCGACTTACACACAGTAAGTACACCTGTCAATACGTCTCAGACTAGAGTCTGTATTTATGAACTGATCTTCACGAAATGTCTTGGGTACCTTTATTATCACCTTGGTACGAGAACGAGTGTTTCTGTGTGCGGTCTAAAATTCAAGATGGCTGCCAGTGGCCATTTTGTACCGAAATTAAGTATAATCAGTTTTTTGTACACAACTTCTATACAGCTCAGACTAGAGGCCATATTTATGAACCAATCTTTATGAAACGTCTTGGGTACCTTTGTTATCACCGTGGGATGAGAGCGAGTGTTTTTGGGTGTGGTCCGAAATTCAAGATGGCCACCAGCAGCCATTTTGTACCAAAATTAGTGCAATCAGTCTTTTGTACAGAACTTACTGTATGAAAATTCTGATTTGAATAAATTTTTGTATGAATGTTTAGTAACATGGAATACATCACATATTGTAAGGGGTTTTTTTTCGTGCAGAAATTATGCAAATTAGATGAACTCTGATTTATTCAGTACTACTTACACAATGTAAGCACACATGTCAAAACGGCTCAGGTTAGAGGCTGTATTTATGAACCAATCTTCACAAAACTTCTTGGGTACCTTTGTTATCACCTTGGGACAAAAATGAGTGTTTCTGGGTACGGTCCAAAATTCAAGATGGCTGCCAGTGGCCATTTTGTACCGAAATTAGGTCCTATCAGTTTTTTGTCACAAGTTCTATACAGCTCATATTTATGAACTGATCTTCACAAAACTTCTTGGGTACCTTTGTTTTCACCTTGGGACAGGAACGAGTGTGTTTTGGGGTGCCTTTGTTATCACTGTGCTATGAGAATAAATATTTTGGGGTTCAGTCAGACCCACTCTGGGACTCCAAAGATATTTTTCTAGTTAAGCATCTGACTGTCACCCACCTTTACAATACTTTACCTGTACATTTGTTACAGGCAACAGTCAGTATTTATGTACAGACCGTTACAATACTTTATATGTACCTTTGTTATCAGGTCATTACCTACATGTTTGTCATTGCTGTGTCACATACTATACATGTACATGTCTTTGTCTTGACAAGTTGAGCTACAGTGTCATTGACACTTTCATTTAGCTCACCTGGCCTAAAAGGCCATGTGAGCTTTTCTCATCACTTGGCGTCCGTCGTCGTCCGTAAACTTTTCACATTTTCATCTTCTCTGTAACCGCTGAGCCTGTGTGAACCAAACTTGGCAGGAATGGTCTAAGGAGGTCCTCTACAAACGATCCTCATTTTGTTCCCGTCGGATGAAAAACGTGGCTTCCAGAGGCATAATTCGATTCTGGTTGGTGGATTTTCAAAAATCTTCTTCTCTGAAACTGCCAAGCCAAATGTTTTGAATCTTCACATAAATGATGACTGGGACCCTCTCTACCAATGATCCTCATTTAATGTTGATTGGGTCACAAACATGGCCACAATTGCGGCTTATAGTTACTGTAGAAACCCTATGGGAAATCACATTTCCCTGTTCTTCTCTGGAAAAAACGAGGCGACATGAAAACAAACCTGGCAGGGATAGTCTATGGGAGGTCCTCAACAAACGATCCTCATTTTGTTCCCGTGGGTTGAAAAACATGGCCGCCAGAGGCATTCTTTGATTCTGATTGGTGTATTTTCAAAAATCTTCTCCTCTGAAACTGCCAGGCCAAATGTTTTGATACTTCACATAAGTGATGACTGGGACGCCCTCTACCAATGATCCTCATTCAATGTTGATCGGGTTGCAAACATGGCCACAATTGCAGCTTATAGTTACTATAGAAACCCTATGGAAATCACATTTTCATCTTCTTTGGAGGAACTACCGAGCTGGTGTGAACCAAACCTGGCAGGGATGGTCTATGGGAGGACCTCTATAAACTATCCTCATTTTTTGTCCCGTGGGTTGAAAAACATGGCCGCCAGAGGCATTCTTTGATTCTGTTTGGTGGATTTTCAAAAACCTTCTCCTCTGAAACTGCCAGGCCAAATGTTTTGATACTTCACGCAAGTGATGACTGGGACCCCCTCTACCAACGATCCTCATTTAATGTTGATCGGGTTGTAGACATGGCCACAGTTGCGGCTTATAGTTACTATAGAACCCTATGTGAAATTACAATTTCATCTTCTTCTCTGGAACTACTGAGCCGACATTAACCAAACTTCGCAGGAATGGTCTATGAGAGGATGGAAATATGGGCCACCAGAGGCTATATTCTACTGCTTAACACAATGCTTCTCCTGTCTGCACGCACGAAGATCGGTACTGTCAGCAAAATACTTGTTTTTTTTTAGAATCTGGTATGCGTTGGTTGCAGTTTTCTCCACTGAGAACTGGGAAAAAAACCCAAAAATATTGTGTATACAGTACAAATCAAAATAAGCTGTAGCATAACTGCAATAAACTAAGTAAACTGCTGCTCCTGCCCTGACAAGATCAGAATCTGACATTTTCTGGAAAGCTGTCAGTGAGAGCTTTCCAGAAAAATGATGTCAGCTTCTGGTTTTATCAGTGTAGGAAGAGAAAGATACATAGTTTATAGGATTATCATACACAACTTATTTTGACTTGTACTACTGTAAACAATTGCAACTGTATATGTTGATTATTAGTTTCAAGTTACTTATCAGAAAATACTCAGTGATGACAGGTGTCTGGAATACCAGGAAAGTTTTTAGCTCATCTTGACAAAGTCAAGCTGAGCTAATCTCATCGCTCTCCGTCCGTCGTCCGTCAACACCATGTTTTGGTCTTCTCCTCCAAAGCCACTGGGCCAATTCAAGTGAAAGTTTGTGTGAGTGATGGTCCCAAAGGGGCATTTCATTTTTGTTCAACTCAGCATGCCCAGCCCCATAGGGAGGGAGTGGGGGAAAATGCTCCAAAATATTTTTAAAATCTTCTTCTCAAGAACCAGTGTGTACAATGACTTGATATTTGCTATGGAGCTTCCATATGAGGTGTAGAATCAAGTTTGTTCAATATTTGGCTTTGTAATAGGAGGGGTAAGATTTTTGGCCCCGCCCAAAATTTCTATTTTCTGAACCGATGGTCTGGTATGAACCAAATTTGGTTTGTGGTAGTATTGGGTCATAAGTACTTGACCCATGCAAAAAAAAAAAATTCCTGCATCCCCATGGGAACCCTGGGAGGTAAAAATATAAATATTTTGAAACTCCCATATTTCCCAAACTCCACGGAACAGAGAGCTTTTATTTGGTATGAAGTATCCTTATGACTAGTAGAATTGAATGGTAAAAAAAAATTGCCATCGGTTATGTTAGGGTGTTCTGTAATGGGCATCGAAAAATGCTGAGTCAGCATATTTGCAAAAATTTTAAAAAATCTTTTCTCCAGAACCAATCATCAGAATCTTTTGATATTTGGTATACAGCATTCATAGGGGGGTCAGATAAAAGTTTGTTGAAATAAAACTCATTGGTTCATATTTGGGCTGTCTACAGGAGCCCGAAGTTTTAACATAGGGTAATATGGGGAATATTCTTTAAAAATCTTCTTCTTCAGAACCACCAGTCAGAATCTTTTAATATTTGGTATACATCATTGTTATGAGGGTCAGATTCTAGATTGTTCAAACCAAGTCCCTAGGTTAATATTTGGGCTTCCTATGGAAGCCCAAATTTTATCTTTGTTCAATATGGAGGGTAATTTAAAAAAATCTTCTTCTTCAGATCCATCAGTCAGAATGCTTTGATATTTGGTATGCAACATCTCTATGGGGGTCAGATTCAAGTTTGTTTAAATCAGATCCCTGGGTATATATTTGGGCTCACTATGGTAGCCAAAATTTGTACTTAGTGCAATATGAGGAAATTTCTTTAAAAGTCTTCTTCTTCAGATCCACCAGTCAGAATGCTTTTATATTTGTATACAACATCTCTAAGGGGGTCAGATTCCAGGTTATTCAATTCGAGTGCCTAGGTTAATATTTGGGCTCCATATGGGAACATGAAATTTAACTTAGTACAATGTGAGGGAATTTCTTCAAAAATCTTCTTCTTCAGATTCACTTGTCAGAATGCTTTCACATTTGGTATACAACATCTCTAGGGGGGTCAGATTCAAGTTTGTTCAAATCGGATCCATAGGTTAATATTTGGGCTCGCTATGGTAGCCCAAATTTGAACTTAGTGCAATTCGAAGAAATTTCTTTACAATTTCTCTTCTTCAGATCCAACAGTCAGAATGCTTTCATATTCGGTACACAACATCTCTAGGGAAGTCAGATTTAACTGTGTTCAAATCAAGAGCCTGGGTTAATATTTGGGCTCTCTGGGAGCCGGAATTGGCCATTTTGCTGAAGAATTAAAAATTTTGTATTCAGTACCCTCTAGAGGTACTAAGATTAATCCACATAGGTTGTATCAAGGGGCTTCATAGGGGAGCTCTACATTTTACTTATGATCAACTGAAGAAAAGGCATGATGCCCAGATTATTTTTGTCACTCCTGGGGGGCTCAAGGATTGACAGTGTGGCCTAGGGAGATGGCTTGTTTAATGTAGACTCATTCTTGGACTCTGTTTAAATTGTGTTCTGTACAAGATGAGCGCTTCAGGCCCCGTGGGGCCTCTTGTTCGTTTATATCATGTCAGCTTAGATGACAATAATTATATATATCTTTGAAGATCTGACAAACTTGGAGTAAAATGTGTTTCCTGTAAACCTTTACCTATTCAAAGCTATTTTGAAAGAGAATACTGTCTGAGAAAATTGTAATTTTCAAAATATTTAACCTTCTTTTACAGATTTTTTTTTGTTGACACAGAATTCATAAATGTGTGCATTTTCAAGAAAATCTTCTTTGAAACTACAAGACCAAATGGTTTGAAAACTTAGTGTGACTGATGACTATAACCCCCTCTACCAATGATCCTCATTTTAATCTTCATCGGGGTGCAATTATGGCTTATAGTTACTATAGAAACCCTATAGGAAATCACATTTTCATCATCGTCACTGAAAGTACTGAGCCAATGTGAACTGTTACTCATTTTATTCCTGTTGGGTGAAAAAACGTGGCCACCAGAAGCATTCTTTGATTCTGATTGGTCAATTTTGAAAAACTCTTCTCCTCTGAAACCACAGGGCCAAATGTTTTGAAATTTTGCATGGTTGATGATTGGGACACCTACCAACGATCCTCATTTAATGTTGATCGTTTTGCAAACATGGCCACAATTGCGGTTTATAGTTACTATAGAAAAACCCTATGGGAAATCACATTTTCATCTTCTCTCTGGAACTACTGAGCCGCTGTGAACCAAAACTTGGCAAGAATGGTCTATTGGAGGTCCTACAAACGATGCTCTTTTTTGTTCCTGTTGGTTGGAAAAAAATATGGCCACCAGAGACATTCTATGATTCTGTTTGGTAGATTCAAATGTTTTGAAACTTCACGTCATTGAAGACTGGGACACCTACCAATGATCCTCTTGTAATATTGATGTAATTTTGCGAACATGGCCAGAATTGCAGCTCATAGTTACCATGGAAAGCCTATGGGAAATCACATTTTTATATGTAGTTCCAGGTGAGCCTCTAGTTTGCTATATTTGACGTTACCACCTGCATCTTAGTCTATGTTACCACCTGTATCTCATAGATGCTTCGACACTGTACTTTCATTTTTATGCCATTGGTGACACATAATAGGAGGACAATGCACGTCAAAACTTTTTGAAAACAAATTCAAGATGGCCGACCGGCGGCCATTTTTGTCATCATTTTTTTCTTCATTTGATGTTACCACCTGTACCTTAGACATGTTTTAATATATTTGTTTCTGGTTTCTAACATTGTTCATGGATGCGCTGAGGATGATGCACGTCAAAATTGTTTGACAAAAAAAAATTCTAGATGGCCGGGCCATGTTTGTTAATTTTTAGCTCAACTTTGGCGAAGCCAACTTTGAGCTTATGCCATGGCCAGTCGTCCATCTGTCCGTCAACAATTCAATACGGCTCGGGCTAGAGGCCGTATTTATGAACCGATCTTTACGAAACTTCTTGGGTACCTTTGTTAGGACCGTGGCACGAGAACGAGTGTTTTGGGTCTGATCCGAAATTCAAGTTGGCCGCTGGTGGCCATTTTGTACAGACTTGGATGTAATCAGATTTTTGCACAGAACTTCCATATGAAAGCGCTGATTTGAATAATTTTTTGTATGAATGTTTAGTACCATGGGATACATCACATATAATACGGGTTTTTTTCTTGTACGTAAATTATGCAAATTAGACAAACTTTGATGTATTTAGTGTTACTTTCAGCACTGTAAGTGCAAATGCCAATGCGGCTCGGGCTAGAGGCCATATTTATGAACCGATCTTAACGAAACTTCTTGGGTACCTTTGGTATCACCGTGGGATGAGAACGAGTGTTTTTGGGTGTGGTCCAAAATTCAAAATGGCCGATGGCATCCATTTTGTACTAAATTAGGTGCAATCAGATTTTTAAACAGAACTTCCACATGAAAGAGCCGAGTTGAAAAATTTTTTGTGTGAATGTTTAGTACCATGGGATACATCACATATAATAAGGGTTTTTTTCTCATGCAGAAACTATGCAAATTAGATGAACTTTGATTTTTTAGCTCAACTTTGGCAAAGCCAAATTTGAGCTTATGCCATGGCCCGTCGTCTGTCTGTCCGTCAACAATTGGATACGGCTCGGGCTAGAAGCCGTATTTATGAACCGATCTTTACGAAACTTCTTGGGTACCTTTGTTTTCACCATGGGATGAGAACGAGTGTTTTTGGGTGTGGTCCGAAATTCAAGATGGCCACCAGCAGCCATTTTGTACCAAAATTAGTGCAATCAGTCTTTTGTACAGAACTTCTGTATGAAAGTTCCGATTTGAATAAATTTTTGTATGAATGTTTAGTAAAATGGAATACATCACATATAGTATGGGTTTTTTTCTCATGCAGAAATTATGCAAATTAGACGAATTTTGATTTATTTAGTGCTACTTATACACTGTAAGTGCACATGTCAATACGGCTCGGGCTAGAGGCTGTATTTATCAACCGATCTTCACGAAACTTCTTGGGTACCTTTGTTATCACCTTGGGACGAGAACGAGTGTTTCTGAGTGCGGTCCAAAATTCAAGATGGCTGCCAGTGGCCATTTTGTACCGAAATTAGGTCCAATCAGTTTTTGTCACAACTTCTATACATCTCGTATTTATGAACTGATCTTCACGAAACTTCTTGGATACCTTTGTTTTCACCTTGGGACAGGAATGAGTGTGTTTTGGGGTGCCTTTGTTATCACTGTGCTATGAGAACAAATATTTTGGGGTTCAGTCAGACCCACTCTGGGACTCAAAGATTTCTTTTCTAGTTTAGCATCTGACTGTCACCCACCTTTACAATACTTTACCTATACATTTGTTACAGGCTATGGTCAGTATTTATGTACAGGCCGTTACAATACTTTATATGTACCTTTGTTATCAGGTCATTACCTAGATGTTTGTCATTGCTGTGTCACATACTGTACATGTAGATGTCTTGACAAGTTGAGCTACAGTGTCATTGACACTTTCATTTGCATTCTCAAGTTACGTTATCACCCATATCTTGGAGATGTTTTGAGATATTAGTTTTAAATTTTCAACATTTATCAGACACCGTAGGAGAATGATGCATGCCAAAATCTTTTGAAAAAAAAATTCAAGATGGCCGAATGGCAGCCATTTTTGTTATTTTTTTGCCATATTTGACGTTACCACCTGTATCTTGGACATATTTTGAGCTATTACTTTAAGATTTCTAACATTGGTCAGAGATGCTAGGAGGGTGATGAACGTCAAATTTTTTTTTTTTAAATTCAAGATGGCCAAAATCTTTTGAAAAAAAATTCAAGATGGCTGAGTGACAGACTTTTTTGTTGTCATTTTTTTGCCATATTTGACGTTATCACCTGTATCTTAGACATGTTTTGAGCTATTACTTTCAGATTTCTAACATTAGTCAGAGATGCCAGGAGGATTTGTGACATTGGTCAGAGATGCTAGGAGGATGATGCACGTCAAGATTTTTTGGAAAAATTTTTTAGAATGGCCGAAGGACGACCATTTTCATTGATTTTTTTGTGTTCCTATTTTACGGTTACCACCTGTATCTAATAGATGGATGCTTCGAGACTGTACTTTCATATTTATACCATTGGTGAAACATAATAGGAGGATGATGCACGTCAATAATTTTTGAATAAAAATGCAATATGGAATGATTACATTGTTGTTCCTGTTGTTAAATGATAGGTGTCTGAGAACAGATACATGATGGGAGAGAGAGGACTTCAGTTCCCATCGGCGTTGCACTTGTCTTTGAAATGAAATTATTTAGTCTGTATGGATTTGTAACAAGGCAAAGATATGTGAACAACTTTAACTAGCAAAAATAATTCAGCACTCTACCAGTCAAGACTTAGTAATTTGAGATATGTTCTCACACTGAGCCAATTAGTGATACAGTAGGGAACTGGGATATAAAGAGTGACAGGTACTTGTGATGTATTTTGATATTTTCTATGATTGGCCACATTCAATTGTGTTGAATCCTTACATTAAACAATTCTATATTCAGTAAAATGATTGATGGCAATATGCTGTAAACCATTCCCCCAACCACTGTTCTTACTGTAACTGATTGCAATGATTGAGCCTCCTTTTGTAAACTAAGTTAATGGGTTGAGTGCTTGAAACCACGACCATGGCTCTTTGGAAAAGTGCTGAAAGCAATTTTGGTGGCTTTACACTATATGCATTAGCATGGCATTTACTCAGCAGTAGAAGAAAAACTGTTGCCAGGAGACACTCTCCAGTAAATTGTAACAATGATTTTTCAGGAAATTGTGTTAACCCTTTACCCAACGTAACGGCCAAAACCGGCCAGCGCTATTCTCAAAAATCGCCAATTAATTTTCACTATTTTTTTCATTTTTTTGTCTCAAAAACATAGGTTATGACCCCTCGTTGGAACGAGCTCGTCGAGCTCGTTCCAACGAGGGGTCATAACCTATGTTTTTGAGACAAAAAATGAAAAAAAATAGTTATTCAAGATTGTTTTTTGCAAGTGTCGTCTGCTTTTCACGTTAGGTAAAGGGTTAAATTGAGACTCCTCTTGCCTTTGGCATGATATCTTTGAAAAAAAATTGAGCACTGAACCAGTTGGAAGTTTATTTTAGATGAAAAGGCTAAAAATTATACTTAAAGACGATGTTTGAAGAAAAACAAAATAGATGTGAAGTAGTTCTTAGAACTTAGTTTTGTCAGACCTCAATATTTTCCTTTGGCACACCCTACAGGGCACATTTATGATTGGATTGTTTTGAAACCTGGCATGCTTGTTTGGGTTAACCTCTAGATGGGAGATATCGATTTTCTTCCATTTCCGTCAAAAATTGTTGCTGCTGGTAATGACCTTTGAACTTATTTTAGTCAGGCATCAATATATTGCTTTGGCACGCCTTACAGGTCACATTTATGATAAGATCGATTGGAAACTTGGCACGCTTGTTTGGGGTTACCTCTAGATAGGAGCTATCAATTTTCTTCAATTTCCGTCAAAAAATGTCACTGCTAGCAACGACCTTCGATAAACTAAATGCAGTTATGCATCAATATATCCCTTTGGCACACCCTGCAGTGCACATTTTTAACGGATCGCTTTGAAACTTGGTGTGCTTGTTTGGGCTGACCTCTAGATGGGAGTTACTGATTTTCTTCCATTTTCGTCAAAAAATGTTGCCACTAGCAATGTTCTCAGAACTCAGTTTAGTCAGACCTAAATTTTTCCCTTTGGCACACCCTGCAGGGCACATTTATGATCAGATTGCTTTGAAACCTAGCATGCTTGTTTGGGGTGTCCTCTAGATGGGAGCTATCGATTTTCTTTGATTTCCTTCAAAAAATGTTGCCGCTGGCAACGGCTGATGAACCTAGTGGAGTTATACAGTATTTCCTTTGGCACACCTTGCAGTGCACATTTATGATCAGATCGCTTTGAAACTTGGTGTGCCTATTTGGGGTAATCTATAGATGGGAGCTGCCGACTTTCTTCCATTTCCGTCAAAAAATATTGCAGCTGGCAATGACCTTTAAACTTAGTTTTGTCAGACCTCAATATTTCCCTTTGGCACACCCAGTAGGGAACATTTATGCTCGGTTTACATTGAAATCTGGTATGCTTGTTTGGGGTGACCTCCAGATGGGAGCTATTGATTTTCTTCCATTTCCGTCATACAATGTTGCAGCTGGCAGTGACCTTTGAACTTCATTTAGTCAGGCATCAATATATTCTTTTGGCACGCCCCACAGTTCACATTTATGATCGGATCGCTTTGAAACTTGGAATGCTTGTTTGGGGTTACCTCGAGATGGGAGCTATTGATTTTCTGAGATTTCTGTCAAAAAATGTTGCTGCTGGCAATAGCCGTCTATGAACTTAGTGCAGTTATGGAACTTAGTGCAGTTAAGCACAAATATTTCTCTTTGGCACACCCTGCAGGGCACATTTATGATCAGATCGCTTTGAAACTTGGTTTGTTTGTTTGTTTGGGGTGACCTCTAGATGGGAGCTATCGATTTTCTTCCATTTTCATCAAAAAATGTTGCAGCTGGCACCGACCTTTGAACTTACTTAGTTCAGTTGGGCCTCAATATTTCCCTTTGGCACACCCTACAGGGCACATTTATGATCGTATCACTTTGAAACTTGGTATGTTTGTTTGGGGTGACCTCTAGATGGGAACTGTATATTTTCTTCCTTGTCCATCAAAAAACGTTGCCGTTGCCGACGACCTGTGATGAACTTCATGCAGTTATGCATCAATATTTCCCTTTGACACACACTGCAGGGCACATTTATGATTGAATCGCTTGGAAACTTGGGTCTGCTTGTTTGGGGTGACCTCTAGATGGGAGCTATCAATTTTCTTCTATTTCAGTCACAAATAGTTGCCGTTTGCGATGACTGATGAACTGAGTAATAGCTTAGTGCAGTTGTACTTCAGTATTTACCTTTGACTCACCCTACAGGGCACATTTATGATTGAATTGATTGGAAACTTGGTGCGCTTGTTTGAGATGACATCTATATGGGAGATATAGATTTTCTTCCATTTGTCAAAAAATGTTGCCGCTGATAGTGACCTTTGAACTTAGTTTAGTCAGGCCTCAATATTTCATTTTGGCATGCCCTTCAGGACATATTTATCATCAAGTCACTTTGAAACTTGATTTTCTTTCATTTCCATAAAAAAGTATTGGTATCACCAGCCTTTGAACTGAGTGCACTTGTGTAGCAACTTATCCCTTTTGCACTCTGCAGGGTATACACATGAATTTCCATAAAAAAGGGAAACCAAAAAACATTGCCACCAGCAATGACCTTCAAACTTAGTGCATTTGTGCATTAACATTTTCCTTTGGCATGCCTCAAGAGGACGCATCCATTATCAGGTTGTTTTGAAACTTTGTATGCTTATTCAGGGTGACAAAGATAGATGCTATTGATTTTCTTTTCATTTCCATCAAAAACCGTTGCTGTTAGCAACAATCTTTGAATTTATTGCATATGTGCATCAACATTCTTCTTTGACATGGCCTACATTGCACATTTATCATAGGTTTGTTTTTAAACTTGGTTTGCTCATTAGGCGAGATCTCTAGATAAAAGCTATTGATTAGCATTCATTTCTTTGAAAAAATCTGCCGTTTACAAAGACATTTAAACTTACTGCGTTTATGTATCAGCATTCTTCCTTTAGCCAGCCTTACAGTACAGTCGCCATGGATTTGTTGTAATCCACACGTTGGCAGTTATGTCCATGCATGTGTTTACCAGGTAGTAAAAATTATCAGCAAAATTTTAATTAATGAAGCACCGGGTTGTACCCGGTGCTTCATTAATTAAATTTTTGATGATTATTCCTGTAAGTGGTGTTTGGAATCTAATATTATTGCGTCTGTGAAAATATTGCCCATGCGTGGAAAGTGACCAATCCACGGCGACTGCACTGTACAGTTTACATTTGAAAATGCACAAATTGCTCTGACATTGTGCACACACAATGCTGTTATGTTGAAGTTTCACCAAATAACATTGGAACCAATGATCTTCAATTTTGCAATTTCACTTATAACTTACCAAGTTCAAGTTTGTCAAGTTGAGCTAGTGTCATTTACTGATCAAGTTTCAATTCCATTTCACTCAGTAATTTATTAGAGTTATTGCCCTTGAACTTAGGAATTTAACAGTTGAAACAGATTTTCCACACTTTTTTCAGCTATAGATAGAACTTCTGAAATGATTTTATATGCCTGTTTGATAAAATGGTTGTATTATGTAATCTGTCTGTCCATCCGTCCATCTGTCTGTCCTTCCTTCCATTAACATTTTTGATAACTCTAGTTTGGATTATTTGATATCAACCAGAGTTGGTATGTGTATTACCCAGTTAGTAATACAGACCAAGTTCGAATATGGTTTCTGTCCAATTATTTTTACATGAGTTACAGCCCTTTTTTGACTGAGAATTTGACTATCTATTAACATTTTTTGGTTTCCAACCCGCTAACTCCAGTTTGGATTATTTGATCTCAACCAAAGTTGGTTTGTGTTTTACCCAGCCAGTAATACACGTGCAGTTCGATTATGGAATCCGCCCAATTATTTTCCCAGGAGTTAAGACCCTTTTTCGACTTAGTAATTCTGTCACTTAGTTTTTCAC
The DNA here is from genome assembly GCA_031216915.1 of Pictodentalium vernedei. Classification (NCBI taxonomy): domain Eukaryota; kingdom Metazoa; phylum Mollusca; class Scaphopoda; order Dentaliida; family Dentaliidae; genus Pictodentalium; species Pictodentalium vernedei. Next base: position 410,731,133 of record CM062293.1, on the reverse strand, counting down.
ACAGTTATAACATGTTTTCCCCAGTATTTTTCAGTTATGGATAGAAATATTGAAATAATTTTTTGTATGTTGCATGCAGCTTCCCGATAGGTACCTCCAACTTTTAATTTCACCCCCTCCCCACAAAGGAACCCCAGGAAGTAAAGCCGTACTTGTTTACTGTGGTAACCAAGCTTTGCATTACTGGTAAAATAGGACCTATTCACCAATGCTTGGGATGGAAGCCCTTTAACCCTTTACCTAACATGAAAAGCAGACAACACTTGCAAAAAACATTCTTGAATAACTAATTTTTTTCATTTTTGTCGCAGGAGGAGCTCGTTCCAATGAGAGGTCATAACCTATGTTTTTGAGACAAAAAATGAAAAAAATAATGAAAATTAATTGGCGATTTTTGAGAATAGCACTGGCCGATTTTGGCCATTATGTTGGTAAAGGGTTAAAATGGGCAACATGGATATAAACAATTGACTAAACTTGACTTTATTTCCATGCTGCTGTCATGATTAGCCATTGTGCAGAAATATGTGACCTTAAACACCAGTAAATAAATTCCAATTGTTTTGTTTATCGACGAGTGATTGCTCTTGAACTTGGAAATTTTGCATATTAGATGCGGTTATAACTCATCTATCATACAAACTGCTGTTGTTGGAAATTTGACTGGTGGAAAACGAGACATTTCATTACCAATATCTCTTTTATATAATAATATAATAGTGGTAAAATACCCTGGACCCCAAAACAGCTATTCGGTCAGGCATGTCAAAGTATAGAGTATCCATACAAAGGTCAGATTCAAGTTCGTTCAATTAAATTACCTTGGTTAATATTTGGCCTTTCTGTGGGAGTCTTGAGTTTTAACTGAGTGCAATATGAGAAATAATCTTTGAAAATCTTCTTCAGATCAACCAGTCTGAATCTTTTGATATTTGGTGTACAACATCGTTGTTTGCGATAGTAATTGGCGATTTTTGTGAATAGCGCTGGCCAGTTTTGGCCGTTACATTGGGTAAAGGGTTAATTATGGGAAAATTAATTTTAACATGGTGCAAAAGAGAAATATTTTTTAAAATGGCAGAGTCCGTATGGGTCAGATTGGACATTCTGAAGATATTTGGTTTCATAATATCTATGGCAGATGAGGTATGATATATCTTTTGAGTGATATTTTCAGCAGCCTGTTCCATATTAGTGATTACAGCAGTTACCCTTTGACATAAACCAATAATTATGCAGTCACAATGAAAATGCTGTGGTGTGGTACATGACAATTTTGCGACATGATTATTGGTGGTATACATAGGCTCAAAGAGAGAAATGTTTCTGTTAGTTGAGTAATGTCATATAAGAGATTAGAATTGCATCATCAGGACACAGAAAGATTAAACCTTAGAATTGTCCTTTCTCTTTACACTGGTGTAGAAGTTGACAAAAAGAATACGCCAAAGAGTGCTGGTGTTGTACAGGACATGAAATATGTGTTGTATGGAACAGTATTGTCGGCACCTAAAAACGGATCCCTCTGCAGGAATAAAGACACAAAAGGAAGTATTAGATTCCACCAATTTAACTTTTCAATATAATAAAGGTCCAATTCAGTGAAAATTGTCAGCCAAATAGAACTGATTTTGTGTTTTTGTGACATTGATGTTCTTCGGGTAAAACATGACATCTTCTGCTATGTGATCATTTATATGGTCTATATATAGTTTATACAAACCATCACCTTCAACCGTGTATATTAATCAATCCATATATGAATAAAGCTTGTATTCATAGACCGATCTATATTTAGGTTTCCAACGGTACCAGGTATTCCTGGTTCCCTATTGCTTTTTTGGCACCACTGGGAATATCAGTCTCAGAATTCTACTTACTTTCTTTGATGGGGCATTTAATTAGGGAAATTTGCCGTTCAGTACAACTACTCGAGTTCGAGGGAACTTGTTTTCAGAAAATCCTGTATAATATGTAGCCTAACTGGTTTTGTGCGTTTGTAAACTTCGTCAGAGGCAGTGGGAACATTCGTGGCTCAGCCTTATATATCTCAAGCAGATGCATTTTGACGGATGCATTTTAGCGGATGCAGTTTGACGGATGCATTTTGGTGGATGCATTTAGGCGGATGCATTATGAGGGGTGCATTCGGCTGTTGCATTTTGGCGGATGCTTCTTCGCAAGTGCATTCTGCAGTTGTATTTTGGCGGGTGCACTTGATTATTAGAAAAAAGCCTAGAAAAATGGTGTTTCCTAGGCTAAAAACACCATTTTTCTAAGCAATTTTGAATAAAGTAATTTAAGATTTAGATAAACGTTCAAGGAACATGAAATCAACAAAATTTGGTGAGAAATTGATGGTCTTTTGTTTTTTACATACCACAATAGTCTGACAACTGAACAGATCAGGAGATGCCCAGAAAATAAAAATGATGTTTGTAGTATGGCAACCCACTTGTCCAACACACCACCAAAGTCCCCATATTGTGCATGACATTGTGCAAGAGATATTTTCACTCTCGGCATAATCATCTCAGCAAATAGAACAGTACACTTTCGATACAGTTTCTCTGTCATCTTCCAGTTCGTATTTAAATCCCCCAACCCTAAGAACCTCAACCATTGACTGCTTTACATTTCATCATTCTCGAAATTCAATCGTGAATGACGCATGAAAACAAATGTTTGTACTCTTCTCCACAAGTCGACTGCGTTACTATGGAAATAGAAGTCAAGAAAGTTGGTCGCGTCACTTTAATTTAATAAATCCAGTACATTTTGTGCCACTTGTTTCGTACCCTTCAGTGATATTCAGTGACAATCCTTTTATTCGTGTAACACCTCACACACGACTGGTAAATTGCTTATTATTGAATACAATGGCCTATACGTAATTGAATGCATTTGACAATAAAAATCTTAAGAGTTTTTAAGATTTCCTTATTACAGTCACTTAGTTGCACCAAATGTGGATAATTTAGTGGATTTACAGGCCTGGCATTTTCAGGAGAGCGATTTATTCGCTCGCCTACTGCTCACCACAAAAGAGTTAAGGAGGGTGAAAACCAGCCCTCCTAGCCTTAGAAAATAATGATTACCATAACAGCCTATTCCTAAAACCTTCATCTTTTCAGATCTCTGCTATTTTAGTAGTCTCTGCAAAATGGCCACACTGCCCCTCCCACACCTCCAGGCCTTGCCAAGACCCGGAGGTGAGGCCATAACAGCCTATTCCTAAAACCTACATCTTTTCAGATCTCTGGAATGTTAGTAATCTCTGTAAAACGGCCACACTACCCCTCCCACACCTCTGGGCCTTGCCAAGGCCCGGAGGTGAGGGAGGGGCAGTGTAGTTGTCTCACAGATAGTCCTGGTTAGCAGCACCAAATAAAATGTACAAAACCAACAAGGTATAATTCATTAATAGTAAAACTTCATTTTGCTGATTCTAGCTTTTGTAGGCTTAAGGAGAGCGAATCGCTACCCTAGGCCATGCGAGGGGGGAGATTTTTAGCCTGTCTGCATTCTTAAGAATGCCAGGCCTTGATTTACCTCAAATGCCAAGGACACAGCGAGTTATTTTTTAGATTAAACATTGAATATATAAACATCAAAACTGACCTCAATACCCAGTTTAATGTATTAAACCTTCGAGTTTGGTGTTCCCCACAAGAAAAAATTTAAACATGCTTAAAAATCGCAAAATTTATGAAAGTGCCTCAGCTAACTTATTTCCTACAAAAATGAATTTTAGGTCGACAAATACCTCTACAATGCCTATTGCAAAGGGTTGATTAAATGCTCTATTTGATGCTACATTTATCTTGAGATAAGTTTGAGGTTTTATTTCTCTTATTTCCTATTTAGAACCCCCCCCCCCCCTCCCCCACTCGCGAGCAGTTTCAAGACATTTTTCATGAAATCTAGTCACAACAGTCCTGACTGGATTTGATGAAAAATTCATTTAAATTTAACTCAAGAAATCATTGGCGAAAAATCCATTCAGTTTACAAGGGGGAAATGGAATTAAATGTGCCCAAATTAGACTTATTTCTGAGGCAAAAGAAGTTCTGTACTTGGCAGTATAAAAGGAGTTTAAAGTCCACCCAAGAGAAAGATGATAAAACATAAATTGCGAAGTCCATGATGAACTGATCAAATGACTCAATCTGAATCAAGGTCTCAAGCTTAAACAGAAAGAGGTACCCAAAAGGATGAATTGGCCCACTATATGGGATAGCATCAGCAAATTCACCCTCTGCGGACCTCATTCTGGAAATGACAGATTGCTTATTTCCAGGCTTAAAAGGATGAGTTCTTGTACATGAATGTAAAAGAGGAAAAACCATCAGCATCAACTTAACATACTAGTACTTTAAAAGAACTATACCGTATTCAGAAATTACTGAAAATTTATACAATGTTAGTGAGGTTCAGGGTTCATTCATACAGGCTTGAAAAGTCCTTGAATTTGAGTTTCAGGCTTGAAAAGTCCTTGAATTTTCAACTTTTGCCCTAAAAGGTCCTAAAAAATATAAATGCTTGAAGAGCCGTCTTGAAAATTGCCAACTGCCTTAAGAAGTCCTTAAATTCTATTGTATCTGCAGTGCAGTCACCTGTTATATGGGCAATGCTAAACCCTTTACCCAACGAATCGGCCACATCCACCCACGTAATATGCTAATTCAGAAGCTGAAAAAATATTTTTCCAAGAATTTCAACAAAACCATATCATGTAACCCCTCTATGGAACGAGCTCATTGAGCTCGTTCCAATGAGGGGTCATATGATATTGTTTTGTTGAAATTTTTTGAAAATTTAGAAAAATGATATTTAATATAATAAATTTTGAAATCTAATGCATTGGGTAGAGGGTTAATACACTAAAAGTCCTTGGGGAAGACACTTTACCCCCATTGCCCACGTGGGGGCACAGTGACGTTGTGTACTAAGGCGTACTGCACGTCGATGGTGCACCTGTCTTCAACCAATGCTAACCCTGCTTGTGAGGAGTTGGTATGTTGGGGAGCTGACAGTTGCTTGCCGTTGCTCGGTGGTTCTCTCTGGGTACTCCGGCTTCCTCTACCCGTAAAACTGTCACGGTCATGGTTAGCCATTGTGCAGAAATATGTGACCTTAAACACCAATAAATAAATAAATAAATAATACACTAAAAGCATCATTAAAGTGATCATTATTATTATTAAGTATCACTCATGTATGTCGTGACGTAAATTCCACAAATTACATTTATTGAAATCGGCACAAACATTGCTGTTGTATAATGTCTCCACCAGGGCAAATAATCAACTGCAGTTTATAAACATGTCTGTGCAATCAGTAGGAGTTGATGAAACCCTAAAACTGCCAAAAACACCTGTTTTTAGGATAATAAAAAAACATCCTCATTCATTTTTGCCTCTGCAGTTAATAAAAAATATATATCGTCCCTTGAGTGCAATAGGGTGGCATTGCAGTTACAGCATTGCAGATGTTGCACTTATGGGACAAATTATATTGTCATTATTGTTTTTAGGTTAATATGACAAAGTCAAGATAAGCTGTTGCCATCACACGTGCAGATGTCTGTTAGTCTGTCCACATTTTCTTTAGCACAGGCTACACCCCATAGTTCTTATCCGATCATCACGAAATTTCATATGCAGGTTTGAGGTCATGTCGAGATAAGAATGTCTCCTTCTGGTCACGATCGATCAATCGTGATGGCTGCATGGACCCAAAACCTTTAGCACAGCCTACAGGTCGTATTTATGAAGGGATTTCATTGTAACTTGGTAGGATAACTGTTTGATGTCTAGATGAGAACGTCCTATTTTGGCCGTGTTCAGTCAACACTGACGGATATACGGGCACGTCACCTAGATTCCTTTAACACAGTCTACAGGTTTCATGTATGAAGGGATTTCATTGTAAACTGGTAGGATGACTCTGTATAATGTCTAGATGAGAACATCCTATTTTGGCCATGATCGGTCAATCGTAATGGTCACACTGGCAGGTGAACTAGATTTGTTTAGCACAGTTCCTATTTATGAAGCGATTTCTTCATAACTTGGAAGAATAACTTGATATGGTGTCTAGATGAGACGCCTATTTTGGTCACGATTGGTCAGACATTACCGCTGCATGGTCCCGTGACCAAGATTTCATTAGTACTGTCTACAGGTTGTTTTTATGAAGGGTTTCATTGTAACTTGGTAGAATAACTTTATATGATACCTAGCAGAGACTGTCCTATTTTGGTCACATTTGGTCAACCGTGATCGGCAGATCGGCACATGACCTAGATTCCTTTAGCAAAGTCTATATTTATGAAGGGATTTCATTGTAACTTGGTAGGATGACTGTTTGATGTCTAGATGAGAACGTCCTATTTTGGTCGGGTACAGTCAACCCTGACGGATATACGGGCACTCAAATTGAAAACTTGACATTTAGTTTTATGAAGTCGGTGTGCAGACAGGCAGGTGAATGGGCATGCTGGTGGATGTGTGGGTGGGCATCACCTTTCTTGTTTTAGTATGATAATTATACCCCCAGTTTCGAAGAAAATGGGGGGTATACTGGATTACATGTGTCTGCACGTCCATCTGTCCGTCCATCCGTCTGTCCGGGCCAACATTGGGGGTTTAGGGGATGTTATTATTAGGGGCTACCTCCAAATTAAGGTAGTGTTAGGGTTAGGAGTGGGGTGGGTTTAGGGTTAGGGGTAGCCCCAGAGTAGGGTTTAAGGTTGGGGAGGGTTAGGTCCTGGGGGGGGTGGCTGGGGTGTGTTAGGGTCAGGGGTGGGTGGGGGTTAGGGGTAGCCCCAGAGTAGGGCTTAAGGTTGGGGGGTTAGGTCCTGGGGGTGGGTGGGGGTTAAGGTCTGGGGTGGGCTTTTGGGGTTTAGGGTCAGGGTGGGGTAGGGTTGGGTGGGTTTTTTGGGTGGAGGGGTGGGGTTGGGGTTAAATATAAGTTCTAGGGTGGAGGGGGTGGGGTTCTGGGTAAAATAAGGTTTTGGACATACAAAATGTTTTTTTGGTAGCCCATAAACCCGAAATGTTGGAGTGTCCATCCGTACATACGTACGTACGTCTGTGAGTCCGTCTGAAAGTATTCATAACTTAAGTAAATTATTATTAGCTCATCTTGACAAAGTCAAGCTGAGCAAATCTCATCACTCTCCGTCCGTCGTCTGGCGTCCGTCAACACCTTGTTTTGGTCTTCTTCTCCAAAGCCACTGGGCCAATTCAAGTGAAAGTTTGTGTGAGTGATGGTCCCAAAGGGGCATTTCATTTTTGTTCAACTCAGCATGCCCAGCCCCATAGGGAGGGAGTGGGGGAAAATGCTACAAAATATTTTTAAAATCTTCTTCTCAAGAACCAGTGTGTACAATGACTTGATATTTGCTATGGAGCTTCCATATGAGGTGTAGAATCAAGTTTGTTCAAACGAAGTTCGTGAAGTAATATTTGGCTTTGTAATAGGAGAGGTAAGATTTTTGGCTCCGCCCAAAATTTCTATTTTCTGAACCGATGGTCCGGTATGAACCAAATTTGGTTTGTGGTAGTATTGGGTCATAAGTACTTGACCCATGCAAAAAAAATAATTCCCGCATCCCCATGGGAACCCTGGGAGCTAAAAATAGAAATATTTTGAAACTCCCATATTTCCCAAACCCCACGGAACAGAGAGCTTTTATTTGGTATGAAGTATCTTTATGACCAGTAGAATTGAATGGTAAAAAAAAATTGCCATCGGTTGTGTTAGGATGTTCTGTAATGGGCATCGAAAAAATGCTGAGTCAGCATATTTGCAAAAATTTTTTAAAATCTTTTCTCCAGAACCAATCATCAGAATCTTTTGATAATTGTTATACAGCATTCATGGGGGGTCAGATAAAAGTTTGTTGAAATAAAGCTCATTGGTTCATATTTGGGCTCTCTACAGGTGCCCGAAGTTTTAACATAGGGTAATATGGGGGAATATTCTTTAAAAATCTTCTTCTTCAGAACCACCAGTCAGAATCTTTTAATATTTGGTATACATCATTGTTATGAGGGTCAGATTCTAGATTGTTCAATCCAAGTCTCTAGGTTAATATTTGGGCGTCCTACGGAAGCCCAAATTTGATCTTTGTTCAATATGGAGGGTAATTTAAAAAAATCTTCTTCTTCAGATCCATCAGTCAGAATGCTTTGATATTTGGTATGCAACATCTCTATGGGGGTCAGATTCAAGTTTGTTCAAATCAGATCCCTAGGTATATATTTGGGCTCACTATGGTAGCCCAAATTTTTACTTAGTGCAATATGAGGAAATTTCTTTAAAAATCTTCTTCTTCAGATCCACCAGTCGGAATGCTTTTATATTTGGTATACAACATCTTTAGGGGGGTCAGATTCCAGGTTGTTCAATTTGAGTGCCTAGGTCAATATTTGGGCTCCATATGGGAACATGAAATTTAACTTAGTACAATATGAGGGAATTTCTTCAAAAATCTTCTTCAGATTCACTTGTCAGAATGCTTTCACATTTGGTATACAACATATCTAGGGGGGTCAGATTCAAGTTTGTTCAAATCAGATCCATAGGTTAATATTTGGGCTCGCTATGGTAGCCCAAATTTGAACTTAGTGCAATTCGAAGAAATTTCTTTAGAATTTCTCTTCTTCAGATCCAACAGTCAGAATGCTTTCATATTCAGTACACAACATCTCTAGGGAAGTCAAATTTAACTGTGTTCAAATCAAGAGCCTGGGTTAATATTTGGGCTCTCTATGGGAGCCGGAATTGGCCATTTTGCTGAAGAATTAAAAATTTTGTATTCAGTACCCTCTAGAGTTACTAAGATTAATCCACATAGGTTGTATCAAGGGGCTTCATAGGGGAGCTCAACATTTTACTTATGATCAACTGAAGAAAAGGCATGATGCCCAGATTATTTTTGTCACTCCTGAGGGACTCAAGGATTGACAGTGTAGCCTATGGAGATGGCTTGCTTAATGTAGACTCATTCTTGGACTCTATTTAAATTGTGTTCTGTACAAGATGAGCGCTTCAGGCCCGTGGGGCCTCTTGTTTTTTATAATATTTGTTGGTCATAGGTATTCCCACACTAGTTATTTTTTTTTTATTTTTTTTTTTTTTTTTTTATTAATTGTTCACTTAGAAATTGTGTCCGTCCGAGCCAAATTTTGTCTGTTCAGCCTGTATCTCGGGTATCGAATGTTCTATTGTAATGAAATTTTCCATGAACACTGCTTATGGTATAGGCTTTAAAAAAAAGGATTCAATGGTATTTCGTACATTCTCTTAGAGTTATCCCCTTTTTTGACTTAGAAATTGTAGGAAAAAGACATTTTTGTCTGTTCAGCCTGTATCTCAGGTATGGGTTATCGGATTTTGGTAAAATATGGCATGCAGTTTGCCTATGACAAAGGCTTCTGCCTCATTTCATAAAACTTCCAAACACCAAACAATTTACCATACCTTTTGACTTAGAAATTGTTGAAAACTTTCGAAGAAAATGGGAGGGGGGGGGGTGCATACTGGATTGGGGTTATCAGATTTCAGTAAAATATGGCATGCAGTTTGCCTGTGACAAAGGCTTCTGCTTCATTGCATAAAACTTCCAAACACCAAACAATTTACCATACCTTTTGACTTGGAAATTGTTGAAAACTTTCGAAGAAAATGGGAGGGGTGGGTGCATACTGGATTGGGGTTATCAGATTTCAGTAAAATATGGCATGCAGTTTGCCTATGACAAAGGCTTCTGCTTCATTGCATAAAACTTCCAAACACCAAACAATTTACCATACCTTTTGACTTAGAAATTGTTGAAAACTTTCGAAGAAAATGGAAGGGAGGGGGGGGGGAGTATACTGGATTGCGTCCGTCCATCTGTGCATCTGTCCGTCAGTCCATACGAGAATATTCATAAATGATATTTGTTGGTCAGAGGTATGCCCACACTAGGCGGTACACCACATGGGGGTATGCACCGGACGCAAGTCCAGCTCTTGTTTGAACAAATATCAGTGGATTTGGTCAAAATTTGGTATGTGTGACATTCAACAATGTCTTGAAGGAGTTCAAAAACTGGTGCTGAGTTCTATAATACCAAGCAAAGTTATGGCCATTAATTAGTTAATTTTTGCCCATTTCACTTATTATCGGAACAATTTAACACAAATATTAACAGATTTGGTGTATGGAACTTTCTTAACAAGCTTCAACCCTGTCTATAAAATTAGATGTGGAGTAACACCCTACATCCATATGGGGAATCAGGATAATAGTACACAATTTGGTGACACACCCAACCGTGGGGGGACTATTTTCTGATTGCGGGCAATAGTCGTAGCACTTGTTTCTCATAATATATGGAATTGATTGGTGAACTGTATTGGATGTGACATGTCAAAATTTGTTGATTAGGTTTCATCCAATGTTGGAATCAGAACTTATGCAATTCTAAGCTTTTCAGTGGAGCTGAAATGGTTAACCTATTTAATTAATAATCAACATCTTGATCGCTCAAAAAAATAATTGATAAATTAACCGTAACTTTTAAACTACTGTTATATGGGTTAACAAAGGAACAATCTTGCTCCAAAACAGGCAACATTGTCACACTGACATCAATTACATAGACGGTATAAAGCATGCAAGTTACATACTGCCATACATGTTCACTTGCATGATCATTATACTGTGTCAGTAGCTGGAAATGGTCATTCTTAACCCTTTACCCTATGCAAGGAGTAGACAATACTTACAAAATAAATTCTTGAATTTACTAAAAAATAATTAAGTTTTTGTCTCAAAAACATAGCTATGACTCCTCATTGGAATGAGCTCGTTCAGTGAGGGGTCATAAGCTATGTTTTTAAGACGAAAATTGGAAACATAATAAAATTTGAATGGAGATTTCTGCATATAGCGCTGGCCAGTTTTATCTGTTATGTTTGGTAAAGAGGTAATGCTGCAAATCAACGGTATGGCAGTTATTCAGCTACGAATTAGGGCAAGTGATTAGCTTAATCCATGTGATTAATCGATCAAGAAAACCCTTTAACAATTTCAGCTCTACTTTCAGGTCTTGTCCCGGACATGCCTCACAGCCTATTTTTCCCTGAACTGTGAGGGTTTGACTTAACTTTCAAACTGTGATTCAGATTTTTATTATTATTGGTGTGGGAAACAACTAGCACAATATACTTAAAATAGTAAACAGGATGGTCTCTCATACATAAATTAAGCATCAAGGTTTTTTAAGACTCGAACTGTATAGACAAAAATCATCCAAGTTACCAAATCTCAATTAATCCAAGATTAATTGTTATGAAACTTAGTACAGTTGTGCATATTGAAAAGATTGAAAAGATGAAGAGAATTTATTGAAACTTTCAAGAATATACCACCCTTCGTAGGAACCCCGGGACATGAAACTGTTTTACTGATAAAATAGGAATGCTTGGTTGTGGAAGTCCGCTAAAATGGGCAACATGGGTATAAACAATTGACTAATCTTGAATTTATCTTCATGTTGTGATCATGATAAGCCATTATGCAGAAATACGTGACCTTAAACACCAAGAAATAAATAAATATATTATACCTCAACATTACATTACATAAATATGGACCAGTCTCACCATTTCCTTTGTGGTTATTGCACATGCCGAGGGTGCGCGGTGGCTCTGTGGTAGACTGTTGGACTTCTATGCTAGAGGTCCGGAGTTTGATCCCTGTCTGAGACAACCTGCTTTGTGTCCTTTGGCAAGGCACTTTATCCTGGTTGCCTACATGGGGGCACGATGACGCTGTGTACTAAGGCATACTGCACAGCAATGGTGCACATGTCTTCAACCGCTGTAAACCTGCTTGAGCGGAGCTTGAACATAGTTAGAATGTCGAGGATCTGACAGATGCTCGGTGGTTCTCTCCGGGTACTATGGCTTCCTCCACCTGTAAAACTGTCACTGTCACAATTAGCCATTGTGCATAAGTATGTGACCTTAAACACCAATAAATAAATACAAATAATAAATGCACATAACGGGTGGTTAGGGGTAATTCCTCAGATGGCTATTTTTCAGAAAAATCAAGTCATGGCTGCTGTTCAGCAGCCATGACTTGAGTTGATGAAAACTTCAGTCGAGTCTGGCATCAATAAATCATAAGTAAGGAGATTACTTTTATTTGTAGGGATATGAGGGGATGTCAAAAGTTTTTTAGCCTAACATAAATAAATATGAATATCGTTGCAGAACATATTTATTTTTCAACATAGTCCCCTTGTAATTCAATACACTTGTTCCACCTGGTCTGCCAGTCGTTGATGCCACATCTGTAGAAGTCCATATCTTGGTCCTGTAGCCAAGTCTCCACAGCAGCAGTAAGTTCCTCATCATCTTGAAATCTTTGACCACGTAAGTGTTTCTTCAAATTTTGAAAGAGATGGTAGTCACCAAGTGACTACCATCTCTTTCCAAATTTGAAGAAACACATGGTCAAAGTGACTACTATCTCTTTCCAAATTTGAAGAAACACTTACGTGGTCAAAGATTTCAAGATTATGAGTAACTTACTGCTGCTGTGGAGGATTGCCAATGGTACCAAGATATGGACTTATACAGACGCAGCATCAACGACTGGCAGACCAGGTAGAACAAGTGTATTGAATTACAAGGGGACTAAGTTGAAAAATAAATATGTTCTGTACCGATATTCTAGTTTATTTATTTTAGGCTCAAAACATTTTGACATCCCTTCGTATATCTTGTTGACAAGAGTCAGAATTGTACCACCTCTTGGTAACCTGTATTTTTGTCCAAGGCTAGGAAATCTACGAGAGTTAATTGTAAGGGTTAAATATTTAAATGGCTTTGTAATGTACAATGATAATTAAACTGAAAAGCCTCACTGCGAAGACAAATATTATGCACACAAAAGTGTATGGAGTACAACTTCGACACTGCATGTTAATTGATCAGAGAGAAATAATAATAGTAATGCGGAAGCGTCAGTATTGTTGTGTGCTGCATACTGAAAGACAAATAATGAGTGCAATGATTCCTGCTATTATAAATATAGTTTTTACTTCACTGAAAACCTTATTAATTATTTCCCACTACTGCAGGAAGTACAGTGGGAAGCAAAGTAATTTGCCTAGATAATCTTTTCCTCTTTGTTATTGACTACATGGTTCTAATTTGGGAAACAGCTTGAAGACACCCAGAGTTTATCAAGTGCAGTTGTCTGTGTTTGAGAGAGCTGGAAGTTCGTCTTATACCCATGAACAAGTTGGTGGCCCTAGTTGATGTCATGATTTATTTTGACTGACATCATGTCGTATGAGTGCTGAAAGGCAGTAAGTCCATTTTGGCAGGAAAATGAGATATTGGTGTCATTCGACTTGTCTCGTGATTTTCTATCGAATAGTGCAAATATATTCCACTCTCCTATGAGCTTCACATAAAATACTGTGCAAATTTGTTGTATGTCCATTTTTGCATTTTTTTTCCCCATCCTGTAATGTCTCATCTGAATGACCAATGATTTTATTGGAAATCATTGTTAACAAATTTTGACAATTTTTGATCAATATAGTAGGAGGGTTAAATGTTTGTTTAGGTGGGAATATCTCGTTCTAGTTCTCAAGTCAACTATTTCTCTGTATCGGTGATTATTCCAGTAAAAGATAGTTTATTTCCCATGTTAATTTACACATGGGGTGAATCATACAGAATTTATTTATGGTATTGGAGATACAACAATTTAGCACTAAGTAACTTGTTCTCATCCAACATGACGAAATTTGGAGATACAGTGTGGGGCTTTACAGTGCAAATACTAGCACATTATGTCTGATTTGTGCATCATGTCAGATTTATTACTGATTTGATGAATGTCGTACACAAGTGGGCAAAGGAGGAGTGCATGTGGTCCTCATCTCATTTTTGGAATTTGAGGTAGTAGTACTTTATACACTATATGTGTCACTGCTTTGTTAGTTTGTATGCTTCAGTAAATATTCTGCCTATATTACTCCGTACAAGTAAAGTTTATACTTTAAGTTATTAACCCTTTACCCAACGCAGACGATATCAAAATTTATTATTTTAAATATCATTTTTTTAAATTTTTCAAAAAATTTTAACAAAACCATATCATGTGACCCCTCATTGGAACGAGCTCAATGAGCTCGTTCCAATGAGGGGTCACATGATATGGTTTTGTTGAAATATTTTGAAAAATTTAATTTTTTCAACTGCTCAATTTGCATATTATGCGGACGGATGCGGGCGATTCGTTGGGTAAAGGGTTAAATGAAAATAGAATATGTTTTCATTTATGGAATTCACATTAAAAAAGTGTTCACAATCCAGTACCAGTATTTCCATTAGTTCCTTCAATCCTGCACCCTACAGTTGAAACTGAAGTCCTGTCATGAACTGTGTGCTTATCTAGGCTTAATTGTGCGTAGGAATTGTGCGCAATTGTCATATCAAATGGCATCCAAAGAACAGCAGGTTCTGCAATGTTTCTGCCAATGGAGCTCCGGGTTACCCACAGGTTCATTGGCTGAAACATTGCTTGTGCACATGCCATATGTACAGAATTTGATAGCCTTACTATGGTCATAACACGTAGATTAACGCACAGATTGGCGTGCTATTTGTGCGCATTTCATGACAGGACTACTAGTTTTAACTGTATGTAACCAACTAACCCTTTACATTTTTACAATCTTGGTCAGTCTTAGTGCATATTTTTATGTAGGGTGTGGTATGGCAGTCTGTCAACTGATCCTGAGCAATGGCTATGGTCAATCAGTTTATGTTAGCTTACTAACTAACTCTGTGCAATGCACATGGTTAGTCAATCTTCTTTTGGTTATAGTAAGATTAGTTCTTTTATCTGACTAACCCTGTGCATGCACAGTCTTAGTGAGTGTACATTTTCATGTCGTATGTGATTTGTCCGTTTCCAGTGTTTTATAACCAGAAAGTGTGACTAACCTTGTGCACACTGCACAGGGTAAGTCTCACTTTCTGGTTATAAAAAAATTAATTGTTAACCATTTATTCAACGTAGTGGCCAAAACCGCCCAGCACTATTCATAAAATCACCATTCATTTTTGGTCGAGTTGTGTTAACAACTGACACCTGTGGTTTGGGGGCGGGCGTCCTTGCACTGTTATTGCAATAACTTGAACAAACGTTCACCGTTTTGACTAATTAATATATGCCAAACAGGTCTTTTTCAATAATATCTCGGAACAAGTTTGATAACTGACCTGGCCCAATTTTTCATTACAGAGTTATGTCCCTTAAGTAGTCAATGTTTACGAATTTTGAGCTCATTAATGCAATAACTTGAACAAACGTTCTCCGATTTCACTAATATTTGCTATACAGCTCTGCAATAATATTTCCGATGAGTTTGAAAACTGGCCTGGTCAGGTTCTTCGTTACAGAATTATGGGCCTTAATTAGTCAATTTTTATGAATTTAGCTCATTAATGCTATAACTTGAACAAACGTTCTCCAGTTTAACTTATTTTTGCCATACGAGTTCGAAAACTAGCCCGGTCCGCTTTCTGATTACAGAGTTATGTGCCTTAATTTTGTCCATTTTTACGAATTTTGAGCTTGTCAATTTTTACGAGTTTTTGAGCTGAACGCGATGACATTTTCTGATTTTCAGTAGAGTGTATGAAGAAAGCAGCAACAACTCTACGCTCTGTATTTCTGACGCGCACCTCTTGTTCATTATTGTTTCATTTTGTCACAAAAAACATAGCCTATGACCCCTCATTGGTGCAGACTCGTTGAGCTCATCCTAATAAGGAGGGGCACAGTGGCTCAGTAGGTAGAGGTGCAGGCTGCAAGCCGAGAGGTCTTCGGTTCGAATCCCACCTGCGGCAACCGTGTTTTGTCCATGGGCAAGACACTTCACCCCCAATGCCCACGTGGGGGCACAGTGGCACTGTGTACTAAGGCATACTGCGTGTCGATGGTACACATGTCTTCAACCAATGCTAACCCTGCTTGTGTGGAGTTGGTATGTTGGGGAGCTGACAGTTGCTCGATGGTTCTCTCCGGGTACTCCGGCTTCCTCCACCCGTAAAAACTGTCATGGTCATGATTAGCCATTGTGCAGAAATATGTGACCTTAAAACACCAATAAATAAATAATGTCCCAATAAGGGGTCATAAGTTATGTTTTTGAAGAAAGAAATTGAGTTATTCATGAATTTTTGTTTCCAGGTGTCATCTTATTTTCGTATTAGGTGAAGGGTTAACTGAGTAAATAATGCTGTGCGCTGTACAGCCTTGGTGTAAATCTTGTCTTTTTAGCTGCGACTAGCAGCTCTATAAGTGGCAATGTCGGTCTGTTGGTCGGTCTCTCTGTCTGTGACCAACGAGTTTGTCTGTGACCAACGAGTTTCAAAACTCAATAACTTTTGAAATACTCGATGGAATGACTTTATATTTGGTATGTAAGTGTATCTTATTGATGTCTAGCCACTGTTCAATGCTTGTGTTGTTCCAAATATTTTTCTTGGAGTTATGGCCCTTGATGGACTTAGAATTTTGTGAGATTGCACCACCTGTCGCAGCTACGGCGTCAATGTCGCGATTTTTTAACTCCACCTGACCGAATGTCAGCGGAGCTTTTCTAATGCTAAGTTGTCCATCTGTCCGTCCATCCGTCTGTCGTTAACTTGTTTGTCCAGGCCATACTTTTCTCAACCACTGAATATTTTTAACAAACCTTTTGTTAGTGTATGTGTTGTCACTAGACAGTGTGCCTTCAGTCATAATGAGGTCTCTACCCTCAAGGAGAAGGTCATGGTCAAGGTCACAAAAAATATTATTTGGATATTGCTATATTGCCTTTGTCCGGTCTCGAGAATCTGATCCATATGATTGATCTTGTTTATACTTGACACAGTTGCTGACCACAACCAAGTTTGTGTCAGGATTTTGATCCAAGGTCATATTCTCATGGGCAAGGTCACATTCATGAAAATTTCAATATCTTACCATTTTTATTGCCCAAGCCATAATTTCTTAACTATTGAATATTTTTTTAAAAATATGTTTGTAACCATGTGTATTGTCAATAGGAACCTTGGGAAGTGAAGCAGTGCCTGTTCACTGCGGTAAACAGGCTTTCTTTTTACTG
The DNA here is from genome assembly GCA_031216915.1 of Pictodentalium vernedei. Taxonomy (NCBI): domain Eukaryota; kingdom Metazoa; phylum Mollusca; class Scaphopoda; order Dentaliida; family Dentaliidae; genus Pictodentalium; species Pictodentalium vernedei. The sequence goes on along the minus strand of CM062293.1, from coordinate 410,713,927 downwards.
GTAAAATAGGATCCAGTCACCAATTCTTGGGAGGTGCAAACCCTCTCTAAAATGGGCAACATGGCTTATTAATGCTCACCCCTGGTCTTGAGTTGATACTCATGTTGTGGTCATGATTAGCCATTGTGCAAAGAATATGTGACCAAAACACCAATAAATAAATAAATCAGTCATAAGGAGGTCTCTACCCTCACAGTGAAGGTCAAGGTCACAAAAAATAATAGTTAGATATAGCTGTATTGTTCTTGTCCGGTCTCTATAATCTGATTCAAATGATTGATATTGTTTATACTTAACGCAGTTGCTGACCATAACCAAAGGTTGTGTCAGGATTTTGACCCAAGGTCATTTTTTCATGATCAAGGTCATTCAAGAAAACTTCCCAATATTTTACTATCAATTTTGTCCAGTCAATATAATTTGATCTAATTTGCAGATCTTGTTCATACTTCAAACAGATATTGGCCATGACTGAAAAGTTTGTCATGACCTTGACCCAAGGCCATATTATCAACAACAAGGTCGCAAAAAAGAATAGTTGGATATTGCTGTATTGCCCTTACCTGGTGTCTTATAATCTGATCCATATGACTGATCTTGTTCATACTTGACACAGTTGCTGACCATAACCAAAGAGTGTGTCATGATCTTGACCCAAGGTCATATTCTCATGGTTAAGGTCACAGTCAAGAAAACTTCAGTATTTTTACTATCATTTCAGTTCGGTCCGGTAAACAGGCTCTGTTTTACTGGTAAAATAGGACCCAGTCACCAATGCTTGGGAGGTGCAAACTCTCTCTAAAATGGGCACCATGGCTTATTAATGCCCACCCCTGGTCTTGAATTGATACTCATGTTGTGGTCATGATTAGCCGTTGTGAAAAAATATGTGACCTTAAACGCCAATATATAAATAATTATGTCTGGCCCTTGTAATTTGATCTGATTGGCACGTCTTGTTCAACCTGGGTACAATTATTGCTCATGACTCAAATGTATGCCATGACTTCGATCCAAAGTCATATCATCAAGGTCAAGGTCACATACAGCAAAACTTCGATATTTAGTACAGCCCTTGTCCAGTCCATATAGCTTGATATAATTGACAGATCTTACTTATACTTAGTACAATAACTGCTTATGACTCAAAGGATTGCGACCTTGATTCAAGGTCAAAGTCACAGACAGCAAACTTTAGGTCACAAGCAGTAACACTTGGATTCTTGTCATGTATTTGGCTTCCCCTAAAAGCAGTGACCCTGAGTGGAGCTGTGGCTCAATGGTTACAACATTGAACTGGAAACCATAAGGTCCAAGGTTCACTCCCTACCAGGGGTAGCTGCATTTTGTCTTTGGGCAAGGCACTTAATCCCAGTTGCCCATGTGGGGGCACGGTGGCACTGTGTACTCAGGTGCACTGCACGTCGATGGTACACTTGTCTTCTACCTATGCCAACTCTGCTTATCTGTAGCCAGTACATTGAGGAGTCTGACAGTTGCTTGCCACTGCTCAGTGGTTCTCTAACGATACTCCAGCTTCCTCCCCCATAAAACTGTTCGAGACGAGGTGACCCCGGCTTGAAAGTGTTGTTAAACCCCAATAAATAAATAAATCTTGTCTTTTGCAATTCATGACCCTACGTAATGGTCAAAACCAGCCAGTAATTTTCCCAAGAAGCATTTAAAATCAGCTTATGTCCCCTCACTGGAATGGATTATGGAAAAGGTTTTTTTTGTGAATTCCAAAAATGAAAATATATTCTTTTTTCTATTAACCCTTTACCCAACACAAACGATATCAACATTTATTATTTTTAATATCATTTTTTTAAAAAAATTTCTGCAAAACCATATCGTAACCCCTCATTGGTACGAGATTGACGAGCTCGTTCCAAAGAGGGGTCACATGATATGGTTTTGTTGAAATGTTTTGAAAAATAGGATTCTTTCAGCTGCTGCATTGCATATTACACAGGCGGATGTGGCGGATTCATTGGGTAAAGGGTTAATGACTTGTAACTTGTGGAATCAAATTATTTGGATATAACTGTAATGGGTACTTTTATATCAAATGTAAATAAGTTCACCCAACATGTTTGTGAATCGTAGAAGACTGAAGCATGTGTGCTACATCAGTGACAATTGTCAAGACTTGTGTGATATGGTATAAGGACGGGCATCTCGCACCATGGATGTGACGGATACGTCTCACATAGTTATGTGCACTGTGCTGGAATTTTCAGCATAGGGTGGAGGATTTATACTCATAGAAAGAAAACAGTGTCCCTGATGAAGATGTTTGTCAAAAGGTTCATGGGCTGAAAAGAACTATGTAATTATATTCCCATGCAGAGAATGGGTGTAGTGCTTTGTCCATCTTTACATCCGTCTGCAAGTCCAGAAGATTGTTCTGGACAAATAGACGGATGGAAAGGATAGCTGAATGGATGGACAGAGCTATTCACTACATCCCTTCCCAGCTTGGGAATAATAATCACATAATTATACCCCCACTTTTATTCAAAAAGTGGGGTATACTGGACTGCGCTTGTCTATCCATCTGTCCATCTGCACTCCGATGTCCGTTCGCGTTATAACTTGAACATTATATACATGCAAATCACCTCCCCTTACATGTAACATTGTCTTTATTCTCTATCTCTTATATGGATGGTCCAATCATCACTAGACTTCAGTAACTAGTGTTTCTGGCCTTCACAATTACCTCTAGGGGTGGGGGTAAATTATTTTTTTTGCTGTAAAACAAAGACAATAATTTTGCTGTTTTCCTCGTAAAATAGCCTTTTTTTTGTCTGGTTGCCCCGTATCTCTGGTTGGAGTTATCAGATCTGAATGAAATTTGGAATGATGAATGAGATTGTTTATGAGAAATGCTTTCACAGTATCATGGTTTATTTTTTCTCTTTCCATTGTTTGGCGGTATGCACCGTGGGTGGTGTTCTTTATGCAGTAACTTCAACAATAGTTATCAGATTTCAGTTAATTTTAGTGTGCCATTTTATATCATCGATGGGGGAGCAGTGGCTCAGTAGGTAGAGGTGCAGGCTGCAAACTGATGTCCTCAGTTCAAATACCACCTGCAGGAACCACGGTGTGTCCTTGGACAAGACACTCCACCCCCATTGCCCACATGGGGGCACAGTGGCATTGTGTACTAAGGCGTACTGCACGTCGATGGTGCACCTGTCTTCAACCAATGCTAACCCAACTGCCCCATGCTGTGCATGACATTGTGCAAGAGATCTTTTTACTCTCAGCATAATCATCAGGGAAATGTTAACAGGTAAAGATGCCATAATGTTCAGTTACTTCAAGAAGATTAGTACTTGGAAAGTATCTTTATCAAAATCCTCCATGCATGTGTGGACGTTTGTGCCCAGCACAAAACTTTTCTTTTCATCATTGAAGCATTTTTATGTTTTTATACGCCCCTCATTTGACGGATGTATTATGTTATGGCATTGTCCAACTGTCTGTCTGTCTGTCGTAAACAATTTTTGTGTCGCCTACTCCTCCAAAGGTTTACATGCTACATTGTTCAAACTTTGCACAAATGTTGATCACCAATTGCCGTTGCGCAGGTGACAAGAGCAAGTAACTCTCTTATATTTCCAGAGTTATGCCCCCTTTTAGTACTTAAAACATTACAGTATTGTCACATACTCCTTCAACATTTTACATGCTATATTGTTCAAACTTTGCACACATGGTGATCACCATTTGCCATTGTGCATGTGACAGGAGCAGATAACTCCATTTTGTATTTCCAGAGTTATGCACCTTTTAGTACTAAAAACATTACAGTATTGTGTCGCCTTCTCCTTCAACATTTTACATGCTATATTGTTCAAACTTTGCACACCTGTTGATCACCAATTGCCATTGTGCATGTGACAAGAGCAGGTAACTCTCTTATGTATTTCCAGAGTTATGCCGCCTTTTAGTACTTCAAACATTGCAGTATTGTGTCGCCTACTCCAACATTTTACATGCAATATTGTTCAAACTTTGCACACATGGTGATCAACAGTTGCCGTTGTACATGTGACAAGAGCAGGTAACTCCATCTTGTATTTCCAAAGTTATGCCCCCTTTCGTTACTTGAAACATTACACTATTGTGTTGCCTACTCCAACATTTTACTTGCTATATTGTTCAAACATTGCACACATGGTGATCACCAATCGTCGTTGTGCATGTGACAAGAGCAGGTAACTCCATTTTGTATTTCCAGAGTTATTCCCCCTTTTAGTACCTAAAACATTACAGTATTGTGTCACATACTCCTTCAACATTTTACTTGCTTTATTGTTCAAACTTCGCACCCATGTTGATCATCAATTATCGTTGTGCATGTGGCAGGAGCAGTTAACACCATTTATAACTATCATGATCCTCAAAATGTCCTTTTCCTTGGCACCACCTATTGTCAATCATTATCAATGAAGTTAACCTGTCAATGAATGGACGCTACCATTGTAATTGGCGAGGAGAATCTTCTGCAGCAGCCTTGCTTTTATTTTGTGAAGACCTCAGATCGATTAATATGAAAATGTGAAAACATATGAATTACCCTTTAGCCCAGACAGGGCAGGGGAATGGGCAATGATTGGGGAGGGGGGGGGGGGGGGACAGACATAGTCTAGTCAACAAAATTTCAAACTTTACCCTAGAGAAACTTGTGCATGTTCCAATTTTGACAGGCGTATGTTGCCCCGCTAGACGGTGCTCTTGTTTTAATTCCATTCGAAATTTTCTGGGTACAGTTGGACAACAGTTAACAGTTCTGTAGTCAGCACACGGAATAAATGTAGTGTTACAGAATAAGTCTGTTGTGTACAAACATGCAGTCATAATTTTTTTGGCATCCTAAGCGACTTTAACCTATTTTTGAACTGTGTTAAATAGTTGAGGTCAAGGTGTTTTTACGTTTGTATTTGGAAAAGGGATGAGAATTAAAGCTATTCTATGAACAAATAAATATTTATTATTTAACCCTTTTACCCAACGCAGCCGATATCAAAATTTATTATTTTAAATATCATTTTTTCAAATTTTTCAAAAAATTTCAACAAAACCATATCATGTGACCCCTGTTGGAACGAGCTCAACGAGCTCATTCCAACGAGGGGTCACATGATATGGTTTTGTTGAAATTTTTAGAAAAATAATATTTTTTCAACTGCTGAATTTCCATATTACGTGGGCGGATGCGGGCGATTCGTTGGGTAAAGGGTTAATTCCTTTTCATATATTTTATTTACCAAAAAACTGCAGTTAAATGAAGGTGGAGTTTTCAATTTTTTGAAAGTAAGTCACCCATTTTCACTTCGACACTTGCGTTGATCACAAATCTCTGATTATGAAGATAAAAACAGAAATAAACATGAACACAGTTGAAATATATATCATAAAATACCTTTTTTCTTAAATAAATTTAACTTAAATCCGTATTTTACTGCTTTGTGAGTTTTTACCAGGGTTTGAAGCAGGGGTCAGCCTGGCAGCTGATTTTAGGGAGAAGTGACTTCTCCCTACAGAGACTTTAAGGAAAAGTCAGGGGCCAGGAGGGAGAAGTCAGTGGACATGAGGGAGAAGTCAGAAAAAAACATAAAACATATATGACATTGTGTCAAAATAAATGTACATAGAGGACACAACAATAGCTAACATGACAAATTGTGGAGAAAAAAATCCAAACCCCCTCCCCCCACAGAAAAACTGTGTCTTTCATGGTTTCTGAATGCCCTAACTCTTTCCCTACCAGTGATGACTATGGTTACCATGCAGTTGATTTTTTATTTGCCTCAGTGCAGTGGATTTTGAATTTAGGATTACCCATTGTGAGAGTGCACTTTTAGAGAAGGTATATTCTTTTTAAAAAAAATATTTAAAGTATTTAAAATAAATTTCAAGTTCACATAAGAAGCTGGGTCATTCATGGTTTCTGAAAGCCCTAATTAAATTGAAAAGCGTAGTTAAAAAAGTTTTTGATAACCTTCGTTATTTAAGCATTATTAACAATTTGAGTTATTTTATTTCTAAGGTAAATGACAAAATATTACAGTTGTCTCCCTTCCCTTCTGTCACTGTGCAGAAAAATGACAATTTCTGCTGACCATCTTACACTGACACGTGCAATTGGTGCAATGAAGGCCTGCCATTTTTATCCACCCTTAGATGTGTGATTTGTATCATAGCCTTATTACATTTAACCGCCTTGGAACACAAGTTTTCAAAGAAAAACTTTCAATGCAAATTGCAGTGCGAATTTCAGTGGAACCAATTTTTCAATGGAACAGAATGTTCTGTAACCGTAAGTAATTTTGACTTTTTATGTATGAACTGTCTCACATTTTTTATTCTTTTGAAACGGTGTTTAATTTTAATAAATTCTAACTGACACAATGCGTGTCTTGAGTGATTAGTTGTTTCTGCTGGCACTTTGTTTTAAACAGCCACTTTGAGCTGGTTGCTACCAGTTGGGGCAAATTGTGCGAATGACTACGGCATTACTACTCTTTTCGCAAATATAAAAATAGGCTAGTTTAGGTTATTTTTAGAACCGATGGATGACAGATTTTAACAGCAGTCGTGTTTACTTAATGAATGTGGAAACGTTTAAAAAAATAAAATAAAACACAAGAAATGCATAAAACTGCCATGTCTCCCAAGGAAGTTCTGCAGGGCGAATTTCGTCCCCAATATAAGCCAAGGCGACTTTAGGAATGACAAGGTGACTTCTTCGCTCTAGTCGCCCACTCAGCTGACCCCTGGTTTGAAGTGCATGTGATAAGTTACAACTGGAAAGAAATATTCGACTGTTGTTTAACGGGATTTTTGGCCAAAACTGATTCCATCCGGGAGGCCGGGAACTACACTGAAATTTCGGGATTTTCCCGGGCATTCCGGTAGAGTTAACATGTCTGCTTTTGATGCATGAAATCAATAAAATTTGGTAAGAAATTGATGGTCTTTTGTTCATTACATACTGCAGTGGTGGGTCAACTGATCAGATCATGATGAGATGCCAAGAAAATAAAAATGTTTGTAGTGCTGGTAACCCACTGGTAACCCACTTGCCCAACACACCACCAACTGCCCCCAGGGGCACGGTGGCTCACTCAGTTGGTAGAGGTGCAGACCACAAGCCGAGAGGTCCTTGGTTCAAATCCCACCTTCTGCAACCGTGTTGTGTCTTTGGGCAAGACACTTCACCCCCATTGCCCACACGTGGGCATGGTGGCATTGTGTACTTGGGCATACTGCAGGTCGATGGTGCACCTGTTTTAAACCATTGCTAACCCTGCTAATGTGGAGTTAGTATGTTGGGGAGCTCACAGTTGCTTGGTGGTTCTGACCGGACACTCCGGCTTTCTCCACCCATAAAACTGTTGTGGTCATGATTAGCCGTAGTGCAGAAATATCTGACCTTAACCCTTTACCCAACGAATCGGCCACAATATGCAAATTCAGTCGTTGAAAAAATATTATTTTTCAAAAAATTTCAACAAAACCATATCATGTGACCCCTGGTTGGAATGAGCTCGATGAGCTCGTTCCAACGAGGGGTCACATGATATGGTTTTGTTGAAATTTTTTGAAAAAATTATATTTAAAATAATAAATTTTGATATTGTCTGCGTTGGGTAAAGGGTTAAACACCAATAAATAATAAATAATATATCATAGATGTCTTGAAAAAGTTCTTGAACCACCATTATTTATGGAAATTCAGGGAGTTATTACCCTTTCTTTGTTGAATTTTTCCCCAAATTTCACTGTTTATAAATATTACCTGAAGCTTTGTCAACATTGTTTTTAAACAAGTTCTGATTTCACAAAAATTGAGTGAGTTGTCCCCCTTTTATTGACTTTTTCCTGAAATTGCATTGTTTAGGCAATAACTTGAATAGGAAAGATCTGATACGATCAATTTTTATCTGATGCTTTGCCTCCAACTGCTGTTAACTCGTTTGTGCCAGGTCAGTAAGTTAGAGAATTTTGCAGTCGCTCACTGCTTCTTGGTGGTTGTCTCAGTACTTGGCTTCCTTAACCCATAAAAACCCAATAAAAATGTCTAGCATGATGTGATCTTGGCTGTTGAAAGTGTCTTTAAACCCCAATAAACAAACTAGATGGTGTCACTTGTGTGCAAAGCACACTATGGTGTATCCCCGCATTTGCATCCTTGACTTTGTATCAATGCTTGATACAAAGATGAAACGTACTCTAAAATCATATTGAGTGGCACAGGTGACACAGCTTCGTGCATATCTACAGACTCCACTGCAACATTTGAGCATGGTTTTAGCATTTCGAATTACATACATATACCCTGGGAGCCTTTCACCAGCAACAGTTTAAGAAAACACGAATGTGGCAACGGTGGCACAGCCAAGTGGCACCCAAAAAATCCGAAACCTTCGTGCACATCTACAGAACCTACTGCAACATCTGAGCATAGTTTTAGCATTTCAAATTACATACTCTAGGAGCTTTGCACCAGAAACGGTCTAAGAAAACACGAAAGCAAAACGGTAGCACCGCCACCTGGCATCTGAAAAATCTGAAACCTTTGTACGCATCTACAGACCCTATTGCAACATTTGACCATGCCTTTAGCATTTCACATTGCATACCCTAGGAGCATTTCGCCGAAAACGGTCTAAGAAAACACAAATGTGGCAACGGTGGCACAGCCACGTGGCACCCAAAAAATCAAAAACCTTTGTGCGCATCTACAGACCCTACTGCAACATCTGAGCATGGTTTTAGCGTTTCGAATTACATACTCTAGGAGCTTTTCTCCGGAAACGATCCGAGAAAACATGAAAGTGGCAATGGAGGCACCGCCACGTGGCACCTGAAAAATCCTAAACCTTCGTGAGCATGTACAGACCCTACTGCAAAATTTGAGCATGGTTTTAGCATTTCAAATTACATACCCAGGAGCCTTTCGCCGGAAATGGTCAAAGAAAACACGAAAGTGGCTACGGTGACACAGCCACATGGCACCTGCAAAATCCAAAACCTTTGTGCGCATCTACAGACCCTACTGCAACATTTGAGCATGGTTTTAGCATTTCGAATTACACACTCTAGGAGCCTTTCGCCGGAAACGGTCTAAGAAAACACAAAAGTGGCAACGGTGTCACCGCCACGTGGCACCTGAAAATTCCTAAACCTTTGTGCATATCTACAGACCCTACTGCAACATTTGAGCATGGTTTTAGCATTTTGAATTACATACCCTATGAGCCATTCGCCGGAAACAGTCTAATAGAACACAAAAGTGGCAACGGTGGCACAGCCACGTGGTACCCGAAAAATCCAAAACCTTCCTGCGCATCTGTAGCCCCTACTGCAACATCTGAGCATGGATTTAGCGTTTCGAATTACATATCCTACGAGCCTTTTGCCGGAAACGGTCTAAGAAAACACGAAAGTGGCTACGGTGGCACAGCCACGTGGCACCCGAAAAATCTGAAACCTTCGTGTGCATCTATAGACCCTACTGCAACATATGAGCATGGTTTTAGCATTTCGAATTACATACCCTACGAGCCTTTCGCCGGAAACGGTTCAAGAAAACACAAAAGTGGCTACGGTGGCACAGCCAAGTGGCACCCGAAAAATCCGAAACCTTCCTGCGCATCTATAGCCCCTACTGCAACTTCTGAGCATGGATTTAGCGTTTCGAATTACATATCCTACGAGCCTTTTGCCGGAAACGGTCTAAGAAAACACAAAAGTGGCTACGGTGGCACAGCCACGTGGCACCCGAAAAATCCGAAACCTTCGTGCGCATCTATAGACCCTACTGCAACATCTGAGCATGGATTTAGCATTTCGAATTACATATCCTACGAGCCTTTTGCCGGAAACGGTCTAGGAAAACACAAAAGTGGCTACGGTGGCACAGCCACGTGGCACCCGAAAAATCCGAAACCTTCCTACATATCTACAGATCATTTAGCAACACCCTAGTGTAATTTTAGAACTCCGAATTACATAGGTTGGGACTATTCAGCAAAAAAGTGAAAAAATAACGCATTTTTTAAGTGGCTCCACAGAAGCCACCTGGTGGCACAAAAATTTAAAAGTTGTATTTTTGGGTTGCACAGACCCTATCGAACAACTGTAGAAAGTTACAGCGTTTCGAATTACAAAACCGGACGTACGGATGGAGATCATGACAATATCCCCGCATTTTTTAAAATGCGGGGATAAAAATGTATATTTAGTACCATTTAGTATATTTTGCCCCAAATTTCATTGTTTATAAAGATCACTTAAAGGCTCCTTTAAAAATTTGAAATTTGATTCGAAAGTCAAGATTTAGTTCGATATGATTTAAAATCTGAAATTAAAATATTTTTGAATATACTTCAGCCATAACCGTGAATGTTTACAGATTGCAATTGATCACATTATTTTATATTGAGTAGAAACTCAACTGACTTGGTAGTGGTAACAGTGTTTGCAGCGATGTAGCTACAACTCTACACAGCTTTAGCCACATTGCTACAACTGTTCATTTCAACTTATTGTGCATTATGACCACTGACCATTTATAAAAAGTTTTGAACTTATTCATCTGTTCAACTTTAATAAAGGATTTGTTCCACAACATGATCACATTATTTTATATTGAGTATTGTTCTGTTTGATCACAGTTACTGGATACATCGTCAAAATCAAAGGTTTTCTAAAAGAATACCCTGGGTTATTAAATAAACAGAAGTAAAACAATCTTTAATTTACAAGCAGATCGACTCCATTCAGTGTTGAATTATCATTTCGTTTTAGGCATTCCACATTTTTATTTAAAACAAATGGTGTCACAACCAAATGGAGTCGATTTAATTTGAAATTGAAACAGGTTTTTTTTTCAAGAAAACGTGATAAAAGTGAAGTATCAGTCCTATCAGCCAGTTTCGTTTTAAAGTGTTTTTGCTGCAGTTTCGAAGCTACAAAGTCAGTTTGAATAGTTTCAATCAATAAACAAGTATATTGGTCTACATCTCAATTTATAGTGAAGTGGTGAGGCGAAAAATCCACTCTACATAACTGTGTGTATTTTAATAATCGGCGTTATTATTTCAGAAAAAAAACTTTTCTTTTGATGACGTATCCATCAACTGTGAATCGATTTGAAGTTCAATTTGAAATTTGATTTGATCAAAATCGGCAATTCGCAGGTCACTAATTACTTAACTCCTAACCTACTGAGTATTTTCAGAGTATTTTTCATCAGATCTAGTCATGGCTGCCTTGAAGCAGCCATGACTACATTTGATGAAAAATCTGTCTAAATTTAACAAGAGAAATCATTGATCAATAGATCCATTCAATTTACATTAGAGAAATTTGATTAACCCTTTACCCAACGCAGACGATTTCAAAATTTTTTTAAATATCATTTTTTTCAAATTTTTCAAAAAATTTCAACAAAACCATATCATGTGACCCTTCGTTGGAACGAGCTCATTCCAATGAGGAATCACATGATATGGTTTTGTTGAAATTTTTTCAACTGCTGAATTTCTATTTTACGCGGGCGGATGCGGGTGATTCGTTGGGTAAAGTGTTAAATGTGCCAAAATTATTCTTATTTCAGTGGCAAAATCTTTTGTTTCCTGGGCAGGAATATCTACTGGCCGCAAGTTCTGTAACCGCAGTGATCTCTCAAAAATTGATAAAGTTATCCCCTTTTATTGAATTTTTTCTCAAAATTGCATTATTTTTGCAAAAACTTTAAAAGTGAAGATCTGATTCCATCAATTTCTTATCAACCTACTCACAATTGTTTACTACAGGCTTGCACTACATTGGAAGTCCCTAACTCGAATAAAATACTCTCTATTTTTGTCTTTCCCAAGCAATTTGGGAAAGAAAAGTGGTGCAAAAGCACCAAGAAAAAATAAGCCAAAACTGGGTCGAGTGCAACCGGCGCAGACCCAGTACGGGACGCTCTCTCCCAAGTACAACTCCATGACTTCCGTTGCCAGTGCGCATATACCGTCACTAAAGACTCATTCTTTTTATCATCCGCTTCGTGTCGAGATGTTTCTGCACGTTTATCAGTGTTTATCCAGCTCGTTGTTTGATGATTCCCAATTCATAGTGCATCAGTGTATCCTTTGTATGCTCAGGAACAGTTTTCTTTATATTCTCTTCAATATTATATATCCATAATGTATTTTAATTGTTCTTTCTCGAGTCGCGCGTGAATTTCGTGTGCCATGCGGTTCGGACTTATTATTTTTCACAATTATTGTTAATGCTTATTTTGCTAAATTTTCTAATTGTGTTAGAGTTAGGTGTCAGCGGGGGTACCACTCCCACAGTTTTTCTTCTCTCTTTTGAGAGTAGTCATGCTGTTGTGTGGTTCCTGGTCGACCATCTGGGGTCTTTGTTTCTGTCACCTTTCTCTCTTCTTTGGGGGTGTTCTTCTGTTTTCTGATTTCACTTTCTTTGCTCCTCTCACCTCTATCATGCCCAGGACAATTCCTTGTGGCCAATGTCTGCTGCCAAAACATGTGGACGATTTACATTCTTCTTGTTCCTCCTGTAATGGGTGTTCGGCCGAACCGCCATGTGGTGTCTGTGGATCATGGTCATCCACTTTCTGGGTGTCAGTTAACCGTGTCGTTCGTTCTCGTGGCCGTGCCTCCCGTGGGAAAGGAGAACGTGGTCATTTGGGGGCTCCCAAGCCGACCTTGTCTGGTGAGAGTTATTCCTCCTCCGTGGGGGATGTGCAGTCTTTTCCTGTAGTGGATACTGCGGGAGCCGTTGAGTGTTCTGTGAAGAGGTGCCTGGTTCCGGGACCACGGTCCCCCTCCAGTCGACATCTGAGGCTGTCACTAGGGTTGTGACTCCTCCTTCTGAGCCGAGCAGGTGTGCTCTCTCCACTATTCCACCAGCCTCAACGACTCCTGACGTATCTACTACTACTGCTGGTCCGTCTGCTTCGTCGTCAGTTTCAGCCAGCCTCGGCTTTTCGCTGCAGGGGACTGGAGGAATGTCTGGTACTGTAGACGTGGGATATCGGCCTCTGACTTCAACTCGGCAAAGTTGGAAGGGGCTGCCGGCCGAACGCATCTCTGTGGTCTCTACGCCGTCGAGCACCACAGTTGTGGATTTGGATTCGGATGTTCTTAGTGGAGACACTATGAACTCCGTGGCATTTCCGTTCACTCATTCTGGCCACACAACCAGTTTTGGGGGACCAACGCCTTTTGTGCAGCCTGGACCTTCTGCCCCGCAGAGGTCCGCGGTGACTCTCATGAGTTCTCGCTATATTGATCCTCGGGATGCCTCGTACCCCTATACACGTCTGCCTTCAGATGTTTCGGCTGCCGCCTGTCGTCCCGCGTCAGGCGTTTTGGAGGATCGTGACCCTTCGCTGGTTAAGAGGGTCAGAGGTGAATCCACTTTGCCAGTTCACTTCCCTGTCGAACCGGCCAGTACGGGCAGTGAGCTTAGGGAGGCCCTCTCCTTACCTCACTCAGGTTCTATCAAAGAGCCTTCCTGTTGCTTCCAGCGAGGCAACGAGTGGTTTCCAGGCACCTCCTATGGCGCGCCTCCCGGGATTGGTAACAGGCCGGTTTCTGATTCCCCTGGTGTCCCGACACCATGGGAGGCATCGGCTGGTTTGCCCACGATGGGCTATGTGTCTTCCGACTCTGGGGAGGAGTCCGACATGCTTGATGTCGAGGGCCAGCAGTCTTCGGTCTTGGGGGCAGCTCTTGACTTTGTGTTTGGGTTTCTGCCTGATCTCAAACCTACTAACCAGCCGAGAGTGTCAGCCAGGCCGCGATCATCGGTCGCGCGCCTACAGCCTATGGAGCAACCTGCTTCTGGGCACCTTCGACCATGCCAGTCGGTACAGGTGGTTGAAGCTTTTTCAGCATTGGACTCCAAGCTGAATTCCAAGGCTCTGAAGACTTCGTTCTTCACCAGGGTTGACACCTTTTTGCCTGCTGTGCATTATCGTTCCTACGATTCCGCCAATCCGTCGGTCTGCCAGACTTTGACGGTTCTGGATCAGGACTCCACTTCCCTCGGGCTTTCCAAGCCCAAGTCTGCTGTCATTCCAATGACGACTCTGGAGTCCACATTGGGCTTATCTAGAGAGATGCTTGGCATGCTTTCTCTCTTAGATCACGTCGTCTCAGCTTTGGCTGCTTATCTGCCTCCAGGTAAGTTTGACGAGGTACAGGCTCCTTTGTGTGTGCTGTCCGAGGCGCTTATGCATTTTACTCACACGCATGCCTGTAACACGGCTAATCTGGAATTAGTTCGAAGGGACGCTGTGCTGGACACAGGACGATCCCTTCCCGAGGAGCAGCGTGCTGCTCTTCAATCTGCTTCTTTGGCAGGTCCGCAACTTTTCCATGGTTCCGTGTCGACGTTCCGGGATGACGTCCTACGTCATTACAAAGATCAGCTGCTGTTTCGTCAGCTTGACCAGCCTTCTAGGGGAGGCAAGGGCCGTTCCAAGCCTAACAAGTACCCTTCTGCCTCCTCTGTGAAGCAAAAGGCTGGTCCTTCTGCCGCCGCCTCTACTTCTTACTCAAGGGGTAAGGGTAAAGGTCGGCAGAATCGAGGGAAGTCTCAGGATTCTTCATTTAGTAGAGGAGGTGGTTTCTCCTCTCGTGGGCCTCGCCGGGGTTCGAAATGAAGGTCCTCACCTCGACTCATCCCAGGTTGGAGGAAGGATAGCAGAGTTCGCAGACCATTGGGTCACCATCGCATCCGATCCGTGGGTGTTAGATGTTCGGTCCGGGCTGCGAATATCCTTCCGACGGCACCCCACTCTGTCAAGGGTGCCTCTTCCAACCACAGTTCCTTCAGACGTTTTACGTCGGGAACTTTCGTCCACGGAGATTGGCAATCTCCTTGCAAAGGGGGCGATCGAGGTCGTCAAGAACATTCAGTCAGTGGGTTTCTATTCCCGCCTGTTCTTGGTGCCGAAGAAGGACGGCCGACTCCGACCGGTTATCGATCTGAGTATCCTGAACCAGTCTATCATTGCTCCCAAGTTCAGCATGGAGACTTTCAGGTCGGTCCGCCAATCAATTCACCAGGGAGATTTCGCTGCCAGCATCGACCTGCGAGACGCTTACTTCCACATTCCGATGCATCGGGCGTGATGGATGTATCTCAGGTTCGCTTTTCTGGGGCGAGTTTACCAGTTCAAGGCCTTGCCTTTGGGCCTCAACCAGACTGATATCGCATGTGATAGCGTTCCATAGCACACAGTCCAGGGTGACTACTTTGGCATATCTGGACGATATCCTCCAGAGGCATTCCAATGCTGCCTTACTGGAGTCGGATGTTGCCACTCTGTTGAGCTTGCTCACGTTGCTAGGATTCAGAGTCAACGAGCAGAAGTCGGACCTGGTCCCTTCTCAGTCGTTTTGTCATCTGGTCATCTGGGGATGGCTTTCCAAACCCAATTCAATTTGGTAGCGGTTCCCCAGGCCAAGGCTGTGATTCTCTCAGCTTTTGCTCTGTCCCAGTCCACGGCCGCGACCGTTCGGAGTTTTCTCCGGTTGATCGGTCTCTGTGGCTCGGTGACGGATCTCATTCATCTAGGTCGGCTGCGTGTCAGACCTCTCCAACACTTTCTGCTCAGTCGTTGGAGGCCGAATGTAGATTCTCTGGATCAGGTGCTTCCGTTTCCGGAATCTCTTGATCCTCACCTTCTTCCCTGGACAGATGTTCAGTGGATTATGCAGGGTGTTCCATTGGACTTACCCTCGTCCAATCGCGTTCTGACGGCAGATGCCAGCGATCTCGGATGGGGTGCGACGTTGGATCCTCTCGGTCTTTCCCTACACGGGATGTGGGACCAGGATCAAGCAGCTCTACACATCAACCAGAAGGAGCTTCTTGCTCTTCTTCTGAGTTTCAGGCAGTGGATCCCTCACCTGTCGGATCGCCAGGTCCTTCTGCTGTCTGACAATTCGACAGTGGTTGCTTACATTTGGAACTAGGGCGGCACGCACTCGGTTCGGTTGTACGAATTAGCTCGGGATCTTCTACTGCTCGCTCAGGATGTTCACGCCGGAGTGGTTGTTCGTCACATTCCCGGTCGTTTGAACGTCCTTGCCGACTCCCTGTCCCGACAGGGCAGGGTTATTTCCACCGAGTGGATGCTCCACAGGGCAGTGTTCCAGTCGCTTTGCGATCTCTGGGGACGTCCCCACATCGACCTCTTTGCGACTCGTTGGAACCATCAGGTGGACACTTTTGTGTCCCCGTGTCCAGATCCTCTGGCTTTTGCCGTGGACGCTCTGTCACTCGATTGGAACGGTCTAGTCGGCTACGCCTTCCCGCCGGTTCTGATTCTACCTCAGGTTCTAGCCAAAATTCGAACCTGCAGTTGTCGAATCATTCTGATCGCTCCCCTGTCGCCTCAGTGGGTGTGGATCAATCAGCTCCGCTCGCTGATGGCGGCGGTTCCGGCACGTCTCCAGCTACGTCACGACCTTCTTTATCAAGGTTGCCCGAGGAGGTTTCACGTCGACCCGACTTCATTGTGCCTTCACGCATATCTTTTGTCAGGTCCTGTCTCCTCCGTAGAGGTTTTTCAAGATGAGCAGTGGAGTGCATTTCTTCTTCAAGGAGGCACTCCACTGGTTTAGCTTATGCAGCTAAATGGAAGGTCTTCTGTCGATGGTGTGCTGATCACTCTGTTGATTATGCAAATCCTTCGATTTCACAGATTGCGGAGTTTCTGGTATATCTGTTTGATTCTCGGAGTCTCCAGCCTGTTAACATCAAGGGTTACAGGTCCATGCTTTCAGAGACTTTTTCTTATGTGGAGAAGCGTCGTATCGGCACTAATCCTTACCTCTCCAAGCTTGTTCGGCACTTTTCTTTGAAAAGGCCTCGGACTTTGCAGCTTACTCCACGATGGAATCTTTCGTGGGTGCTGCTTTGCTTGGGGGGGGCGCCGTTCGAACCTTTATCCAGGTGGATATGCCATTTCTCACATACAAGACGGCTTTTCTGATGGCGTTTGCTTCGGCAGATGGGTTAGTGAGCTTCACGCCCTCTCGGTTGACCCGGCCTTTTTTAGGAGCTCTCACAACAGAGTTACTTTTACCACTGATTGCTCTTTTTTGGCCAAGAATCAGTTACCAGATACTACTCCTCCTATCTGTATCAGGGCTCTTCCTTCTGTTGAGGGTAATCGCCCTTTGCTCTGTCCGGTCTGTGCTATTCGCATTTATCTCGATCGGACACGTTTCATACGGAAAGGCAGGAAACGTTTTTTTCTGTCTCTTATTCCGGGTCGACAGAAGATCTCTCCTCAATCCATTTCTCGATGGATTTGTCTTGCTATTCGTACAGCTTACGGTCGTTTAGCAGCTGGCGATTATATTACCAATCGTATTTCTGCCCACGAGGTGCGGGCACTATCCACCTCTTGGGCTTATTCTAACTCCGTCAAGTTGTCTGATGTTATGCAGGCAGCCTACTGGAGAAATGCCTCTACTTTCTCCACCTTTTATCTGCGCCAATTGCAGGAGCAGTTGGAGGACCTTTTTGCCCTGGGTCCTCTTTCTTCTGCTCAGGCTGTTGTCTGCCATAGCCATTAGGCTACTTGAAGGTCAGTTTCAGCCTTGTGCTGTTACTGCCCTTTTTCTGTCTGTGTGTCACACAGGCCCGTATGTCTCCTTTCATTGTCCTTTACCAATGATTGCGACGTTATGGTTGATAAGCCTCGGGACCTCTTCCTTCTGCTTCACGGTTCCAGTGCACTGGGGTTAGGTGTGGGTTGGTTATGCGATTTCCTCCAGCCTTTTGTCTATTCAGCCTGTAGTAAACAATTGTGAGTAGGTTGATAAGAAATCTAAATTTTATAGTAAATTTCCTTTCTTATTATACATACCACAATTGTTTACATTGAGGCCCTCCCGTCTTCTTTACGGGTAAAGAATCTTTCCTCCCCGCTGATCACATAACTCTAACGTTGACGGATTCAAAAGGAATGAGTCTTTAGCTACGGTATATATGCGCACTGGCAACGTAAGTCGTGGAGTTGTACTTGGGAGAGAGCGTACCATACTGGGTCTGCGCCGGTTGCACTCGACCCAGTTTTGGCTTATTTTTTCTTGGTGCTTTTGCACCACTTTTCTTTCCCAAATTGCTTGGGAAAGACAAAAATAGAGAGTATTTTATCCGAGTTAGGGACTTCCACTGTAGTGCAAGCCTGTAGTAAACAACTGTGGTAGGTATAATAAGAAAGTAAATTTACTATAAAATTTAGATTTTTATCTCATGCTTTAAACTCTGCTTGTGCCAGGTTTAAAAGAGAGTTGACGGTCGCTCACTGCTTCTCAGTGGTTGTCTCAGCTACTCAGCTTCCTTCACACGTAAAAATATGTGACATGATATGACCTTGGTTGTTGAAAGTGTCATTAAACCTCAATAAACAGAAACCATATGTTTAGTCCTTATGATAATTCAGGTAGTTATTGCCCTTTCTTTGTTGAATATTGTCCGAAATTTCATTGTTTCTAAATATTACTTAAAGCTTTATAATAACATTGTTTTGAACAAGTTCTGTTAATGCAGTGATTTCCCCAAATTTGATCGAGTTATCCCCTTTTATTGAATTTTTCTCAAAATTGCATTGTTTGAACAGTAAAGACCCGATTTGATCAATTTCGATTTCATGCTTTGCCTTCTGCCGCTGTTAACTTGTGCCAGGTTAGTAAGAGAGTTGGGCAGTTGCTCACTGTTTCTAGGTGATTGTCCCTAAAAATATTTAGCACATTACCCATTAAAGAGTTTCTGCTAAGTTTTGTAGTGATTCGTCCTCAATTTGGTCATGTTTTCTTGAACGTGCCACACTCTTCAGAATCTACCTGCCAAGATAGAGGAATTCAACCGATTGGTAAGTTTAGAAATTCTGAGTCCGCCAGAGGAAAGGTAGGGCAGACCAGGAATGATAGAGAAGACCTATAGCAAAGATGACGCAAACTATATTTATCAGTGAGAAAAATGAAAAGTATCCACTGGAATGGAGAGAAAATAGCGATTTTCTCCCACCAGGCCATATTCCCCTGGCTTCCTCTTTGCCATTGTGCCCAAATTAAAACAATTTGAAGCCTATTAACCCTTTACCCAACACAGTGTTTTTAAAAAATAAATTTCACATTTTTTTAAAACAAATTTCTCACTTTTTCAATAAAACCATAGAAATATGGATATCATTAGAACCAGCTTGTTAGCTGATTTCATATTTGTATGGTTTCATTGAGAAATTTCAGAGATATTTTAGGCTGTGGTAGGCTTATTCTGGGAATTTTTCTGGCCATTTTTGGCCACTATGTTAGGGAAAGGGTTAATTGTGGTAAACAAGCTCAGTTTTACTGGTAAAATAGAACCCACTCACCAAAGCTTGGGGTTGAAGTACTCTAAAATGGGCAACATGGGTATAAACGATTGAGTAAGCTTGGCGTTATCACCATGTTGTGGTCATCATTAGCCATTGTGCAGAAATATGTGACCTTAAACACCAAACAGTCATATATTGCAGCACCAGCACTTTTCATTCAATAGAGCACTGGTAGAGGGTTAATGCACCAAGATAATTAATGAGTGTATGCAAATAATAGTCACAATTATGAGGATATTCCACTTGTAATTTCCTGCAAATGATGTGCTCCAACAGCATTTTCTGTAACAATCGATTGCAAAGATGCAGTTGTAGCTTGTATGATCAAAAAGCATTATATAATGATTATTAACTTTTTTTCATAAATGATGAAATGTTTTTGTTTTTTGTGAACAAAAGGTGTTTTTAAATTTTTGATGCACAATTCAGTGTTGTAAAATGAATCAATACTGTACTTTTTCTTGTACAAAGGAAAAATTTAATGAACTGTGTGCATAACATAGAATTATAGTATCGGCTTTTGAAAGCTCAAACTGCCTTATTAATTGGCAAAATGCTGGTTTTTGTAAATTTGATGCTGTAAATGCTGACTCATTATGCTGTAGTGATTATTATTATATGGCTACAGCAACTATCATCCACTGTATCACAGCAGTTTTGCCATCAATGGAGAGTAATCGCTTGACTGGACTTGTTACGGGAAATAATTCATGAGAGGTGAGGGACGTTATACACACACGAGTGTGTGGATGCGCACAAGTGTTTTGCAATATAGCCCCTCACCTCGAATGAATTATTTCACGTAACCAATCCAGTCAAGCGATTACTCTGTTTATTACTTTACATTATTAATGATAATTATATTATTTAACTCTTTACCTAACGTAACAACCAAAACTGGCCAGCGCTATTCTAAAAAAAAATCGCCATTTTTTTGTCTCTAAAACATAGATTATGACACCTCATTGGAATGAGCTCATCGAGCTCGATCCAATGAGGGGTCATAACCTATGTTTTTGAGACAAAAATGACAAAATTAGTTATTCAAGAATTTTTTCTGCTTGTGTCGTCTGTTTTTATGTGTACCCATACTATGTATGGTACACATAATGCCGGCCATCCGTCGTTCGTCCATCTTTTGTCTGTCCATCTGTCCGGCGTCCATATCCATTTCTTTGGCATTCGATAACTTGAAAAATATTGCTTGGATTGTCAAGTTACTTTAAATTTCTGTTGAGGTTACTGATTTGCCGAGCTGTATAGTTTTTGGTGTAAATCTGATGATTTGATCCCGAGATATTAACTCTTTATCCTACAAATTGAAAATTCCTCCAATCCCTTTGGCATTTAATAACTTGAAAAATATTGCTTGGATTGGCAAGTTACTTTATATTTGTGTTCAGGTTACTGATGTGCTGAGCTGTATAGTTTTTGGTGTAAATCTGTTATTTTGATCCTGAGATATTAACCCTTTATCCTTCAAATTGAAAATTTCTCCAATCCCTTTGGCATTCGATAACTTGAAAAATATTGCTTGGATTGTCAGGTTACTTTATATTTGTGTTCAGGTTACTGATGTGCCGAGCTGTGCTGTATAGTTTTTTATGTAGATCTGATAATTTGATCCGGAGATATTAACCCTTTTTCCATCAAATTAGACACTCCTCCAATCCATTTCTATATGTACCCATACCATGTATGGTGTACATAATGTCGGCATCCATGGTGGCACTCCGTCATACAGCTTTCTATCCGTCTTTCGTCCATCCTTTGTCTGCCCGTCTGTCCGCCCAGCGTCCGTATCCATTTCTTTGGCATTCGATAACTTGAAAAATATTGCTTGGATTGTCAAGTTACTTTATATTTGTGTTCAGGTTACTGATGTGCCGAGCTGTATAGTTTTTGGGGTAAATCTGATAATTTGATCCTGAGATATTAACCTTTTATCCTTCAAATTGCAAATTCCCCCAATCCCTTTGGCATTCGATAACTTGAAAAATATTGCTTGGATTGTCTAGTTACTTTATATTTGTGTTCAGGTTACTGATTTGCCGAACTGTATAGTTTTTGGTGTAAATCTGATGATTTGATCCCGAGATATTAACCCTTTATCCTTCAAATTGAAAATTCCTCCAATCCCTTTGGCATTCGATAACTTGAAAAATATTGCTTGGATTGTCAAGTTACTTTATATTTGTGTTCAGGTTACTGATGTGCTGAGCTGTATAGTTTTTGGTGTAAATCTGTTATTTTGATCCTGAGATATTAACCCTTTATCCTTCAAATTGAAAATTCCTCCAATCCCTTTGGCATGAGATAACTCAAAAAATATCAATCCGATTGTCATGTTACTTTATATATTTATCCAGGTTACTGATGTGCTGTGCTGTATAGTTTTTTATGTAAATCTGATAATTTGATCCGGAGATATTAACCCTTTATCCATCAAATTAGACACTCCTACAATCCATTTCTATATGTACCCATACCATGTATGGTGTACATAATGTCGGCATTCGTGGTGGCACTCCGTCATACTGCTTTCTATCCGTCGTTTGTCCATCCTTGTCTGTCCGGGCCAACATTGGGGGTTTAGGAGATATTATTATTAGGGTCTGCCTCCAAATTAATGTAGTGTTGGGGTTAGGAGTGGGGTGGTGTTAGGGTTAGGGATAGCCCCAGAGTAGGGCTTAAGGTTGGGGAGGGTTAGGTCCTGGGGGGTTAGGGTTGGGGTCAGGGGTGGGGTTTTAGTTTTAGTAGCCCCTAAACTGAAAAATAGCTCCTAATCCTATTGGTTTGGCTAGGGTGGGGTTGGGGGGGGAGGGGTAGCCCCAGAGTAGGGATTAAGGTTGGGGGGGTTAGGTCCCAGGGGTGGGTGGGGGTTAGGGTCTGGGGTGGGTGTTTAGGGTCAGGGTGGGATAGGGTTAGGGTGTGGTTTTTGGGTGGAAGGGTGGGGTTTGGGTTAAATATAAGTTCTAGGGTGGAGGGGGTGGGGATCTGGGTAAAATAAGGTTTTGGACATACAAAATGTTTTTTTGGTAGCCCATAAACCCGAAATGTTGGAGCGTCCGTCTGTCCGTCCAGCGTCCGTATCCATTTCTTTGGCATTCGATAACTTGAAAAATATTGCTTGGATTGTCAAGTTACTTTGTATTTGTGTTCAGGTTACTGATGTGCCGAGCTGTATAGTTTTTGGTGTAAATCTGATAATTTGATCCTGAGATATTAACCCTTTATCCT
Organism: Pictodentalium vernedei; assembly: GCA_031216915.1. Lineage (NCBI taxonomy): Eukaryota > Metazoa > Mollusca > Scaphopoda > Dentaliida > Dentaliidae > Pictodentalium > Pictodentalium vernedei. Next base: position 410,691,243 of record CM062293.1, on the reverse strand, counting down.
TCAAATTGTGTAATGTTGGCATCCAGGGTGGCCATCTGTCATTCGTCCATCCTTTGTCCATCCGTCCGTCCACCCATCTGTCCGTCCGGCATCTGTATCCATTTCTTGGGCATTCGATAACTTGAAAAATATTGCTTGGATTGTCAAGTTACTTTATATTTGTGTTCAGGTTACTGATGTACCGAGCTGTATAGTTTTTGGTGTAAATCTGATGATTTGATCCCGAGATATTAACTCTTTATCCTACAAATTGAAAATTCCTCCAATCCCTTTGGCATTCAATAACTTGAAAAATATTGCTTGGATTGTCAAGTTACTTTATATTTGTGTTCAGGTTACTGATGTGCTGAGCTGTATAGTTTTTGGTGTAAATCTGTTATTTTGATCCTGAGATATTAACCCTTTATCCTTCAAATTGAAAATTTCTCCAATCCCTTTGGCATTCGATAACTTGAAAAATATTGCTTGGATTGTCAAGTTATTTTATATTTGTGTTCAGGTTACTGATGTGCCGAGCTGTGCTGTATAGTTTTTTATGTAGATCTGATAATTTGATCCGGAGATATTAACCCTTTTTCCATCAAATTAGACACTCCTCCAATCCATTTCTATATGTACCCATACCATGTATGGTGTACATAATGTCAGCATCCATGGTGGCACTCCGTCATACAGCTTTCTATCCGTCTTTCGTCCATCCTTTGTCTGCCCGTCTGTCCGCCCAGCGTCCGTATCCATTTCTTTGGCATTCGATAACTTGAAAAATATTGCTTGGATTGTCAAGTTACTTTATATTTGTGTTCAGGTTACTGATGTGCCGAGCTGTATAGTTTTTGGTGTAAATCTGATAATTTGATCCTGAGATATTAACCTTTTATCCTTCAAATTGCAAATTCCTCCAATCCCTTTGGCATTCGATAACTTGAAAAATATTGCTTGGATTGTCAAGTTACTTTATATTTGTGTTCAGGTTACTGATGTGCTGAGCTGTATAGTTTTTGGTGTAAATCTGTTATTTTGATCCTGAGATATTAACCCTTTATCCTTCAAATCCCTTTGGCATTTGATAACTTGAAAAATGTTGCTTGGATTGTCAAGTTACTTTATATTTGTGTTCAGGTTAATCATGTGCCGAGCTGTATCATTTTTGGTGTAAATCTGATAATTTAATCCTAAGATATTAACCTTTATCCTTCAAATTGAAAATTCCTCCAATCCCTTTGGCATTCAATACCTTGAAAAATATTGCTTGGATTGTCAAGTTACTTTATATTTTTGTTCAGGTTACTGATGTACCGAGCTGTATAGTTTTTGGTGTAAATCTGTTATTTTGATCCTGAGATATTAACCCTTTATCCTTCAAATTGAAAATTCCTCCAATCCCTTTGGCATGAGATAACTCAAAAAATATCAATCCGATTGTCATGTTACTTTATATATTTATCCAGGTTACTGATGTGCTGTGCTGTATAGTTTTTTATGTAAATCTGATAATTTGATCCGGAGATATTAACCCTTTATCCATCAAATTAGACACTCCTCCAATCCATTTCTATATGTACCCATACCATGTATGGTGTACATAATGTCGGCATTCTTGGTGGCACTCCGTCATACTGCTTTCTATCCGTCGTTTGTCCATCCTTGTCTGTCCGTCTGTCTGTCCGGGCCAACATTGGCGGTTTAGGGGATATTATTATTAGGGTCTGCCTCCAAATTAATGTAGTGTTGGGGTTAGGAGTGGGGTGGTGTTAGGGTTAGGGATAGCCCCAGAGTAGGACTTAAGGTTGGGGAGGGTTAGGTCCCGGGGGGTTAGGGTTGGGGTCAGGGGTGGGGTTTTAGTTTTAGTAGCCCCTAAACTGAAAAATAGCTCCTAATCCTATTGGTTTGGCTAGGGTGGGGTTTGGGGGGGGGGGGGGGGGGGTAGGGGTAGCCCCAGAGTAGGGCTTAAGGTTGGGGGGGGGGGGGGTTAGGTCCCAGGGGTGGGTGGGGGTTAGGGTCTGGGGTGAGCATTTACGGTCAGGGTGGGGTAGGGTGTGGTTTTTGGGTGGAAGGGTGGGGTTTGGGTTAAATATAAGTTCTAGGGTGGAGGGGGTGGGGATCTGGGTAAAATAAGGTTTTGGACATACAAAATGTTTTTTTGGTAGCCCATAAACCCGAAATGTTGGAGCATCCGTCTGTCCGTCCAGCGTCCGTATCCATTTCTTTGGCATTCGATAACTTGAAAAATATTGCTTGGATTGTCAAGTTACTTTATATTTGTGTTCAGGTTACTGATGTACCGAGCTGTATAGTTTTTGGTGTCAATCTGATGATTTGATCCCGAGATATTAACTCTTTATCCTACAAATTGAAAATTCCTCCAATCCCTTTGGCATTCAATAACTTGAAAAATATTGCTTGGATTGTCAAGTTACTTTATATTTGTGTTCAGGTTACTGATGTGCCGAGCTGTATAGTTTTTGGTGTAAATCTGATAATTTGATCCTGAGATATTAACCCTTTATCCTTCAAATTGTGTAATGTTGGCATCCAGGGTGGCCATCTGTCATTCATCCATCCTTTGTCCATCCGTCCGTCCACCTGTCTGTCCGTCCGGCATCTGTATCCATTTCTTGGGCATTCGATAACTTGAAAAATATTGCTTGGATTGTCAAGTTACTTTATATTTGTGTTCAGGTTACTGATGTGCCGAGCTGTATCATTTTTGGTGTAAATCTGATAATTTAATCCTAAGATTAAATTATCAGATTGTAGCTTTGTTATCAGGTCATTACCTAGATGTTTGTCATTGCTGTGTCCCATACTATACATGTACATGTCTTAACAAGTTGAGCTACAGTGTCATTGACACTTTCATTATGAATTTTCCGATTGAATTCGGTGTACTGTCCTGTTAGACCGGATGCGGTCAGTCTTATTCATCAGAAAACTGCAAGGTGGTTTGTTATCATCAGAATGTCAAGAAAGAATTGGATTTTCTTTTTTTTAATAATAGAGATGGTTTCAAATCAAATTGAATCAGTGACATGATTCAGATTGAATCTTGAATGTACACCGGACCCTACTGTATCCTGTCTGTTTCAAACAAGTTTCCATATTAACATTGGTGTTTAGAAATTTTCAAATTAAGTGACAATTTTACTGATGTGAAATTTTAACTTGTTTGACTTGGCATTGATCACTCCTCATAAACATCCTAACTTTCCTTTTTGTTCACGTTTCAGTTGCCGTATTTACCTCTTAACCCTTTACCTAACGAATTGCCCACATCCACCCACATAATATGCAAATTGAGCAATTGAAAAAATTATTTTTTTCAAAATATTTCAACAAAACCATATGTGATGACTCATTGGAACGAGCTCATTGAGCTCATTCCAGTGAGGGGTCACATGATATGGTTTTGTTGAAATTGTTTGAAAATATTTTTAAAATATTTAAAATAATAAATTTTAATATCGTCGATGTTAGGTAAAGGGTTAAAGATGCACTGTCACAAAGTATGACAGAGACCATTTAATCTGGGTTGTCATATTCCATCTTGTTGATGAGATAAAATCAAACAGGATACCAATGACTTCGCATTTGATCTGTTCTCATTAACTTCGCAGTTTCTGACAATCCAAATGAACAGACTGTTGTAAGGATCTGAAAATCTCAGATTTTTATGGTATAATATTATTTTCCGAGTTGGACCATTGCTATTATGATGGATATGAACCCCCATGAGAACCTCGGGAAGTGAAGCAATGCATACGCTCTGTTTTACAGGTAACATATAGGACCCAGTCATCAATGTTTGGAGTGCAAGTCCTCTAAAATGGGCAACATGTATAAATGATTGACTGAACTTGACTTTATCTCCATGATGCAGCCACGATTAGCCATTGTGCAGAAATATGTGACCTTTATACCAATAAATAAATAAATTGATGTCAAGTTTGGAAATTTGATCTGAAGATATTAGGAAACAAAACTTTCAAAAACGTTCTTGAATAACTGAAAAATTAAAATGTTTGCCTCAGGTACATAGTTGATTACCTCTTTTTGGAATGAGTTCAATTAGTCTGTTCAATTAGGGCTGAACCAGTTATGGGATTTTCATAACCGGTTAATCATGTCTGATAACTGCAATTCACCGATTAACCATGGTTATCCAAAGAATTCCATTGGCTTAAGTCTTTGGTCGTTCAACTGAGGGCAAGAATAAACTGAAAAATGCCAAAATGAACACACAAACCTTGTATTCTAGAATTTCGGACATTAGTAAATAAATCAAGTGTGGTCACTGTGTGATCCTGATGAGTAGCTTTAGGAATACACCAGAGAAAGAATGAAACTGCAGAGCCGTAGATACAAAAAAGGACACAGTTAATCGATCCTGGCAAGAAACTATGCAGGGAGATGCCATGATGTCACCATCATGTTTATAATTTAAATCTATATTATTAAACAATTACTAATGTACTATGAATAGCATTTTTTTTTTATCTTAATTCTGCTGCCTAAATTAGACATGCAGCGCCCTAAGTTCCAAGACTCGGACCACCTGGTAATTAAGGTAAGTTGACACACTCGCTGTCTCAAGGTGGAATGCAATATTACGCAGTCTACCTCGACAACAGACAACAGGTTCCATGACGCAGTTTGATGCAGTCTGCCTCGACAACTGACAACAGGTTCCATGACCTCTGATCCAGATAGTATTTTTATGTAGCAGTCACATACCTCATACATCAACCCTCCTTCCATCAAAATACTGCTGTGTTCGTAAGACAATTAGTCATTAAACTCATTATCGTGAAGTGTTAATCGCAGTGACAATTCTTCAGTACAAGTGTGCTAAAGCTGTTGGATCATTTTGCCCCAATTCCCATTCACCCCAAGTCACTTATGCCATATCGATTAACCCATTCACCTGCGTGTGTCGTTCTGTGTATTTCCACCACCTTCTATGAAAAGTACTTTAATTCTTTTTGCCTACAACCTTTGAAACTATAACTTTCTTGCTAATCCACCCTGATATGTGCAATGACATAAAATCGGTTGGAGACACACAAAGGGCACTGCATCTCTATCATCTTTGCATAAAGGTCATGAAATGGAAACTCCAGAATTTCAGTTACGTCATAATTTTGCCACAGCAACCTCTGTCATTCAGAAGGATTCCCTAGGAATGTTGACCTATTAGAATCATCCTCATTGCAAATTACCAAGCGTCACTAAAAAACTGCTATTTTTGTCTGCTGTTGCATGTGTTATGGCTCCCTATTATAATATCAGAATTGATATGTCCTTAGTTAATAATTATAAACCATTAATATTTTCTTAAATTATTTTTTTACCCCACGCATCGAAGTTGCAGGGGTATAATGTTTTTGACTGGTCCATCCGTCAGTCCGTCAGTCAGTCCTACTTGTTTTCCGGACTTTTTTTCTACACACTTCCAGATATTGAGCTGATTTTTGGTATGTGAGTCTAACATGGTGGCCTACAGATCAAGTTTGCATTTTTTTTTACTTCACTGATTTTTACCGAAATTACGGCCCTTGGACTCTGAAAAATGCATCAAAATTACAGTTTTCCGGACTTTTTTTCTGCACGCTTCCAGATATTGAGCTGATTTTTTATCTGTTTGTCTGACATGGTGGTCTACAGATCAAGTTTGCATTTTGTTCCGCTCCACTGATTTTTACCGAAATTACGGCCCTTGAACTTTGAAAAGTTCATCAAAATTACAGTTTTGCGGACTTTTTTCCAACACGCTTCCAGATATTGAGCTGATTTTTGGTATGTTAGTCTAACATGGTGGCCTACAGAACAAGTTTGGGTTTTGTTCTGCTCCACTGATTTTTACTGAAATTACGGCCCTTGGACTCTGAAAAATGCATCAAAATTACAGTTTTCCGGACTTTTTTTCTACACGCTTCCAGATATTGAGCTGATTTTTGGTATGTTAGTCTGACATGGTGGCCTACAGATCAGGTTTGCATTTTGTACCTCTCCACTGATTTTTATCGAAATTACGGCCCTTGAACTTTGAAAAGTTCATCAAAATTACAGTTTTGCAGACTTTTTTCCTACACGCTTCCAGATATTGAGCTGATTTTTGATATGTTAGTCTAACATGGTGGCCTACAGAACAAGTTAGGGTTTTGTTCCGCTCCACTGATTTTTACCAAAATTACAGCCCGATAGACTTTGAAAAGTTCATCAAAATTACAGTTTTCCGGGCTTTTTCTCTGCATGAATTCTTTCAATGCCGTTGAAACTACAGAACACTGTTTTCTGCAGTATTCCTAGAATCTATGTTTATTTTTAAAAAATGATTAGAGCTTGAAATATCGGGGCGCGTAGGGTATGTGAGCGTGCTCACTAAGGTTCTATATTTTTTAATTAGAATAAGCAAACTTTGGTTTGTGTGATCACTTATTTGCACTGGGTGACCTTTGAATGTACCTATCAATATGTTTACAGATACTGTTACACAGAATCTACTTTTAGCTTGCTGATTGTTTAATTGGGTCACACTTGTTTACTTGAAATTAGACAGAATCATCCAGAAGCAAACAGTAGTGACTTAATTCAGCCAGTAGCAATTAATGGAATAAAAGAACACTGGAGAAATTTCTTATTCTAGAACTTTCTATCTGAAGACTATATAAATTTCCTCTGACCACAGAATTCAGGCATTCTTTTCAAAAAGACAGCATTGAGAAGTGAAATTATTTGTTTCAGCATTCATTGAACATTGGAAATTATTATTACAGGACAGTGCATTATTATAGTCAGGAGCTGAGAATTTATTATGTATTCTACAGAACATTTTTGAGATCTTTGCATCTTTGTGTATTTGAAAAGTGTTTCCAAAATTTGAAGAGAATTTATTCTTGTGAACCAGAGTTCACTCGTGTGAAAAACCAGAATTCTACCAGATTATTTTGAAAATAACAATGGAGCCAATACTTAATGGATATTAATTCCATTTGAATTTTGCTGAGTGCTTTATTTGAATTTATTGGAGACTGCTGAATTTTTGAGTGAACATGTCATTACAATTTATTGGACACTGGACACTGTTTCTACAGACACATTCGTGGACAATACAAGACCAGCAGGAAAGTTTCTTCACTGGATTACTGGATTCTATTGAACTTTGTTTTGGGCTAAATGACAAGCATTTTTGTTTTCATTTTTCTGTAAACCGTACAGTGTAAAAGATATTGTGTCATTTTTCTTATATTATTTTTTTTAATTAAATTTCAGAATACTTAAATTGGAGTAATTGTTGTTGATTCTCAGATTTCTTTCTGTTACCATTATTGTTATTTTTACACCATAACAACATGCCTTTTTTCTTATGATTTTGTTGCATGATGGCATACTTGAAGTGGACAAATTCAAGTGATATATGCTTCTAAAAAATCAAAACATTCGTTTTTAGAACTCAGAATAGTTATTGGGAGCAATCTCAACTTGACTCAAAAACAAGTTGACTTTTTTCAAGCATCATTAAAATAGTATTAGCAAACCTGACTGAAAGTCAGGGTGAGCTTTTTCTGGTCACTTTTTGCCCATCGTCTGTCGTCCGTCGTACAATGTGAAGGTGGTGTTTGGGTCATTTTCTCCCAAGCCACTGGCTGCAGTTCAATGAAAATTCACATGAGTAGCGGTTATATAGGGACATTTGGGTTTTTCTTCAAATTAGGTTTCTGCTCATATTGAGGAGGTGGGGTGGGACCAAAATGCAAAATAATTTTAAAAATCTTCTCATGAACCAGCCGTAGCAGAGACTTGATATTTGGTATGCAGCTTCCATTTGAGGTGTAGACTCAAGTTTGTTCAAGAGAAGTTTGACGGACAATATTTGCCTTTGTTCTGGGAGGTGCAAGAATTTTCGCCAAACCCAAAATTTCTATTTTCCAAACCGAGAGGCAGATTTGAACCAAATTTGATATGAGGGCTTATTGGGTCATAAGTACTTAATTCATGCCCCAATTTTCTTTTTCGCGTCGCCCCATGGGAACCGCAGGAGTTAAAATAGAAAAAAATTAAAACGCCCATATCTCCAAAACTACACGGCACTGAGAATTCTTATTTGGTGTGAAGCTTCCTTAGGCCAACAGAATGGAATGGTAAAAAAAAATTGCTATCAGTTTTATCATTCGGTACTTTTTTGGGACTTTGAAAAAGTGCTGAGTCAGCATTTTTTAACACTGGGGGTAATGGGAAAAACATTTAACACTACTTTTCTCCCAAACCACTGCTCCAAAAGCTTTCAAATTTCACATATAACATCTTTGGAAGATTGTTTTACATCTTTATTGAAATCAATTCCCTGGGTCCATATTTGGGCTCTCTATGGGAGCCCAAATGTTTAAATTAGTGCAGTATGATGAATATTCTTTAAAAATCTTCTTCTTCAGATCTACCAATAGGAATCTTTTGATATTTGGTAAGCAGCATGCTTAGGGAGGTGAGATTCAAGTTTGTTCAAGCCAGATCCCTGGGTTCATCTTTAATGCACATTTTTAGCTTAACTTGACAAAGTCAAGATAAGCTATTGCCATTAAGCATGCGGAAGTCTGTGAGTCTGTTCACATTTTCCTTTAGCACGGGCTACACCCTGCAGTTCTTGTCTGATCGTCACAAAATTTCATATGCAGGTTTGGGGTCATGTCTAGATGAGAACGACCCCTTTGGTCATGATCGATCAACCGGTGTGGCTGCCTGAGCCCAAAACCTGAAAACCATTAGCACAGTTTACAGATCATATTTATGAAGGAATTTCATTGTAACTTGGTAGGGTGCCTTTTGGGCATGATCTGTCAACCGTAATGGCTGCCCAAGCCCGAAACCCAAAAACTTTTAGCACAGTCTGCAGGTCATGTTTAATATGGAGGGATTTCATAGTAACTTGGTAGGATGACTCCTTATGATGTCTAGATGAGAATTTCCCCATTTGGGCGTGATCTGCCAACCGTGACTGCCCGAGCCCAAAACCCGAAAACCTTTAGCACAGTCTACAGGTCATATTTATAGAGGAATTTCATTGTAACTTGGTGGGTTGACTTCATGTAATGTCTAGATGAGAAAGTCCCCTTTTGGACGTGATTAGGCAACTGTGACGGCTACAGGGACCCGAAGCCCCAAAAACCTTTAGCACAGTCTACAGGTCATATTTATGAAGGGATTTCATTGTATCTTGGTAGGATGACTCCAAATATGTCTAGAAGAGAACGTCCCATTTTGATCGCGATCATTCAGCCTTGATGGGTGCCCAAGCCCAAAAACCTTTAGCATAGGCAAAAGGCCATATTTCTGGAAGGATTTCATTGCAACCTGTTAGGTCGACTCCATTTTATGTCTAGATGATGACATCCCCTTTTGGTCATGATTGGTCAGCTGTGATGGCTACAGGTGCCCGAAGCCCAAAGACCTTGAGCACAGCCTACAGGTCATATTTATGAAGGGATTTCATTGTAACTTCGTAGGATCACTCCAGATGATGCCCAGACGAGATTGTCCCCTTTGGTTGCGATCATTCAACCGTGATGGCTGCCCAAGCCCAAAGCCTGAAAACCTTTATCACAGTCTACAGGTCATATTTATGAAGGGATTTCATTGTAACTTGGTAGGTTGACTTCATATAATCTAGATGAGAACGTTCCCTTTTGGACACGATTGGGCAACTGTGACGGCTACAGGGGCCTGAAGCCCGAAACCCTTTAGCACAGTCTACAGGTGATATTTATGAAGGGATTTCATTGTACCTTGGTAGGATGACTCCAAATAATGTCTAGATGAGAACGTCCCCTTTTGTTCGCAATCATTTAGCCTTGATGGCTGCCCGAGCCCAAAACCTTTAGCATAGTCTATAGATCACATTTATGGAAGGATTTCATTATAACCTGTTAGTTTGACTCCATATAATGCCTAGATGATGACATCCCCTTTTGGTTGTGATTGGTCAACTGTGACGGTATCAGGGGCCCGAAGCCCGAAAACCTTGAGCACAGTCTACAGGTCATATTTATGAAGGGATTTCATTGTAACTTCGTAGGATCACTCCAGATGATGCCCAGATGAGAATGTCCCCTTTTTGGTTGTGATCATTCAACCTTGATGGCTGCCCGAGCCCAAAACCCTTTAGCACAGTCTACAGGTCATATTTATGAAGGGATTTCATTGTAACTTGGTAGGTTGACTTCATATGATGTCTAGATGAGAACGTCCCCTTTGGACGCAATTGGGAAACTGACGGCTACAGGGTCCCGAAGCCTGAAAACCTTTAGCACAGTCTACAGGCCATATTTATGAAGAGATTTCAATGTAACTTGATAAGATGACTCGTTTTGGAATAATTTCACTGTATTTAACTTGGTAACTTTCGTTGATATACATTAACTGTGGGGCCACATACATTAACTGTGAGGTCATATTAACCCACCCCTCAACTCTTTAGTACAGTGTACACCTCATATTATTTTTATCAAAAACATAGCATACGGGGAACAGAAATGAACATATTCCCAATTATCACAATTCTTGTCTTATTTCATAATCCTTTCATAAACATTGATCATTATCCTTTTCATCAAACACCACACACAAGTTAAGCTACAGTGTCATTGACACTTTCATTAGCTTAACTTGGTTTGTCAAGTTAAGCTAAAAATGAAGCTTTTACCATAGTACAGGGCCTGTCTTTTTCTGATGAATTCTGGAGGAGGCTTCATGTTCTCCGACATCAAAGCACCAAATGAAGTTTTCCAAACCATCAAAATTTGCATTTCCCAAATTCTCTATATATGACCAGTCCCATTTCAAAGTTGACATCTTGCCACTTTCACTGTTCAGAATATTGCAGCTGTTCGCGATGTGCCCAATACTTCATTGATTAATGACATACAAGGCCAACAAACTTTCCTCCTTTTCAATGGATTGACCTAACCAGAGGTAACACACAATTCAATTTGAAATTTGATGTGACATTGAATCTTCCAGGCCTTCGAATTTGATGGAGGTAGGGGTAAATTAAAGAGTGCATCTAGAATTAATTTGGCTTGTTCGATTATTGCAGCATGTTTCTTTAACCCTTTACCCGATACACAGAATTTCAAAATTTGATATTTTAATAATTTTTTTTTCCAATTTTTCAAAAAATTTCAACAAAGACATCATTTGCCCCCTCATTGGAACAAGTTCAACAGGCTCGTTTCAGGGGTCACATGATATTTTTTTTTTAAATAAAAAAATATATTTGTTTTCAACTGCTTAATTTGTAAATTATGCAAGAAGATGTGGCCGATTCGCCAGGTAAAGGGTTAACTCTCTGCACACTAATATTCAAATTTCAAGAAATAAATACAGTACAGCTGCCGTGGACTGATAACTTTCAACCCAGAGCGTCATTACTTAAAATTTTGCTGGCGATGATTTTTATTACCTGGTGAATGCATGCATGGACATCACTGCCCACATGTGGATTATAGCCAATCCATTGCGACGGTACTGTATTTACTATAATGCAACTGAGGAACTGAACCAATTCAGTCTTGTTTGACAGAGCTCAATGAGCTCTGTCATATTCCTTGCTGCATTATTGGAAAATTTTGTAGCTTCAAGTTCTGAAATTTTTTACATCATTGTGCAGAAGATTAATTATGGTTCAGTTCAGCAGAACAAGTAAGAAGTTGAAAAATGTAGGAAAGGGAGCATGGTGGCTCAGTTGGTAGAGGTGCAGGCTGTAAGCCGAGAGGTCCTTGGTTCAATCCCCAACCATGTGTCCTTGGACAAGACACTTCACCCCCATTGCCCATGTGGGGGCACATTGGTGCTGTGTACTAAGGCGTACTGCACGTCAATGGTGCACCTGTCTTCAACCAATGCTAACCCTGCTTGTGGGGAGTTAGTATGTTGGGGAGCTGACAGTTGCTCGGTGTTTCTTTCTGGCTTCCTCCACCCATAAAACTTTTTATACCCCCGCTTCGAAGAAGTGGGGGCTATATAGGAATCGCCCTGTACGTCCGTACGTCTGTCCATCCGTACGTCCGTCCATACGTCTTTCCGGACATGAAATTCTTGTGTGCGCAACTCCTCCTACATTTATCAATCAATTTGGACAAAACTTTTCAGACATCATCACTACTAAGTGAACATGCGCATATTCCAAGATTTTTGATCTGCGACAATTTTAACCAGGTTTTCTCCCTTTGACTTAGATTTATTGTGTCTTTCCATCCGAACAAATTCTTGTGTGCGCAACTCCTCCTACATTAATGAACCGATTTTGATAAAACCTTTCAAACATCATCTCTACTAAGTGAACATGTGCATATTCCAAACTTTTTAATCTGCGACAATTTTAACCAGGTTATCTCTCTTGAACTTTGATTTAATATGGGTTTCTACATGAAATTCTTGTGTGCGCAACTCCTCCTACATTTATCAATCAATTTGGACAAAACTTTTCAGACATCATCACTACTAAGTGAACATGCGCATATTCCAAGATTTTTGATCTGCGACAGTTTTAACCAGGTTATCTCCCTTTGACTTAGATTTATTATGTCTTTCCGTTCGAACAAATTCTTGTGTGCGCAACTCCTCCTACATTAATGAACCGATTTTGATGAAACCTTTCAAACATCATCTCTACTAAGTGAACATGTGCATATTCCAAACTTTTTGATCTGCGACAATTTTAACTAGGTTATCTCTCTTGAACTTTGATTTAATATGGGTTTCTGCATGAAATTCTTGTGTGCGCAACTCCTCCTACATTTATCAATTAATTTGGACGAAAGTTTACAGACATTATCACTACTAAGTGAACATGCGCATATTCCAAAATTTTTGAGCTGTGGCAATTTTAACTAGGTTATCTCCCTTTAACTTAGATTTATTATGGGTTTCTACATGAAATTCTTGTGCGTGCAACTCCTCCTACATTTATCAATCAATTTGGACAAAACTTTTCAGACATCATCACTACTAAGTGAACATGCGCATATTCCAAGATTTTTGATCTGCGACAATTTTAACCAGGTTATCTCCCTTTGACTTAGATTTATTATGTCTTTCCGTCCGAACAAATTCTTGTGTGCGCAACTCCTCCTACATTAATGAACCGATTTTGATGAAACCTTTCAAACATCATCTCTACTAAGTGAACATGTGCATATTCCAAACTTTTTGATCTGCAACGATTTTAACCAGGTTATCTCTCTTAAACTTTGATTTACTATGGATTTCTGCATGAAATTCTTGTGTGCGCAACTCCTCCTACATTTATCAATCAATTTGGACGAATATTTACAGACATCATCACTACTAAGTAAACATGCGCATATTCCAAAATTTTTGAGCTGTGGCAATTTTAACTAGGTTATCTCCCTTTAACTTAGATTTATTATGGGTTTCTACATGAAATTCTTGTGCGTGCAACTCCTCCTACATTTATCAATCAATTTTGACGAAACCTTTCAAACATTATCACAACTAAGTGAACATACGCATATTCCCAAATTTTTGATCTGCGACAATTTTAACCAGGTTATCTCCCTTTAACTTGGATTTATTATGGGTTTTCAAATGGGATTCTTGTGTGTGCAACTCCTCCTACATTAATGAACCGATTTTGAATACATGTTGCACATTGTAAATGTGTTTTTCCAAATGTAAACCATATATGTGTGGGCTCTTTAATTATTCAGTGCTGTTCTGTGGAAGGCCACATGCAAATACAAATTTCAACAACAAAAAATGATCTTTATGTATACATTTCCTTATGGCCTTTGCCTACATGATCAGAAGTGCATTCCTCTAAAAACCCAAAGCGGGGGTATTAATCACCTTCAGTGATAGTTCTAGTTTAATGATTAGCCATTGTGCAGAAATATGTGACCTTAAACACCAATAAATGAATGAAATGAAAATTGTAGGAAAGAAGTAACATAGAGAGTAATCGCTTAACTGGACTGGTTACGTGAAATAATTCATGAGAGGCGAGGGACGTTGTAGAAACACGAGTGCGCAAATGTGCACGAGTGTTTTACAATATAGTCCCTCGCCTTGAATGAATTATTTCACGTAACCAGTCCAGTTAAGCAATTACTCTGTTTATTACTTTCATTATTAATGATAATTATATTATTTAACCCTTTACCTAACGTAACAGCCAAAACCGGCCAGCACTATTCTCAAAAATCGCCAATTAATTTTCATTATTTTTTTCATTTTTTGGCACTAAAACTCGTCGAGCTCGTTCCAATGATGGGTCATAATCTATGTTTTTGAGACAAAAAATGAAAATAATAGTTATTCAAGAATTTTTTTTTTGCAAGTGTCGTCTGCTTTTTATGTTGGGTAAAGGGTTAAAAAAAAACAAAAAACAATGAAGTCCCCATTACACCCACGGCAAAGCGTCATCGTTTGTGCGAACGGATACATGACCCAATTGTTGATTGCATAATTCACTTGTGAAGTTATCGTTTATAATCAGACTCGGGAATCCCAGTAATTCACTCTTTGGAAAGTAATAAAACTGTGTCTTGTGTTCATGTCTAATGAAAGACTACTCTGCTTTTGTCATAAAAGCAGACAGAAAATTTTGACCTGATCACAGTTGTGATCTGGTCAAAAGTTAGTGTTTGTGATCACAGCACTAAACTTAGTGCACTGAAGTTTGCGTAGTTAAGAAAGGGAATTTGTGACTTTGATATTGTTGCATTGTAGAGAGCATATCAGTAATGATGAAGACGTGTAAACACATTACTTTCCTGAAAATCCTCTTAGAGGAGTCTCGTATCGTTTTCTTTACTTTATACAGTACAAGCAGACCACCCAACCCTGGATGCAAAGCCCTAACTGTGTGATAGAAAGGTAGCCCTTTGCACATCAAGAGAGATAATCAAAAATGGAATTTATAGCTGGACACAATGACAAAATCACAGACTTCCCATTTACAAAGTACAGTTGCCTGGACTGGTCACTTTTCACTGGTGGGGAATATTTTCATGAACACAATAATTTAGATTCCAAATACTAATTATAGGAATAATCATTTATAGGGATCTGCGAATCACAAATTTTTCAAATTGAATCTCGAATTGAATCGTGTCTCTGATATCGACATCGAATCGAATCCCGAATCGAATCTTAAAAGACAAGTTATTTCATATTGCATCAAACGGAAGTTACGGAACACAGTGATGACCCTTACGCGACGGAGTGAACACCTTAAACAGCAATAACTAAATATTCTCTTTAGCACCGTCGCTGAAACAGCTAGGCCTATTGTCCATAATTTTAGTTTTTGAAGGCCTAACTTGTTACTATTCACGTTCTTAAGAACGTGAATAGTAACAAGTTAAGCCTTCAAAAACCAAAACTATGGATATTGTTCTGGGCCAAATTCACACCTTACCTAACAATTAAACATTGTCAATTACTCAAATGGGAATTGAGCCTACATGAATGAATTTTCTAATGACAGTTTTATCCTATTTTTGTTGGAAATGTAACAAATTGAAGTCAGTACGAGAGATTCGAAAAAATCGAATCCTGAGACTGATTCAGGATCGATCGCGAAGCATACGTATGGTATCGATATCGAATTGAATCTCGAATATTCGCAGGACCCTATCAGCAAAAACTTAATGAAGCACCGGCTACAACCTGCTTCATCATTAATTAAAATTTTGCTGATTGTGATTTTTATTACCTGATAAACACATGCGTGGACATCACTTCCCACACGTGGATTACGACCAGTTCGGGGCAATTGTGCTGTCAATGATCCATTGTCTATTGCTTGAGATGGCACCAGTTATAGGGCTCCATAAAAATGGATTTTCCAAGATGTCTGGTCAATAGCTCACCCTTCAGAAGGGTTCTGAAGCACAAGCCCTGTCACACACCATTGATTTGAAGATCTGATCCAAGTGCTCATGCCACCAATCAATTCTGTAGGGAATCTGATGCTCTTGTGGACTGTTGAATGTTGACTCAGTTTTCGTGGAACGTGCTTGCAGACTAGCTGTTGACTAAATGTCTTGTCCACAAAGATATACAGATATTCTTACAATTAATCCTATGGAAAACCTACGGTTAGTCATTGTGTGTTAGTTTGCCAACTAAATCTGTGCACCAAACAGGGTTAGTCACTTTTTATGCTCCCTCCCCCCCTCCCCCAAATTTTTTGGGGGTCTTATACTGTTTGTCATTTCCATCTCGCTGTCCATCTGTCCATCCATTAGGAAGATTTTCGTGTCAGCTCCATAACTCTTACATGCTTCATTAGATTTTGTTGAAACTTGGCATACATGTTGCTTATGGGGAGATGATGTGTTGCACTAAAAAAGTTGTTTTGTTTGATGGAGGTCAAGGTCAACTGTCCATCGGGAAATTTTCATATCCACTCCATAACTGAGATGCTTTGTTGGATTTTGTTGAAACTTGTCATACATGTTGCTTATGGGGAGACGATGTGTCGCACACAAAAACATTTTTGTTCGATGGAGGTCAAGGTCACAGATCAAAGTCATTGCCGCATCGAGGGCATAGTCACTTCTGAGTGACAATCTCATTTCTTTCTGGTTATAGGATCACCTCTGTTATATAATATTGCAGTTACCATAATAAAAATTCTTTATGACCAAAATGTTTGACTAACCCTGTGCCATGAAAAGTGTTGGTCAAACTTTTTTGTTATAAGGAATTTCCAGTATTGACTGAGTAACTAACTCTGGACAGTGTACATATAGCCTTAGTGTAAATCTTATCCATATCAACTCTTTTCCCATTGTTAGGGCCCAAACCGGCCAGTACTATTCTCAAAAAGTGTTCAAACTCAGTTCATGACCTCACATTGGAATGGATTCTGCAAAGGTGTTTATTTGTGAATTCCAAAACGAAAACATATTCTATTTTCGATTAATATCTTGTTGAACTAAGCTGTGGTGAGTCATCATTCCTACTGTTAATCCTTTACCCAACGTAACCGCCAAAACCGGCCAGCGCTATTCTCAAAAATCGTCATTTAATTTTCATTATTTTTTCATTTTTTGTCTGAAAAGAGTATGTTATGACCCCTCATTGGAACAAGCGTGTCTAGCTCTTTCCAATGAGGGGTCATAACTTATGTTTTTGAGACAAAAAATTAAAAATTGCAAGTGTCTTCTTTTCATGTTAGGTAAAGGGTTAATGTTGTTAAAAATTCTGTCAAATCCAGTCTTGATTCAACAACATTTCTTGTGTTGATTCAAAGAAAATGAATGTTTGTGATATTTTTTAGATTCAGTCATCTGGAATATAATCATTTAGTTCCAAAATTGAACTATAGGTCCGCTTTTGCAACTAACTAAAATATTCCAGATGAGGGAATCTATAAACAAAGACGATCAATTATTTAGCTGGAAGGACCTGGCAAATCACGATTTTTCGAATCAATGCAGGATAAAGGTTTGAAACAGAATCAAATCTCAAATCGAATCCACTTTCCAATTGTTTTGATACATCTGCTGACTTACTAGTGCTGTGTATCTCCTATGTGAACCCAAGCCAGAAAATAAGCAGACTTGTCATCTGCAAAATGAGGTCCCCAGAGGGTGAATTTAGTGATGCTACCCTGCACAGCAGGGTAGCATCACTCAATTTACCCTCTATGAACCTCAATCTGAATCAGGGTCTCAAAACTAAATAGAATGAGGTACCCAGAGGATAAATTGGCCCCCCGTATGGGATAGCACCATCAAATTCACCCTCTGGGAACCTCTTTCTGCAAATGTCAGACTGCTTATTTACAGGTCTGTGTGAACCCAATATCAATATAGACTATTTCGCACTGAGATGCCACAAGTACAAGTACTTGGTTCTAAAAGGATTATCAGCTTATTCATGTGCAGGCAACCAAAAGAATTCCATGCATGAACCAGGTCTGCAACACTCATTAATATTAGAACATTATAGGATGGGGTTCTGACGACGCATTGACATTCATATTACTCCAAACTACTGTTTTGAATGTATCACTACCAAAACTAGTTTAGACATTTTTTGTTCTTAATATTCTAGTGGTGACAACTCACCCGCAGTTATCTTATGCAGCAATGGTCTTGATTCAAACGAGAATTAGCCAGGTCTCAACAATGTGGACTAAGGAAAAGCCAAATGTCATCCCTTGAGTGGAATAAGGTGCCATCTGCAATGCTTTAGCAATAATATTCCAAACTAGATGCAACATGGTCCCCAGTGTCGCGTCACATTACATTTTTAAGAATTTTCCAATATGGTCAATTTTGTTCCTGAGGATGAGATGTCATCTTCAAAAAGTCGTCTATAAAGAACTTTATGAAATCCAAAACTCTCCAGAATTTGAATTTTTTGAATAATCGAGATGGGTTCGAATCTGAAGAGATTCAGAACCTAATCAAATCCTGAACGTTCCCCAAACACTATTAGTTGGTTTCTGGCCATAATAAAACAAAATTCCTAAATGAATTTGACTGGGGGCTGAGAGCTTGCTTGCTTTTGTGTTTCATTGATTTGAAGATACTAATTGAGTTGAAAATTAGCAAGGCCCTAACTTACATTCAAAAGATCTTTAGAAACTTAGAATAGTGTCACAGTAAACTTCAGTCAGCTGGAAGTGGTGCAGTATCTAAAACAAGAAAAGGCATCAACTGGGAAGGGCAGGCAACTACGCATTTCTTTATTTTACTAATGTCATGTGGCTTATATTATAGAATTCTCAGTATGTTGACAATCAAGGTGCTATTAATAATCCCAAATACATGGACATGGCTGACCAGAGAAGGAAACTTGTGGGAAGTGATGTTCCTGGAGAAGTGATTGATGAAACTCCTGCATCAGTGACCAGGTGAGATAATCATAAGACAGCGAAACACCATTATAATTAAATTTCTTCTGGGGTTGTGTGAATGTGTACTCAAGAAGCATACTTGAGCTAAGGAATACTGAGCAAGACAAAGTAATTTTTACAGTGTTCTCAACATGAAAGTTTGGGGCACGAAGTATTCCTACCAACATTTCTCTACAAAATATAACTTTTGTGAACAACAGATTTTTTCGCCTATTGTTTGCCTCAAATAACAAGGCACTTCATCCCGATTGCCCATTTGAGGCATACTGCACACCGATGGTGCACTTGTCAACCAATGCTAATTCTGCTTGTGTGCAGTTAGTATGTTGGGGAGTCTTGAGAGTTGTTCGCCATTGCCCAGTGGTTCTCTCTGGCTACTCAGGCTTCCTACACCCATAATACATCTGCCAGACACGAGGTGACCCTGACTGTCAAAAGTATCACTGAACCCCCATAAATTGCCTCAAATAGGACCACTGATTATTTGTTTGCCTTCAAAATAAGTAGACCCTTGCTAAGCTGGGTGGATATTAACCCCTTTACTTAACACATTTACTGCATTCGCACATGTAATTTACAAATTAAGCAGTTGTAAAAAAAAATATATTATTCCACAAAATTTCAACAAAACTATATGAATTCGTGAACTCCGGCTTCCTCCACGCAAAATAAAACTTTGAAAAAGATGTGACCCTGGTGGTTGATTGCAAAGTGTCATTAAACCCCTATAAACAAATAATCTGATTTCAGATTTTTTCTTGGCTGAGTACAGATTTTATTTCTTTAAATTTACATGAAAATGATCTTTCAGATTATTTTCATGTAAATTCAAAGAACTCAAATGCCGCTATACGATTCATCCTGACTATTGTAACTCTCTTTATAGGTTCTAAAAACTCCACTCTTGAAAAACTAAAATCCCTTAAAATTGTGTGACACGTGTCATCAGCTAGTGTAGAATGCAATGCCACATTTCACTGGTTCTTTTAGTTCTCCGCTAAGCACAGCAGAGAATTCAATTCATATTTTATCTTATCTTAAATGCATCAAAGGATCTATGCCACCCGACTTTTGTAATTTATTTATCAATCACAAGCCACGAGGACTCGTCGGTCATCATAAAAATTAAGTTGGGTTCACCCCTCATCTAAATTAAGTTCTGATGATAGGGCATTTGCTGTTGCTGGGCTAAAGTTATGGAATTCTCTTCCAAACCCCTAAAAGAAATGGATTTCCTTGATTCATTTACATCAGGTATTGAAACGTACCTTTTCCATAAGGCATTTTGCAGTTTTGTGAAGCCAAAGAGCACCATGGGAATATAATGCTATAAAAATAGTATTATTATTGCGAGAATCACACTGCAAAATGACACCATCTTCATCTACTTTCCAACAACATCAGAGTCCAGAACACCTACAAACACACCTAGCCAGTAGTAACTAGCAGCATAAACTCTGGTCACTGCTCCCAGAATTGATAGCTGCTGGGGGCTGGCGATAGTTTGACCTGACCCTTTTCAACTCATAACAATCTTAAATCAAAATCACTCTACACTTGTGCACACTCGGACATCAACTCCAAACGGCTACAAACACACACTCCCCGTGGGAACCCCGGGAAGTAAACAGCACTTGTTTACTGTGGTAAACCAGTTCCGCTTTACTAGTAAAATAGGACCCAGTCACCAATGCTT
This sequence comes from Pictodentalium vernedei, assembly GCA_031216915.1. NCBI lineage: Eukaryota > Metazoa > Mollusca > Scaphopoda > Dentaliida > Dentaliidae > Pictodentalium > Pictodentalium vernedei. The sequence goes on along the minus strand of CM062293.1, from coordinate 410,670,658 downwards.
GGGGTGAAAGTCCTCTAAAATGGGCAACATGTTGATCAACGATTGACTAAACTTGACTTCATCTCCATTTTGTGTCACGATTAGCCATGGTGCATAAATATGTGACGTTAACCACCAACAAACAACAAACAAACAAACAAACACACACATGCAGTAATACTAGAATGTATACAGATAGGCAATAGCCACAAGCAGGCAAAACTCAGTTCATCACCCCAGTCAGAATTCTTTCATATTTGGTATACAACATCTCTAGTTTAAGTATTGGCAGTGGGGGGTGAGTTTTTTTGGTTTGAAATTGCAGTGACATAAAAACCTTTGAAGTTTGTTAGTGCTTGTTCACAGCTTGTAGAATTGGACCAAATCACTATCATAAAAGTCATTCACCTTGAATTGATGCATGAAACCCACCAGCTGAATCACATCGCAAGACACTACCTCTTCCGAGTATCGATCAATCACTTCCACATATCAGTGCGCATCAGCCGTTTACTTTCATGCATCAATTCAAGGTTGAAACGAGTGGAATTATTGATAGGAATTATCAGATTCTTATGAAAACATATAATAAAAAGAAAATCTACTGTTTTTGAGTGGATACCAAAAATTATCTCGTGACTGAGAAAAATGGTAATTTTTAGCTTAACTTGACAAAGTCAAGATAAGCTATTGCCATCACTCGTGAGGAAGTCTGTTTGTCTGTGAGTCTGTTCACATTTTCCTTTAGTAGGCGCTACACCCCGCAGTTCTTGTCTGATCATCATGAAATTTCATATGCATGTTTGGGGTCATGTCTAGATGAGAACGTCCCCTTTTGGTCACGATCGGTCAAACGGATTGGCTGCCCGAGCCCAAAACCTGAAAACCATTAGCACAGTCTACAGGTCGTATTTATGAAGGGATTTCATTGTAACTTGATAGGATGCCTCTGTATAATGCCTAGATGAGAACGTCCCCTTTTGGGCATGATCTGTCAACCGTGATGGCTGCCCAATCCCGAAACCCAAAAACATTTAGCACAGTCTGCAGGTCATGTTTAATATGGAGGGATTTCATTGTAACTTGGTAGGATGACTCCTTATGATGTCTAGATGAGAATTTCCCAATTTGGGCGTGATCTGCCAACCGTGACGACTGCCTGAGCCCAAAACCCGAAAACCTTTAGCACAGTCTACAGGTCATATTTATTGAGGAATTTCATTGTAACTTGGTGGGTTGACTTCATATAATGTCTAGATGAGAAAGTCCCCTTTTGGACGTGATTGGGCAACTGTGACGGCTACAGGGGTGCGAAGCCCAAAAACCTTTAGCACAGTCTACAGGCCATATTTATGAAGGTATTTCATTGTAACTTGGTAGGATGACTCCAAATAATGTCTAGAAGAGAACGTCCCATTTTGATCGCGATCATTCAGCCTTGATGGGTGCCCGAGCCCAAAAACCTTTAGCATAGGCAAAAGTTCATATTTATTTAAGGATTTCATTGTAACCTGTTAGGTTGACTCCATATAATGCCTAGATGATGACATCCCCTTTTGGTCGTGATTGGTCAACTGTGATGGCTACAGGTGCCGGAAGCCCGAAAACCTTGAGCACAGTCCACAGGTCATATTTATGAAGGGATTTCATTGTAACTTCGTAGGATCACTCCAGATGATGCCCAGATGAGAATGTCCCCTTTTGGTTGCGATCATTCAACCATTATGGCTGCCTGAGCCCAAAGCCCAAAAACCTTTAGCACAGTCTACAGGTCATATTTATGAAGGGATTTCATTGTAACTTGGTAGGTTGACTTCATATAATGTCTAGATGAGAATGTCCCCTTTGGACGCAATTGGGAAACTGACGGCTACAGGGGCCCGAAGCCCGAAAACCTTTAGCACAGTCTACAGGCCATATTTATGAAGGGATTTCAATGTAATGTGATAGGATGACTCATTTTGGAATAATTTCATTGTAACTTGGTAACTTTCGTTGATATACGTTAACTGTGAGGGCTACATACATTAACTGTGAGGTCACATTAACCCACCCCTCAGCTCTTTAGTACAGTGTTCACCTCATATTATTTTTATCAAAAACATAGCATACAGAGAACAGAAATGAACATATTCCCAATTATCACAATTCTTGTCTTATTTCATAATCCTTTCATAAACATTGAACATTATCCTTTTCATCAAACACAACATGCAAGTTAAGCTACAGTGTCATTGACACTTTCATTGCTCATGCAAGTGCTCACGAAAAATAAACATTTGTCTCCGTCACTCATGAGATAATGTTCGATATCCACTCAAAAACACTAGATATTCTCAAAATTTTTGGAATTCATTGAAAAAAAAAACAATGAGGGTTTCTTAAGCTGTGTTGTTTTGTACAAGCTGGTTTTTGTAATTATGTTGGATAAAACGTTGATTTAGATGAGATTTACACCAAGGCCATACAGTGCACAGGCTAAGTTACAAAGTTAAATATGAAAATGGGTCAGTAACACTTTCTGGTTATAAAATAATTGGTAACTGCCATATATTACACAACATGAAAATATTAACTGACTGAGGCTGTAAATTAAAGGCAACAAATGAAAAAATATGTTTATTCAAGAATTTTTTCTGAAAGCGTCATCTGCCTTTTCATGTTAGGTAAAGGTTAACTCCTTACATGCTGCTGGCAGATGTTCCTGCACAGGATAGGTTTTGTCTTGCTGGTGAAATATGTATAATTTGGGCTCACTTAATCAAATTTTCTCCATGTCAATTGAATGTATGTTTCTCCAGTGATTCCTTGAGTTAAATTCAAATGAATTTTTTATCAAATCTAGTGGTTGTGCAGTGGCTCAGTAGGTAGTGATGCAGGCTGCAAGCCGAGAGGTCCTCAGTTTGAATCCCACCTGCGGCAACTGCGTTGTGTCCTTGGGCAAGACACTTCACCCCCACTTCCACGTGGGGGCACGGTGACATTGTGTTCTAAGGCCTACTGCACATCGATGGTGCATTTGTTTTCAACCAATGCTAACCCTGCTAGTGTGGAGTTAGTATATTGGTGAGCCTTACAGTTGCTCGCCATTGCTAGTTTGTTCTTTCTGGGTACTCCGGTTTCCTCCACCCATAAAACTGTCCAACAAAAGGTGACCCTGGCTGTCGAAAGTGTTGTTAAACACCAATAAATATTAAATAATTCAATCAAATTTAGTCATGCAGGGATAGACCTGGGCATGCGCCAGTGCGTATGTGGTTCTGAAACATCAGGACGTGGCTCTTAAATCTCAGAAATAGGCTTCTCAGTTGGTGCATAACTTCTCAGATCATATTTTGATATTCTTTCGATGGATAATCGAGAGAGAGACACTCTTACATGTATTTCTATATGATTATCATTTATCATTGTTGTTGAGTGCTTAAGTTAATACTTCAAGTCTTAATTACCAAGCATTAATCTTCACTGTGGTTTCTGATCAAGTCTTGGCTGCCTAAATAGGCAGCCAAGACTTGATCAGAAACCACAGTGAAGGTTAATGTTTGCTATAGTGTACTAAATGAAAATGATGAGAGCTATTACATACTTGCAGTGTGTGTTACAAACAGCAGTGTGACTCCGTAAATTGAAATCTGGCGCATGAATTGAAAAAATAGGCTCCGAGGCTAGAGCATATTTTAAATAGTCCTGATCGGTCCCTGGTCATGGCTGTTGCACAGCAGCCATGACTCGATTTAATGAAAATATCTTGAAAATGCTAAGCAGGCTAAGGGTTAAACAAGCGAATTCAGTTGCCTGAACATTTCTGTTATAGGTCTTTTATTCCATTAATTCTAGAATATACCCTAATACAATAAATTGGGTGGGCATTTTAATGTCACTTGCATTTAATACAGTTAATATCTTGAGAAATATCCACATAAGAGAGCCCCAGTCTATTGAATATATTGTTTCAGTTCCATATTTCTATTTGATATATTGCTCAATTTTTTATTAATTGGCTAAATTAAGTGCGGCAACAATCAGTCATTTTTCTTTTTGTTGAAACGTCACCTAGCTTTCAACGCATTTTAATAAAATGCATTTACTCACACCAGTTGTCAAGCGGTCTGCAAACAAACAAAATGCATTTCACTAAATTATATTTACCAAGTGGAAGTACTTCTGCCATTCCTCAATTATAGAAATTGACACATCAGAAGCAATTTACCTTTTTAAAGACTGGTTTTTTATTGATGTTTATTATCAGAATAAATATAAGTCCCTCATAAAAACTTAGTGTGACATTTCTCAAAAAAGTATTTGTGTCATATTAGGAACAATTCAAGTTGGTATGTTTTTCTCCAGTGTTGACGAGTTATGCTACTGAAAAATGTTTTGGGAGCACATAGCTACCACTTTATAAGTTTGTCCTTTAGTTCATTCCATTAGTCCATCCGTCTGTCCATTCTAATATTGTCCAGCTCATAAAATATCTTTCAAAAGACATCTTGTTCATATTTAATCCTTGCCCAACATAGCAGCCCAGACCAGCCAGCGCTATTCTCAAAAATCACTGCTTATGACCCCTCATTGGAACAAGCTCATGGAGCTTGTTCCAATGAGGTGCCATAAGCTATGTTTTTGATGCAAAAAATGAAAAACTTTACTTATTGAAAAATTTGGTTTGCGAGTGCCGTCTGACTTTCGTGTCAGGTAATGGATTAACACGATGATTCCTTTTGACTCCAGGGTGAATCATGGCCTTGACCCATAGTCATAGCTCCAAGGTCAATTCACAGACCACTCATGTGTTTTTAACTTTGACCAGACCATAAAAATTGAGTCAATTGACAGATCATGTTCATTCTTCACATAATGTTTGCTCATGACTCAAGGGTGTGTCATGGTGCCTTGGCCCAAGTTCATAACTGGAAAGTCAGGGTCATCATCTCAAGTATGGTTCATGTCCTTGACCCAAGGTCATAACTTCAAGGCCACAAACCATTTGCCTGCCATAACATATACCCAAACAAAATGGTGATTGCAGGCTTGTACTTGATCTATTTTCACTGTAATTTTTACAAGTACACTTGTTTGAGTTTATCTCCATTGTATAATATAATTTGTATTACAAATTATCGCTGTTTTGCCTTCCCTGCTCTGCTGATATTTTCTTGCAGGGTTCCTGTGTGGCCTTGGATTCAAGGAATGGCATTCAGAATCTTGAAATCCTGGAAATTGTATCGGGAGGACTTGAAAAGCCTTTGATATTCAGAAATAAAAAAAATTATAATGAAGCACGTAATCATAACTATGTAGTTTTATATGCCAGAATTCATGAATGTGTAGTCCTAACAAAGCCCCTCTGACCGTTACCCCCTCGTCCCACTTCCCTTGTAGGGAAGTGGGAGGTGGAGGTAATGACTGGAAGGTCCTAGTTAAGACTAGTGACGGCAGGCCTTGAAAGTCCTTGTATTTGGCTATGTTAGGATATTGAAAAATGCTGAACTATATCGAGAAACAGCCTGGAATTTTATCAGTTGTCGCCTGTGGGAACCTGTCCTGTTTTGTTTTGGTGGATACACCAGAGACAAATGTACCAGACAAGCTTTTCTATACAACTTTAACGCACCATGGTAACGCAACTTTAATGCACCTTGGTCACAAGCAGAAAAAGTCTCAGCCTGTTATCTTCGCACTTTGAGTTGGAGTACAATTGTTGCTATAAACAGACAATGCTCAACAAACACCTTTTCCTCAATAGTTTTAAGATTTCCAATGCCTGGCAGTCATCGATAGCTTTTTAAAGGATATACTTTGATGTCTGCAAAAACAAATACATCATTGATGTGCACATTTTACATTTTGAATATTTACTACATGTTTTAGTAAATATTGACAAAAAAATGTACAGATATTAGAAAGTTTATCATGTTAATAGTTTTTGAGCAAGTCCTTTGTGCAGTCACAGCATAACGGTTTTCTTGTCATGACACATCACTGATGGGAGGAGTTACATATGCCTTGATTGACTTGACACTGTCTTGAGTGGAAGAAAGTGTTCTAACATTTTTTGCAGGCATTCCAGTACTTCATTTGTATAGCGCAGGGCTAAAAATACATGCGAGAATCAGAATTGATTTGCGCAAATGATTCTTGCAAGGAAAATGATGAGAATCAACTTTGATTCTTGTAAAATGTTCATTTGATTTGACTTACATTATTTGGGGTGTGGTGGGTCAGTAGATAGAGGTGCAGGCTGCAAGCCAAGAGGTCCTCTGTTCGAATCTCATTTGCGGCAACCGCATTGTGTCCTTGGGCAAGACACTTCACCCCAATTGCCCATGTGGGGGCACGGTGACGCTGTGCACTAAGACGTACTGCATGTCGATGGTGCACCTGTCTTCAACCAATGCTACCCTGCTTGTGTGGAGTGAGTATGTTAGGGAGCTGACTGTTGCTCGGTGGTTCTCTCTGGGTACTCCGGCTTCCTCCACCCGTAAAACTGTTGTGGTCATGATTAGCCATTGTGCAGAAATATGTGACCTTACACACCAATAAATAATTAAATAAATATACTTATATTATGCTCCCTCATAACAAAATAGCACATGGACTTGGCAGTAGTGTCTAGTGAAGTCTTGGCTGCCTTCTCAGGCAAAAAGCCTGTATGTTGGTATATGCACTCTACATGTACATGTACAAGGCTTGAAATAAGTGGCCAGACAAGGACAATGACCGACACCAAACTTACTTTGACAGACAAACTTTGAAATCCATCGGACATTTTGACTGATGCAAAATTCTGCGCAATTTTTAGAATTCCAGGTTAAAAAACACTGGTATAAACTTAAATTCCATTGTGAATTAACTAAAAAATGGCCACACGTCCGTTTGCAGAAAAAAAATGAAAAATAACTCCAATAAACCCCAAAACAGCCAAAAAAGTGGATATTACTAATGCTCACAATCGGTGACATTGGTTGTCTTCACATGTTGCTGTCAGTCCAAGGGGAAAAATCTATCTTGCTTTTGGTTCTCCATATACACCAGTATACATAAGTAACACAATTATTCGTGTGTTTCTTTAACCTTGGGTAGAAACACCATATAATTGTACACTTTGTGGGGAAATTTATTATCTGCTATCCCAGTAGGCCTAACATTATCTCAATTTGCAGAATATATAGGAAAATAAAGCATTTTTCGTTTCTTCTCGACTCTAGTCTAATTCTCAATTTGCTTTGTAAACAGATGGAAGTTTACCTTGAAATTTACAATGCATAATGCAATATGTTGAAAATGACCCTCACCAAGTTAAGATGGCTTGCACCAACTACTTTGAGCAGGATATTTTGACATGCACCAGAAAAAAATTATTTCAAGCCTTGTACATGCAGGACAAGAAATTCATCAAAATTGAAACTAGGTCTACAAGTGTTAAACTCTTGTAAATATCAGGTTTTATGTTTACTATGGAATATGGAAGATGTGCTGGTTAACCCTTTCAACACTGGTGGGATCTTCCATGCCAGTTAAATTGCAGAAATTGGAAGAGTCCATATCCATTATTTGGGGGGTAGAACAATTAATATTTTCAACGTGCAGCCTTCAGGCTGCACGTTGAAAATATTAATTGTTCTACCACACATGTTCACGTAGTAGCCGTCCTACTAAATGAAATTATGATGTATCGTGTACCTGGACCAGAAAAACGGCTTCTCGTGTTGAAAGAGTTTAAACTCATAGTACAGTAGAATCCTCTTAATTGAATATCCACTTTGCCAGTGAAAATTATTCAATTAACAGGAGTATACAATTAACAGGGATTTGGTCAGTTTCCTGTGCTCTGGAGGTAAACTGAGCATTTATTCTATTATATCTTGTTTGACAGAGCTCAGAGCTCTGTCAAACAAGATATAAGAGAATAAATGCCTGTATTGGATGTAGTGAGGACAAAAAGGTTGATAAATGAGGGGAATTTGGTGCGTGTCACAGTAATTTTTTCGACATATTACAAAAATTGATATACAATTAACAGGAGTTTACTCTACGACCCATATGCAATTAACAGACCAAATTTGTACTGAAGATATGGTAAATGGTTTTGTGTTTGAAAATTATATTCAGTTAATAGGGATATACAATTAAGAGATATCCAATTAAGTGGGCTCCACTGTACTCTCAAATTTAAGAGCTGAAAATTGAATGCTGCAGCTGGAGAAAATTGATTGTTGCAGCTGGAGTTTGCAAAAATCAAAACAGAATCTCGCAAATTGGGATTGATTTTGAGGCCCGTGGAGATCAGTGATACTTGACAATTAGGGCAAAGAATAGATCAGAGATCAATGTTACTCTTGATGTAGAGTATATTTCAGTTTATAGTCCTAAGCCTTTTACGTAACATGAATAGCTAAAGACATTTACAAAAAGTGTTTTCAAGAACTAAATGTTTCCATTTTTGCCTCAAAGACATCCAAGGCTGAGTCTAGATAGCAACCAAATTAGCTGATAAAAGCTGCAATTCAGATTTTAATCTGAAAATTTTTCTGGAAAAAAGGAGTATATAATTAACCTGCTGCTCACGGATGTGGAAATAGATAAATCATGAAGGAAAGTTTTCCCTCACTACATGAAGCAAATTCTTCCCATAATGCTACTAGAAATTTAGCCATTTCAGTTTTGTTTGATATAGCTCAATGAGCTCTGTTTATCAAAAGTGAATTGTTTAACTGGTAGAGTGCTAAATTATTTTTCAAAGGTGATTTGTGACATGAGTATTTTTTTCAAAGATATAATGCTACCAACATGAGTAGCCTTAATTCTGCAAGATTTTGCTCATAAATCATTTATTGTTACTCTTTATTGGAGAGGGGTTTTTGGCCCCTCCAATAAATTGTAACAAAACAATTTTATATGAAAATTTTATTCCCACTACTGCTACTGCACAAATAAGACTGTGTAGAGTGTAAAGTTACTATAGTGGCTTCCAGCACTTTTCAGTAGAGCCCTGATAGTGGCGTCTAGCACTCAACCTGTTAAATTTCTAGTTTCATCATGGGAAAAATTTCTGCTTGAAATTTCAATGTTTTGACATCAGTGTGCAGGTTACGGTATAACTTGGTTGACATTTTTATTCTAAAAACTATAGGAAAGGAGTCTTTAAGACCGTTTGCTTTTTATTATGTCCCCCCGACTTAAGTCGGGTGGCATATAGTGATTGAAGTGTGTGTGTGTGTCTGTCCATCCGTCTGTCAGTCAGTCCAAACATCCGTCCGTGTGTGTGTGTCAGTGTGTGTCCGAGCCAATAACTCGAAAACTGTTAGGGCCACAGTCATCAAACTTCGCACAATTATAAAGGACCATGGGAGGATGTGTCACACACCATAGCCGGGTTCGTACCTTCAAGGTCAAGGTCACATTTCAAGATCACACTAAAAATCGGTCAATATTCGTGTCTCAGCCATAACTCAGAAACGAATCATAGTACAATTGTTAAACTTTTTACAAATGTTAAGGACAGTCAGAAGGTGTGACGTGTATAATAGTTTCTGCTGCATCTGCAAGGTGAAGGTCACAATTGACCTTCATATGTTCAGGGTCACAAATCGTGTCTCAAGCATAACTCCAAAACTATTAGGGCTACAGTCATCAAACACAATTATAAAGGACCATGGGAGGATGTGTCCCACACCATAGCCGGGTTCGTACCTTCAAGGTCAAGGTCACATTTCAAGGTCACACTAAAAATTGGTCAATATTCGTGTCTCAGCCATAACTCAGAAACGAATCATAGTACAATTGTTAAAATTTTTACAAATGTTAAGGACAGTCAGAAGGTGTGTCGCGTATAATAGTTTCCGCCGCATCTGCAAGGTGAAGGTCACAAGAGAGGGTGGGGGGGGGGGGGAGGGGCATGTGTTACCTTAGTAACATTCATCTTGTTTCTTATAAATTTCTAGAAAGTTAAAATATCAGTATTTTGATTGTATAAATTAGCTGAAATTAGGTAATTAGTTAAACTCTCGCAGCCCTGTTCAAAGCTTATGACCCCTCCTTGGATCAAGCACAGTGATCTTGGTACCCATAATGTGTTTCTACCTTTTAAAACTGGAATTTGTTACATCCAGTGATGACTCTTTTAAGTCAGGGTTTCAATCCACCCCTGTGATACTAAGTATAGACCATAGGAAAATTCCGGTATCAAAAAGAAAAGTATATAGTAGTAGGTATGAATATGCTTTTCAGAATCACCAAGCCAACATATTAGTAGGGGTACAAAAATTATTTTCAGAGGTGTGATGTTCATACAGTGGAACCCTGTTAACTGAATAGCCATTTTGCCAAAGAAAATTATTTAATCAACAGGACCCCTGATGGGAACCCCGGGAAGTGAAGCAGCTCCTGTTCACTGCTGTAAACAGGCTCTGTTTTACTGGTAAAATAGGACCCAGTCACCAATGCTTGAAAGGTGCAAAACCACTCCAAAATGGGCAACATGGCTTATTAACTCTCACCCCGGGTCTTGAGTTAATACTCATGTTGTGGTCATGATTAGCCATTGTCCAAAAATATGCGACTTAAACACCAATAAATAAATAACAGGAGTATTCCATTAACAGGGATTGTGTCACTTTCCTGTATTCTAGAGATAAACTGAACATTTATTTATAACATCTTGTTTGACAGAGCTCCATGAGCTCTGTCAAACAAGATATAATAGATTAAATGCCTGTATTGGATGTAGTGAATCCACCAAATAGGTCTATACACAAAGGAAAACTGGGGAGAATCAGGGTAATTTCTCAACAGATTACAATACTTTTTATTCAATTAACAGGAGTTTACTCTTTAACCTATATTCAATTAACAGGTCAAATTTGTACTGGAGGTATGGTAAATGGTTTTGTGTTGGGAAATTATATTCAATTAACAGGGTTATTCAGTTAAGAGATATCTAATTAAGTGGGCTCCACTTAATACATCAGCGATTTTAAAGGATTAATGGTAAAACCTAATTAAAAAGACTTTAGCGCAAATCCAGTTCAAGATAAAAATGAAGAATCCAAACATTTCTTTTCTGGATGTTATATTTCCTTGAAAATGTGACTGGATTAGCTCATGATGGGAGGGAGGGGGACTTTTCAGCAGTGAATGAACAGCCAAGTCGATTGCCATGGTACATTGACTAAAAGTTGCCAATTACGGTTCTTATGTATCCTCAGAAATTCTGTATTTGCAACATTATAAATTATTGTGATGAATTGACGGAAACGTGGTCTGAGGTTTGTGGCTCAGAGCTTATGTTCAACTGAGATGCAAAGCGTCGATGTCGAACATATGCTCCAAGTCACAAACCTCAGACCATGTTACCATCAACTCATCACAATAACGTATGTGTTTCAATAAGATAATACCCATAGGCTAAAACCTACATCGTGAAACATGAAGGCTTATTTACTAAACTTGTGATTATTAAAAGTTGCCTTGTTCAAGACAACTTCTAATGACACAGGTTTAGTAAATAAACCTCTCGTATACCCATGGCGGCACTGGATAAATAATCAATAAACCAGATAAACTCATTCCATCTTAGTTTGAATCGTAAATCGGTTTGTAATTTAAACAATTCTTTATCCGGAACACCGTCTGCTGCAAATGTGAAAAATCCAGAAAAATTAAGTGGCTTGCCATCACTCTGTTGATGAAGCAATTACGAAACGGGCAACGTCATTTCAAATATTTCGTGTGGTGACGTTAGATGGTAACATTTGCTACTGGAGCTGTAAACATAAAAGAAACTACGCCAGCTCTCATCCAATCAGAGGGCGAGGATTTTACTCTTATTGGAACATAAACTTATTCCAATGAGGGAGTCATGAGCCATGTCTTAAAAGCAAAAATTGGAGAAATAACTACATTTGAATGGTGTTTTATTTATTTGCAGCACTTGATACTTAGCCAGTACATTTGGTGAAGTATTAAAATTGCAAACTGTAACTTTGTCCTTGACTGTTTTGAACAATGATTTGAAATCACTTTTTCAGGCCCATTGCTGAAGAGAATAAAGGACACAAAATGTTGAGTAAGATGGGATGGAAAGAAGGAGAATCGCTTGGAAAAGATAATACTGGTATTACAGAACCGGTTAGTATTATAACACCTATAATCTGATAGACACTTCATCAATCTCTTTGTGCTAAAAAAAAAAGAATTTGGCTCTTGGGCACCTCCCTCATTGAAATTGAATCCCCCCATTGAATATTTTTATTGGCTTGCAGTGTCTTCTAAAGTTATTATGAAATCATGAAACTTTAAAAAAAATTTGGGGGTGCAGTTGCATTGCGGTAACCGGTTCTCGTCAGATCACCGAAGTTAAGCAACGTCGAGCCCGGTTAGTCCTCGGATGAGTGACCGTCTGAGCGATCGATTTGGACTCCCATGTTGTGTCCTTGGGCAAGGCACTTAACCCTGATTGTCCACATGGGCGCACGATGACGCTGTGTACTAAAGCATACTGCACATCGATGGTGCTCATGTCTTCAACCAGTCTAACCCTGCCTGTGCTGCAGTGCGGAGTTACGATGTTGGCGAGCTGGCAGCAGCTCGTCATTGCTCAGTGGTTCTCTCCGGGTACTCCGGCTTCCTCCACCCATAAAACTGTCACGGTCATGATTAGCCAATGTGCATAAGTATGTGACCTTAAACACCAATAAATAAATAACTTTAAAATTGTACCTTTTTTGTTTGGTTTATATTCATTTGCACATGTTTTCAACAAAGCATGACTTAAGAACTGCTTATTTGATCAAATCATAATTTTGGGGGTAACTTGTGGATGACTAGACAGTGCTCCCTTTCGATTTTGGTCCAGCTAGCAAATTCAATCTGGCCATATTGAATTTAGTTTCTGTCCAATAACTAATGAATGCTGACTCGAATCATTTTTAGCCCGACTGTTTAAGTGCGAGCTACAGTCATGACTTTTGTCTGTCTGCCCATCCGTCTGTCTGTCTGTTAACATATAGAGTTTTGGTTAAAGTTTGTGGTTAAAGTTTTTTACTGAAGGTTCAAGTGGGTTTTTTTTTCCCTGTTTTGTCATAATTTTCTTCTGTCTGTCTGTTAACATTTGGAGTTTTGGTTAAAGTTTGTGGTTAAAGTTTTTTAGTCAACCTTAAAGTTTTGGTGTTTTTTTTTTTCTTTTAAATTGATATTACTATTGATTGTATCATTCTCATTTTGTTTTTATTTTTTTTTATGGTTCATGTTATTTTGGGAAATATTTAACCCTTTTTTGTATGGCAATTTAACTTACAACTTCCAGGTTAAAGTTTTTGGTTAAAGTTTTTAGCTTACCTGAGCGAAGCTGAAGGGGAGCTTTACTAATCACTTTCTGTCCGTCGTTCGTCATAAACTTTACATTATCGACTTCTCCTCACAAACTACTGGACCAAATTCAACAAAATTTGCTGTGCATGTTCCATATCATATGTCAATTCAAGTTTGTTCAAATAAAGTTGCCACGCCCACAGGGGGCACCACAGGGTGCATAACTCTGATAGTACCCATGAACTTCTTTCCAAAATCAAAAAAAGTCTTCTTCAGATCCACCAAGCAGAATTCTTTCATATTTGGTATACAACATCTCTAGGGGGGTCAGATTCAAGTTTGTTCAAATCGAGTCCCTGGGTTCATATTTGGGCTCCCTATGGGAGCCCAAATTTTAACTTAGTGCAATATGAGGATTATTCTTTAAAAATATTCTTCTTCAGATCCACCAGGCAGAATTCTTTCATATTTAGTATACAACATCTCTAGGGGGATCAGATTTAGGTTTGTTCAAATCGAGTCCCTGGGTTCATATTTGGGCTCCCTATGAGAGCCTGAATTTTAACTTCGTGCAAAATGAGGATTATTCTTTAAAAAATCTTCTTCTTCAGATCCACCAGGCAGAATTCTTTCATATTTGGTTTACAACATCTCTAGGGGGGTCAGATTCAAGTTTGTTCAAACTGAGTCCCTGGGTTCATATTTGGGCTCCCTATGGGAGCCCGAATTTTAAAAACTTAGTGCAGTATTAGGACTATTCTTTAAAAATCTTCTTCAGATTCACCAGTCAGAATCATTTCAGTTTTGGTATACAACATCTCTAGGGGGGTAAGATTCAAGATGTTTCAAATTGAGTTCCTGGGTATATATTTGGGCTTCCTATGGGAGCCCGAACTTTAACTTAGTGCATATGAGGACTATTTTTATACACCCCTTTTGAAAAAAATGGGTCGTATTATGGTATACCGCTGTCCGTCTGTCTGTCTGTCTATCTGTCCGTCCGTCTGTCCATCCGGTCATATGTCGTACGATAACTAAAGAACGCTTTGAGAGATTTTCGTGGTTTTTGGGTAGGTGGTGTATATCGATGGAGGGAAGCTCCCTTTCGTTTAGTGTCGCCATTCGTTTAGTCATTCCAGAGTTATGGGACTTTATTACTTAGAAAATTGTTGATTTTTTACACGTCGTACGATAACTCGAGAACGCTTCGAGAGATTTTCACGATTTTTTGGTAGGTGGTTTATGTTGATGGAAGGAAGCTCCCTGTCAGTTGGTGTCGCCACTCGATTAGTTATTCCAGAGTTATGGGACTTTATTTTTCACATGTCGAACAACAACTTGAAAATGCTTAGAGCAATTTTCATGATTTTTTGGTTGCAATGTTGATAGAAGGAATCTCCCTTTCGATTTGTGTCACTGTCCGATTTGTCATTCCACAGTTATGGGACTTTATTCATCAAAATATAGGCAATTTTCCACATGTTGGACTTTGAGCAATTTTCATGATTTTTTTGGTGGCAAGTATATGTAACTTTTGGTGGCAAGTATATGTAACCTGACAAGTACACATGTATACTCATATTGTGTGGTTCCCTCTTGTTATTAATAACGGGTGTATCATGCGCTCATGGCGCAGCTGTTTATTTAAAAAAGTCTTCTTCTTCAGATCCATCATTCAGAATTCTTCCCTATTTGTAAACACAGCATCTCATTGGAGGACAGATTCAAGTTTGTTCAAATCGAGTTCTTGGGGTCATATTTGGGCTCCCCGTAGGAGCCTGAATTTGAACTTAGCGCAATATGAAGACTATTTTTTAAAAATCTTCTTCAGATCCAACAGCTAGAATTCCTTCATATTCGGTATAGAACATCTCTGGGGGGATCAGATTCAAGTTTGTTAAAATCGAGTCGCTCGATTAATATTTGGGTTACCTATGGGAGCCCAAATTTTAACTTAGTGCAGTACGAGGAGTATTTTTTAAAAAATCTTTTTCAGATCTATCAGTCAGAATTCTTTCATATTTGGTGTACAACATCGCTAGGGAGGTCAGATTCAAGTTTGTTCAAATCGAGTCCCTGGGGTCATATTTGGGCTCTCTATGGGAGCCTGAATTTTAACATATCGTATTATGAGGAATATTCTCAAAAAAATTCATCTTCGGTTTCACCAATAAAAAATCTTTTGATATTATGCAAAAAACAGTTTTACCCATATGAAACCACCACCCCCTCCTCTACCCTCTGGGGGTCAATAAGGCGGAAGCATATTTTTTACTCCAAAATGCAATATCCTTAAATAGGCAGATTCAAGTTTGTTCAAATCCATTCCTCGGTGTTTTTCCCTCAAACTGCAATGGAATAAAAACCCCTTGGAAGTTTGGTAGTAGTGTCTTCAGCTGGTAGAATTGAACCCAGTCAGCAAGACATATGATAATAATCATCTGACATGGCACCAGAGTTATAAATAATTTCATGACTTCTTTCCTATGAATGTTGATAAGCCTTAGCCATTGCTAGCTAATTTTGATCCCAAATACTTGTTTGAACTACTTTGTCAGGTGAGCGATTAAAGGCCCCTTGGGGCCTCTTTTTTGGGGGGGAGGTGTTTTAAAATTACACCTTTAATTCTTCAAACAGTTTAGTGGAATGTCACTGTTTTTTATTTGGGACAATTTCTACTATCTACTGAACATTTCTACAGTGATTTTCATTAATATCGGCATGATTTTAACCCCTTTTAAACATGTTTTCAGACTTACTTTCTTTGTATTTGAAATTAGACTTTGCCACATACTTTCTTACTCTTAATTCTTGCATGGTCAATACAACTTAATGATTCCATTTACATCAATGATTTCTTTTATTGATTTTAGGAAATATTTAACCCTTTTTTGCCAATCATTTTACTTAGTATTCCTAGCTTAAAGTTTCGGATTAAAGTTCTGCTTTTCAAGGTTCTACCTTTCATTCTCCAAACACTCTGTTACAACGTCATTTCTTTTTTTCATTTCGGGCAAGGTCTACTGAAGCTGTACACAGTGGTTTCAAATAATATTGGCATTAATTTAACCCTTTTCACAACGCTTTTCAAAATTAAGTTCGCTAAATTTCAAATTAGGCTTCTACCACATACTTTATTACCTTTTAGCCCCTCCCACAAGGGAGGGATTTAGCACAGAGCTCACTCTGTCTGTCTATCTGTCAGTGCATCCATCAGTCCATCCGTCTGTCCGAACTTTCTTTATGCCATAACTTAAACAAAAGTTAACGGATTTCAATTCTTTTCAGTACATGTCTCTAGGTCAAGTTTGATGACTACAGTAAATTATCCAATGAAAATTGTTGAAGTTATTTCCCTGCTCAGCCCACCCCCCTCCCAATTAGGCTTTTTTTTCTTTCATCCAATGTGCGTTTTGAACTATTTACAGTCACTACATGCTGAACCATTTTTTAAACTGGTAAGTCTGACAGTTGTTCGCTGCTGCTTGGTGGTTCTCTCTACTGCTGAAATGGTTGACCATTCTTCTCAGCTGGATATTATCTGGATATCTGCTAATTTTAACCGCAGACCTCATTGGGTTTTTTCACATAGAAACCATGTTTCATTACCGGGTATCTGCATGTGGTGAACGTTTTGGATTGGTACCCTCACAAAAAGGGAAATCCAAAAATATGTACACAAAGTTGCAAACTATTCTGCCCTGAATAAAATCATCAAAGACTGAATTAGTCCATGACAATTTTATTCTGGATAGAATATTTTGACTTACAGAAACTTAACCTTGTTAATCAAAGTAAAACAAAACATTTAAAAATAATTAAACTACAGACAAACCTTGACCTTGTTACAGAATTTCTTGCCTGTTTACATTGGTAACTATGGGAGTAATCTACTTCGGCTGTTATTTCTCCCGATACATCTAAGATCAGTTTCCAGTGTATTGTTGTGTTAGTCATTAGTCAGTGATCAATTATGGGTCAATCAGAGCATCAGTTAATTGTCTCATGATTTTATTACCAGAAAACAAAATCTTTACAGATAAAAAAAGTAATTATAATAAAAATGAAAGAATGAAAACAAAATCCGCACCCCCCCCCCCCCCCCCCCTGCATCTGGGTCTGTTTGTGCTAGAGTAACCACAGTACATGGAGGGTGGATTCCTACTAAATTGCAGTGCAATATATATTTTCCACTTTGAAACAAGAAGTACTTAAAAACTTTCATCTCATGGACCACAGGTCACCACCCGACGGCTTAAGAGATGAACGTTTGCAAGTTCTTTGTGTGCTTTTAATAGCCTTTCATGAAAAATTTAATAATGTCACAAAACAAAAAGTACACTACCAAAATATTTGAAATGATTTCTCAGTAACACAATTCTTTGGTTAATTTTTTAGATTGCAGTGTCACTTAGGATGAACACTGCAGCAGGATTAGGATCTAAACTGGCTGGGGTAACAGCAATCGATACAATTCCTGAAGCTACAAGAAACAAGAAATGGCTGCAGGCACAGCAGAGATATGAACAAGCAAAGGAAATTCCAATTGCAGATTCAGAGGTCAAGAAAGATGATGTTGATAATGAGACACCAGAACTTTCTGCGAGTTCTGGAGAAACTAAAGACAAAGTGAATGTTGAGGACTTAAAAGATGCTCCAATATTTGGGTCTGAGGAAGATGAAGCAGAGAAACTCTTACAGAAAAAAACATTCCTTGAAGAACAGACTCAGAGCGTAGATGTATGAGAATAATAATTGTTGGATGGAGTAGAAATTTGAGTCTACCTCGTTACTGTTTATTACTGCCAGGGGCATTAAGATTCCATTATAAGGGATTGTGAAAAACTTGTCATGGATCAAGATATTTCTATATATACAGATTAATATAAGATCTTAGAAAGATGATAGTGCTCAGTTATGAATTTCAGTTTTCATGGTTTTGAAAACTATAAAAAATATGCAATTAGGCTTATAAAAAAATCTCTTGTTTCTCGGGCAATTTGTCCTCATTTTTTTATGATATGAGAGAGGCTTTTTCTTTTTTTTCTGTTTATTCACAAAGCAATTCTGAAAATGGTTGGAATCAGAAATTTAACTACTTACACTATTATGTGGCAAGCCAATGTTTTCAGTAGTGAAAATTTCCTATACTATAGTTAAAAATGTAACCAACTATATATCTTATTTAACAGAGCTTTGTGAGCTCTGTCGAATAAGGTATAGTTGGTTAAATATTTGTCCTACAATTGCAAAATAGTGTTATACAAGAGATTTCCATATGAAAAAAAAGGTGATGTGGCAGATTTTTTATGACAAGGGATGTACCTGAGAAACAAGAATTTTTTTTTTAATAGCCTTACACTGGAGCCCATGTAATTGAATATCTCTTAACCCTTTACCTAACATGAAAAGCAGATGACACTGCGAAAAAAATTCTTTAATAACTAATATTTTTCATTTTTTGTCTCAAAAACATAGGTTATGACCTCTCGTTGGAACGAGCTCAACGAGCTCGTTCCAACGAGGGGTCATAACCTATGTTTTTGAGACAAAAAATGAAAAAAGAATGAAAATTAATTGGCGATTTTTTAGAATAGCGCCGGCCGGTTTTGGCCGTTACGTTGGGTAAAGGGTTAATAGACTTTATCAGCATTTCCCGTGTTTTGTCACATGGGGGTGGGCAAATGTCACATTTGTTTTCAAAACTATAAATATGTGGACGGAAGTTAGGAGCCAGCGGTGGCTGTTACCATCAATCGCTTCATGTGTCACTCATTTCCTTTCATATAACTCAATTATCCAAACACCTATGGCACAGGCATTGACGATACTTGATATATACCAATGCATTTCGAATGTTGAACTTTCAAAATGGTAGCCCAGTTTAGCTTTGCAAAGTAACAAAGACATGCCACTCGATTCCAATTGTGCAGAGTCCCATTTCATTCCGTTAACGTCAAGTGTTAACCATAAGTTTTGTTTTCCACTCGGATTTATCATTTTATTATTACCACTTTAGCGGGTGTTCTCTAGCACATTAACAAAGTTTAACAGGGCATTACAAGAACGTAACACTCAACTTAAAAATGTCACTTGACATGTCCGGCCGTTAATGAGTGAATGCTCTCATTAACAGCCTGACACGTCATGAGATTTTTGTTTCTTGCTGTCGTTCACTCGGAAATGGAAATGGCTTCAACTTGTAAACAATATGATTTTATTTAAATTATTAAATATGTAAAATGTCCAGCAAAGTATACATTTTAATCCTTTATTCCTGACTTGAAAGTGGTGTGCATCAGGTCTGTTTTAAAGTTTTCTAACTTCGTTGCAATTGAAAGTGTACCAGTGCTGATCATGTGATAATCACGTGACACCAGTTTGTTTGACAACAGACGATATTATCATCTCATCCCCGGAGTTCCAGTGTGTTCTATGTGCCAGTAGGCACATAGAACACATTGGAACTCAGGGGACGATCTGTCAAAATTGAAAACTTTAAAAATGTCAAGTAAAGTACAGGGTCAAAACTTTCTCAGACTCCAAGTCGTAATAATAGTAATAATATGACTTTGTCGAGCCTTGTGATTTATTAACGGCCCAACAGGTGTGAATAACAATTAACGGCCCTCAACTTCGTCTCGTGCCTTTTATAAGCTGTCGGGTTGTTGTTCATATTCATGCCTGTTGGGCCGTTAATAAACCACAATGCCCTCCAAAGTCATGTTATTGTTATATTAATGATATTACAATTGATACTTAACTGTAAAAGTTAATTTTAACACGAATATCAAGCGCCTAATATACCAATTTCTATTTATTTGACACTAAATCAAGTTCATTTTCTGACCAGGACTGTGCCTGTTAATCAATCTAGATGTATTTCTTTTGGAAACAAAGATGATGTATGCCCCCCCCCCCCCCCCCGCCCCACCCTCCTCCTCATTTGACCCAACATGGTGCATGCTCATCTCCTCTATTGAATAATCCTGTTAACTGAATATAATTTCAAAAACACAAAACCATGTAGTACAAATTTGACCTGTAAATTACAAATAGGTTATAAAGTAAACTCATGTTAATTGAATGGAAAATCGGGTAATAATATGTCAAGAAATTACTATACAATCACCAAATTTCCTATGTTTATCTCTTTACCTAACAAATTGGCCGCATCCACTCACGTAATACGCAAGTTCTGCAGTTGAAAAAATATTATTTGTCAAAACAAAGCCATATCATTTGATCCATCATTGGAACAAGCTCGTTCCAATTAGGGGTCACATGTTATGGTTTTTCTAAATTTTTTGAAAAATTTGAAAAAATATTTAAAATAATAAATTTTGTAATTGTCTGCGTTGGGTAAAGGGTTGTAGACCAAATACACCCAATACAGACCTTTACACTATTATATCTTGTTTGCCATATGATAGAGTAAAAGCTCAGTTTATCGCTAGAGTACAGAAACTTGGAACAAATTCCTTTTAATTGACTACTGCTGTTAACTGAATAAATTTCACTGGCAAAGTGGCTATTCAATTAACAAGGTTCCACTGTATCGGTAGTCTGAGATTTATTCAGTGTTTCATTTACTTTAAATGTGATCACAAAGTGATCTCTTTCTTGATTAGATGATGATCCAGTTATGAGGCCTGTGAGTTAGGATTTCATGAATATAACTGGAAAACAAGACTGTATCGAGACAAATTAACAGAGAAAGCATCCAAGATTCAGTAATCTTGCATTTTTAACTCAACTTGACAAAGTCAAGATAAGGTATTGCCATCATGTGTGCAGAAGTCTGTTCACATTTTCATTAGCACAAGCTCCACCCTGTAGTTCTTGTCCAATCATAAAGAAATTTCATATGCAGGTTTGAGGTCATGTCTAGATGAGAAAGTCTTCTTTTGATCGCGATCGGTCAACGGTGACGGCTACACAGGCCTGAAACCTGAAAAACTTTAGCACAGTCTATAGGTCATATTTATGAAGGGATTTCATTGTAACTTGGTAGGTTGACTCTGTATAATATCTAGATGAGAACGTCCCCTTTTGCCAGTGATCGGTCTACCATGATGGCTGTGAGGGCCTGAAACCCGAATACCTTTAGCACAGTCTGCAGGTCATATTTATGAAGGGATTTCATTGTAACTTAGTAGGATGTCTCTGTATAAAGTCTAGATGAGATCGTCCTATTTTGATCAGGTTCAGTCAACTGCGATGGCCACAGAGGCACGTTTCCTAGATTCATTCAGCACAGTCTACAGCTTGTGTTTATGAAAGGACTTCATTGTAAATTGGTAGGATGACTCGGTATAATGTCAGTTCAGATTCATGAAGCGATTTCATTGTAACTTGGAAGGATAACTCAGTATGATGCCTAGATGAGAATGTCCATTTTTTGGTCACGATCGCTTAGCTTTTACCGCTGCCTGGTCACATGACTTAAATTCCTTTAGCACTGTCAGCAGGTTGTTTGTTTGAAGGGATTTAATTTTAACTTGGTAGTATAACTTGGTATGATATCTAGATGAGACTATCCTATTTTGGTCATTAGTCATGATCGATCAACCATGAATGCCAGACCATTACGCGACCTAGATTCCTTTTGCAAAGTTTACAATTTATATTAAGGAATTTCTTTGTAACTTGGTAGGATGACTCATTTTGGAATGATTTTACTGTAACTTGGTAACTTCGGGTTGACATATATTAACTGTGAGAGCCACATTAACCCAGGCTTTAGTTCATTAGTACAGTCTACGTCTCAAATTATTCTTACTGAAATCATAGCTAGGGAACAGAATTAACAAATTCTCAGTTTTCACAATTCTTGTCTTATTTCATAATCTTTTCATAAACACTGAACATGAGCCTTTACATCAAACATTACACACAGTCAATTTAAGCTACAGTGTCATTGACACTCATATTTCATACAGAGTGAGATTCTACAGTGTTGTGGGGAAAAAAAGGCCTCAAGTTTTATTCTTCCAAGATGGCACAAGTGCCATATCAATTAACCCATTCACACACGCATGTAGTTCTGTGTTTATTACATTTCTTCACGTCTTTAAAAACCATTATCAGAAGGACACTCGGCAATTCATTTGACAGCTAGCAACAAAAAGAACACATTTTATCGCCAACCAAATTTGCGCGGAGAACCTGTGTCACTATTTCGTCCCCTGAGTTCCAGTTTGTTCTATGTGCCTACTGGCACATTGAACACACTGGAACTCAGAGGACGATTTTCAGCTATCGCTGGCGATTCAAATTGTAGTTGCGTTGCATGATTTGTAGAAAATTCCAGTGAAATTTCCCTTCTATTTAAAAATAGTCTGTCAACGATTTCCGTTCCGCACATATGTGCAGAACAGATTTTCATTTTCCACGTGGTTTAGTGTTCCTGCAGATGGGGATATCAGAGAACAGCCATGTAATAAAAATAAGAAAACCAATAAACAAATGAAAAAAGGATGTCCCATCCAAATGCTTTTTTTTTAAATTAATAAAAAAGGCACTGGGGAACAGAAAATCTGTTTAATCCATCTGTTCGAGCTTGTTTCGAACGAGGGGGTCACATGATATGGTTTTGTTGGATTTTTTTTTTGAAAAATTTGATAAAATGATATTTAAAATAATAAATTTTGATATTGTGTGCTTTATTTTGGTAAAGGATTAAGGCCATACATTAATTTTAAAGATACACCACATCAGAAATTACCTTACGAACTTTCCATCCACGTTTTAGCATGAGTGGTCTGTGATTGCTTTCTGCTCCATTGTCAGTTAACTCTGAGAGGGAAAGAAGTTTTAAAATGTTCAGGTAATTGTTGTTTTTTAGCCTTTTCGACACTGGGCTCTTCAATGGTATCATTCTACAAAATATAATTTATAGTGTGAAGTGGTGGACAAGCATAGATTGCAGCCCAGGGCCGGCCTTGGTCACCATTAGATGTTGCCTTATACCGTACAGTCACTATGGACTGGCCATAATCCATGTCCATGGATGCATTTACCAGGTAATAAAAATTGTCAGCAGCAAAATTTTAATTTAAAGAAGCACCAGGTTTTACCCATGCAGTTCTTCATTAATTAAATTTTTGATGATTATTCCTGTAATTAGTGTATTGTGTTCATCGAAATATTGCCCACCCGTGGAAAGTGTCCAGTTTTTCATATTTTAAATATTGGCATAAACTGTCACAATCGGTTGCTAATTTGGGGATACCTGGATTAGGCCAGTCTTAAAAATTAGGCATGGCAGTTGGCAATGCTCTGGTAAAAACCACTGCAGTCTCCCACAGCTTGTACCATGACACTGTCGATTATTGAGGCTAACTTCACGTATTGTGATGATAGACTCATTGTATGAATAAAACACTGAGATGCAATGGCATGTGCACAAAGGAACCATTGGACAAATTCATGTTGTGATTAATCCTCTACACTTTGATGACAAAATTTTCAGCAGCAAATATTTCCCATAATGCAGTTTGATATTTAACCAAATATACCTTGTATGACAGAGCTTGGTGAGCTCTGTCATACAAGATATAATGGGTTAAATTCACAGTTAAACAAGTCAAACAGAGTGATTGGAGAAAATTTTGTTGCACTACCAGAGTGCTAAAGCTTAAGCAATTCACCACCCCCACCAAATATCAAAACAGTTATAGGCCTGAAAATCATGGACATAGCTGATTTTCCTGACTAATTATTGTAATGGTAGACTCATTCAATAGATCACAGAGATGCAGAGGTATGTGTACAAAAGAACCATTGGACAAATTCAGGTCATGATTAAGCAACCCTGAACCAAATATCAAGACCGCTATAGGCATGAAAATCATGGACATTGCTGATTGTTGTGACTAATTATTGTGATGGTAGACTCATTGAATAGATCACCAAGCCACAATGGCTTGTGTACAAAGGAACCATCAGACAAACTCAGTTCATGATTAAGCAAACTCACACCCCCCTCCACCCCCACCCCACCCCCATCCACGAAATATCGAGACAGTTACATGTATAAGCCAGAAAATCATGGACATTGATGATTGCAGTGAATAATTATTGTGATGGTAGACTCAGTGAATAGATCACCGAGATGCAATGGCATGTGTACAAGGGAACCATTGGACAAACTCAGGTCGTGAATAAAACAAACTTCCCCCACCCCTCACTATATATCAAGATAGTTACATGTATAGGCCTGAAAATCATGGACATTGTTGATTTTTGTGACTAATTATTATCATGGTAGACTCATTGTCGGAATAAATCAATGAGTTCAATGGTATGTATACAAAGTAACCATTGGACAAATTCATGTTGTGATTGGTCAAACTCCCCCCCACCCCCACCAAATATCAAGACCAATATAGGCCTGAGAATCATAATGTGGGGAGGATATCTGGCAGCTCTTCCCTAGTGGGAACCTGGGAAGTGAAGCAGAGCTTGTTTGCTGTACTAACAAGCTCTGTCTTACTGGTAAAATAGCACCCATTTTCCCATGCTTTCAGTGGTAGTCCTCTGAAATGGGCTACATGGGTGTAAACGATTCACTGATCTTGACTTTATCTGCTTTTGCAGTCATGATTGGTACAGAAATATGTGACCTTGAACATCAATAAATAAACATCTGGGACATGTTACTTCGTCATAACAGCACCAGCTGAATTGAGCTGTATAATAAACACATTTTTCATTTGCTATATACCAAGCACTTCCTGAAATTTCTGAGTTTTTCAACCCTTCCTGATTTCTTATTTCAACAGAATACTCCTTGTATTCAACTCTTTGCCACAGCAAAAAATAAAAACAAATTGTACATGCCAAATACTTTTAAATCTTGTTTTACGTTGCAATAATAATTAACTGGTAGAGTGCTAGAAGCCTTTATCAGGGCTTTAATATGAAGAACAGGTACCCCAGCCTAAAGATATCATATTCTGTGGATGTGCTTCCTATTATCATAGAATTGAAATTACTTAGTCTATATGGGTTTGCCTTGTTACAATTTATGGGAGAGTGCCTCTTAGGCACTCTCCCATAAATTGTAACAAGGCAAAGACACATGAACAAATTTTGGTGACCAAAAATAACTCGGCACTCTATCAGTTAAGAAAAGGACAACAAATCAAATAATTGGTGAACTTTGCTGTTGTACACATAATTTGTGATATTTCTTCATACTTGTCACAGCATGTTGACAGCTACAGAAATTACAACTAAATAGTTTGCTTTCTTCTTCAGTACAAAAATTAACTTGACCTCATTTTGAGAAATTCCATAGAATAGTTCGATCAGGTTTATAACAATCAAGAAGTACCACTCTCTTAATTGATTGAGTGCTAAATTATTTTGGGTCATCATAATATGTATTATGTATTGGTGTTTAAGGTCATATATTTCTGCACAATGGCTAATCATGACCATGAAAGTTTTACGGGTAGAGGAAGCCGGAGAACCTGGAGAGAACCCCTGGGCAATGGCGAGCAACTGTCCGCTCCCCAACATACTAACTCCACCCAAGCAGGGTTAGCATTGGTTGAAGACAGGTGCACCATCGACGTGCAGTATGCCTTAGTGCACGACACCGTGCCCCCACATGGGCTGTGGGGGTGAAGTGTCTTGCCTGAGAACACAACGCAGTTGCTGC